>CM035410.1:194071344-194616168 GCA_020310875.1 Ceratopteris richardii | reverse complement strand
GGATTGGATTTAATACTTCCCACAGTGGTCCATCCTTCCTCTTCCACATGATTGGAAATACAAACATTATGTTGATTTTTAGAGGACCTTCCAGCATCACTCTCTGCAACTCATGAGGTCTCTGTAGCAAAATTATTAGTATCATCAAGAACTTGAAAGGGGTTAAAAATCTCTTGTACCAATAGTTCTGGTTTTAGGCCCAAGTTGAAGGTCTTCCTTCTAGCCTTATTAGTGGCCTTTTTAGTCCGGTGCTCTTCCTTTATCTACTCTTCCTTTGAGGAGACTGTTGTTTGTTTCTTACCCGCATCACCTTTATTTTCCTTCATTTATTTACTATCCAACAAGGGGCACTCTTTAATTAGGTGTCCCTGCTTATAGCAGTGGAAGCAGGCATTAGATTTTTATAAAAACTTTTTGTTCATGCAACTTACAACCTTCAGAGTTTTTAAGCACAAGCACTAATTTAATGTTCTTAGAAATGTCAACTTCTATCAGCATTTGAGGATCCCATTTTGGTTAATCCATTTCTCGACCTTTGACCCAGGACTTTCCCATCAGACTACCCATTTGTTCCAACATGGTTAATATTCAACCGGGAAATCAGGAAATTCAATCCATATAAGAACCTTAGTAGGTTTGGAACCTCTAGGATTAAAACCTGGAAAACATTTGAAAAATGAAATTGGAGTATTCCTAATGATCCAATGACCTTCAACAATGACCTACATAGCATTATGATCATCTTCAAAGAAGAAAAGAAAGTAGTTATTCGGGAGATACTGCACATGTTTGACAAAAAGCCCCTTACTTTCCCAGTTTACCCTCATCCAGTTCTTGAGAATTTCTTGAGCAGACTGAGGCCCATGACACAAAGAAATAACTACTTTCTTCGACAAATGATTATTCCAACTTTCCAAAGAGTTACTCTCAATGATCAAAGTACAGTCATCCCTATCCTCTATTTCAGGATCAAAATTAATCATGTGCTCTGGGCAAGTCTTGGACATTTCCCTCACATCCTCATAGTCCTCATTCATCTTTTCCTTGCCTTTAGTCACATTAAACATAGTTTGAGGAATAGAAATACCTGTTATGCTTGATTATTGAACATGGAGAAAATGCCTTGCTGATGCGACTTTAGCATGTTCACGCATATGATAGGCCTCCCTGCTTCTGTAGGGTAAAGTTAGGGTTTGAATGTACCTGTTGTTCACATCTACCACATATCGACTCTACTCCCACAAACCCTGGCTCAGCTCTGCTCGAGTCAAACATTGGGTTGAACATAGCGTTCAAGGCACCATACAACAAGTCTAGAGCATTGACGGTCCAGCCAAACCATCCCTCACTGCTTCATGCAAAGCCATTGACCACCAACCAATGGCACTGCATCCAAACAGAGGAGGGTTCCCCCACCCATGGGGAGCGTGACCACACCTAGGAGCAGGAATAAACAAGCTCGATCGCGAAACAGAAAACCCTAGTCTCTCTGTTGTTCTTGACGTGCTTCAAATAATCATTGATATCTCTGGAACCCTAACTTGATTTCAAGATCTTGGGATAAAAGAGAATAAATGCAAAAAAATAGGGTTTTGGTGCCTGGTCCAACGTGTTGCATGAATGTGAGCTAATTTCTGATCAAAGCATCCTTAACCTGATTGGTTTGTCCTTGTGCTACAAACAGGTCTGGCTGAGTAAACGGAGATGTTGGCCAGCTAGATCAATGATGTTCTTGGCAAGAGACATACCAATCTTATTACTATTGTTGAGAAGATCTATTTTAGGGCCAAAAGCAACAGAGTCTCCATCTCTACATTGACTGCTAAGGTCAACAAAAGGTGGCAAGTTAACTAGAGTGATCACCAATGGAATTACAGGTTGAGATGCATCTCGGCCTTCCTCTTCTCCCACAAGCACTCTACCTTTTTGTGGCTCATTCTTCACGGAGGCTTATGGATAGGAAGCCAGGCCTTTAGATTAAAATTGGGTATAGGCAATTGTCATTTCTGTTGCAGTATGGAGGACATTCCCCACTTGTTTATACATTGTGTTCATGCCAAAAAGCTTTTGGTCTATCTTGCACCAGTGCCATCAAAGTCTCAATATGAAAAGTCTTGGGCAAGAGGAGATTTTATTAGGTGTCTGTAATAGATTTGATGTTCCTTTATGGCACATCTGGAGACCCATCATCCTTTGGAATATCTGGAAAAGCAAGATTCAAGAGTTTATAACTCTAGGAGAAGAACTTCATTTAATCTTGTACCACTGAGCTGAGAATTGTTGCTCTAAATTGTATCTCAAAAATCAAGGAATGTCCCCTTGAGAGTTCCAGTCTGAATGCCTTTATGATTTGTAATAAATACCACAAATGGAGGGAGTCCCTCCTCTCTTCGTATTCCATTCCTAGACTTATTATGCTGCATTCTATATAGTGGTTTTTGGGGAATGCCTTCTTTCCAAACTACTATTGATGTAACCATTCTCTGGTGTTGAACGTGGGTTACCTACTACACAATTTGTACAATCATGTACCTTATTTTTTAATCTAATTTCCTTGCTTCTCAAAAAAAAAGGAAATATAGAATGGAATAGGTCACAAGTACTCTTTCATGTTTGTATTTTTTCTTTTCATGCCTCAAGAGGGCCAAAATTTAGTAAAATGATGAGCACATTCTCAGTTTGCACAAACAATGAATGAAAACAAGCCTTTTTTTTTTCCCAGAGGCAAATGATCTCGACCCCCTTTTGAATGTGATCAAGAGGGAGAATTCTTCGAAAATTCGGATAAAAAGATGCACTTTGAAGTATGCCAAGGTTTATTAGGCCTATGTATGCTTCTATTCAGCATAAACATGCATAACCTACATAAATCAAAAAATCATCATGATACCATGGAATGTTGGATGTGTGTATCATCATCCATGCTGCGAAAAACACATAGTCACATATTACATGACGTAAATAGATCAATGTATAGATCCAATTCCAATCTCAAAAGATTGTTATCATTCTCCACAGTATCAAATCTATATCATTGTCTTCTTTAGTACCCTCTTCCTAAGATGTTTGAGTATCCTCATGTATTTTTTCAAAACCAAGTTCGATCGTATCATGTTGCATGGTATTTGCAAGTGAAGATCACTTTAAAACATTTGGCATCGGATAGAAACATATCAAATACAGGAAAGAAATCTTCAAAATATCTTTCATTATATCAAAATACTCTGAATTAGAGATTTGATCATTTGTATATCATGGAGTTGATTTGCTTGTTTGTTATATGAAGCTCATAAGTACACCATAATCCATAGTGGTAGGAACTTTATCAGTCAGCTCACTTCAAAAATGTTTCCCCTATGGCCATAATGCATACTACCTACAATACCTCCAATTGCATCGGCCATAATGCATAGTACATACAATACCTCCAATTGCATCCCAAAATGAGCTTGACTTGACTTGATGAACAAGATTTAGAAATGACTCGACTTGATGCACGAAATTTAGAAATGGCTTCTTGAAGTCATTCTTTCGTTGGAAAATTGGATAAGATGGCTAATGATTGGGATAAGGCAACATTCTTTTTCTTTGTTCATGTGAAAAAGAGCTCAATCTTTCTTATGCTATTTTTTATTTCTTCATATAGATCAAACCGTTTTTGCATTGGTATTGCATTTAATAATCCTACATCCATTTTTCTTTGGATGCCTATACCTTTTACCTCTTCTCTTGAAATTTTCGAATCCCCTACTTCAAACCACAAATGTGGCATCTCGGATTCTAACTCTAATAGGAGTTCTATTGTTAATAGTAATGCCTCTTGTACCAACCAATTTTGTGCCATACTTCTTTGAGTCCATATGTTTGATGCAAAAATCCTTTTCATGTCTTAATGAAATGCTCTAAAACGAACGTCCATCTTGTATGCATAGTTCTTGCAATTGCAACCCATCCACTAAATGCAAAAGCAAGTGTACCTTAATGATCAGAAAATTAGTTGGTAAATATTTCTCTACAAGGCATACAATTTTAATCAAATTCACATGATCCTTTGCAATGGATTGTTCATCTACCTCTTTCTTTCTGAAAAAATTCATCTAGGAAAATCATCTGATTTGTGTATAATGCTTCAAATTGTAGTTGGAAAAGCTCCCTTGATAGTAATTCGTAATATGAAAATGAAGAAACTTGTGCCAATCATGCGTTTTCATGGATTATAACTCCTTTGCTTGAGTGAAGGCAATCTTCATTGATCGTATAAATCTAGTTGGAATTCTAAAAGAGGAAATTATTGATTTCACTCTTTCTAATTTATCTTTTTGGAGAGTGAATGGTGATGGTGGAATATCATTACTATCCATAGAACACCATAAGTATGGTCATTTATGAATTTCCTTTTAAAATCCTCTCTTTTTCCATGAGTATCACATTGACCTATGATCCTTCTCCAAAGAAACTCGCTTATATTCTTGGAAACACTAATGGGATCTATCAAGTGATTGATCCATTTTTTATCCGAATATGGAAGTGAATGGAATGCACATAGTCATTTTGTTCCGAAGACAAATGAGCCACATACTACGCTAATTGTGTACATGAATACAAATATTTCTCATCTAATCCAACGGCCATCATGTAAATAATGTCCGTTTGGAAGATAATGATTAGCTTCTTGATTTATCATCTTATCCAAAGCTGTAGACCATTGCGATCCTAATGAAGTATCACACACCATCGCGATTCTAATGAAGTATCACACATTGGACTTGCATTATGACACATTTTGTCATAGTCATATATCATGCTTCCGGTAGGCCCTAGTATTAGTATATAAGACTTGGGACTTTCATGGCACATTTTTCCTCTTCATGAGGTGCTCCCTTGTCTTATATATACACCCATAACCCTAATGGGTTATGTAACTTTGTAGATTCAACCTTTAGTAATATACTATGTTCTCCTCCTAAACTTCGTTTTCCTCTTCATATTCTTCCTATGCACTCCTACTTCTGAAACTCAAAAAGTTGGTATTACAGAAGATTGTTTCTTCTTACGGATGAAGGTCAACATAAACCATTTCCCACTTCTTTTATCGATGCTTTACGCTCTATTTGTTATTTTATGTTAGCAGTATTTGTAGTGCTTACAACCATCTTTTCATCGTTGATAATAATTTTACTGAATTACTGACCAATTATCTGTGCTCTATTATCACACACTTGATATTTCTCAAACTTTGAATTTGCTTTACGTTTTCTTAAGAAAATTTTAACAATATTTGGATCAGCTCTACTTGTTTCTTCACACTAATCAAGGTAATGATTTAGCAAAGTGCTGGTACCAGCTCGAATATAGCTCACCAATATAAACAAGTCAACTTAACCCTTTGCCATTTCCCGCACAATATTTTGGCAGAGTGTTCTTTCCAAATATTCAAAATTTGGACTGTTACCGTTAGTATCCATGTGAAAGGCCAAATCACCACTGGACACTTCTTTGTATATGTTCTTTAATAAAACATAAAGTGGCTTGGTCAGTCACAGATTTTAAGTTCGACCTTATTTGTAAGACATAAGAAGTCTATCTTCGTGCTCCCTGTGTACTCTGTTTTTCTGCGTATTCTGTAGTCTCTGTGCGGAGTACCGTGTGCGGCCTTAGGAGCTCGATTTTCTACTCGGAGGATATGATTGTGGAGATCATAAGAAGGAGAGTGCACTCTAGTGCATCGTCATTGAAATACTTCACTAGTATCAGAGCAGTTTTACGCAAAAGCTTTGTTCCTTTTGTACAAGTGAAGCGATCCCCCCCCCCCCCCCGACTTTTTCTAAGGTGTACGACTAAGGCGGTGACCAAGGCATAGACCTTGGTATACCTTGTCATCCGAGTCATGGAAGTCACCATTGGCACCGTTAGCTACGCACGAGGGAGGACCTCAACGATCAAGGAATATACAGGTTCTTCGTACTTCTCGGGAGGTCACCCATCCAGTATTATTCCCCCTAGAGCTCGCTTAACCGTGGCAATCTCTTGCCACTAAACTACACTCTTGTGGTGTCTGAAGAAGGGAAAGACTAAGGTTGACATTACCTTGAACATGTTTTGGTCTCTCAAAGCTTCATTCTTTGCTTTCAAAGCCTATTTCTAAAGCATTTTTAAAAAAAAATGCTTTAGAAATAGGCTTTGAAAGCAAAGAATGAAGCTTTGAGAGACCAAAACATGTTCAAGGTAATGTCAACCTTAGTCTTTCCCCTTCTTCAGACACCACAAGAGTGTAGTTTAGTGGCAAGAGATTGCCACGGTTAAGCGAGCTCTAGGGGAATAATACTGGATGGGTGACCTCCCGAGAAGTACGAAGAACCTGTATATTCCTTGATCGTTGAGGTCCTCCCTCGTGCGTAGCTAACGGTGCCAATGGTGACTTCCATGACTCGGATGACAAGGTATACCAAGGTCTATGCCTTGGTCACCGCCTTAGTCGTACACCTTAGAAAAAGTCGGGGGGGGGGGGGGATCGCTTCACTTGTACAAAAGGAACAAAGCTTTTGCGTAAAACTGCTCTGATACTAGTGAAGTATTTCAATGACGATGCACTAGAGTGCACTCTCCTTCTTATGATCTCCACAATCATATCCTCCGAGTAGAAAATCGAGCTCCTAAGGCCGCACACGGTACTCCGCACAGAGACTACAGAATACGCAGAAAAACAGAGTACACAGGGAGCACGAAGATAGACTTCTTATGTCTTACAAATAAGGTCGAACTTAAAATCTGTGACTGACCAAGCCTTTATGTTTTATTAAAGAACATATACAAAGAAGTGTCCAGTGGTGATTTGGCCTTTCACATGGATACTAACGGTAACAGTCCAAATTTTGAATATTTGGAAAGAACACTCTGCCAAAATATTGTGCGGGAAATGGCAAAGGGTTAAGTTGACTTGTTATATTGGTGAGCTATATTCGAGCTGGTACCAGCACTTTGCTAAATCATTACCTTGATTAGTGTGAAGAAACAAGTAGAGCTGATCCAAATATTGTTAAAATTTTTCTTAAGAAAACGTAAAGCAAATTCAAAGTTTGAGAAATATCAAGTGTGTGATAATAGAGCACAGATAATTGGTCAGTAATTCAGTAAAATTATTATCAACGATGAAAAGATGGTTGTAAGCACTACAAATACTGCTAACATAAAATAACAAATAGAGCGTAAAGCATCGATAAAAGAAGTGGGAAATGGTTTATGTTGACCTTCATCCGTAAGAAGAAACAATCTTCTGTAATACCAACTTTTTGAGTTTCAGAAGTAGGAGTGCATAGGAAGAATATGAAGAGGAAAACGAAGTTTAGGAGGAGAACATAGTATATTACTAAAGGTTGAATCTACAAAGTTACATAACCCATTAGGGTTATGGGTGTATATATAAGACAAGGGAGCACCCTCATGAAGAGGAAAAAATGTGCCATGAAAGTCCCAAGTCTTATATACTAATACTAGGGCCTACCGGAAGCATGATATATGACTATGACAAAATGTGTCATAATGCAAGTCCAATGTGTGATACTTCATTAGAATCGCGATGGTGTGTGATACTTCATTAGGATCGCAATGGTCTACAGCTTTGGATAAGATGATAAATCAAGAAGCTAATCATTATCTTCCAAACGGACATTATTTACATGATGGCCGTTGGATTAGATGAGAAATATTTGTATTCATGTACACAATTAGCGTAGTATGGGCTCATTTGTCTTCGGAACAAAATGACTATGTGCATTCCATTCACTTCCATATTCGGATAAAAAATGGATCAATCACTTGATAGATCCCATTAGTGTTTCCAAGAATATAAGCGAGTTTCTTTGGAGAAGGATCATAGGTCAATGTGATACTCATGGAAAAAGAGAGGATTTTAAAAGGAAATTCATAAATGACCATACTTATGGTGTTCTATGGATAGTAATGATATTCCACCATCACCATTCACTCTCCAAAAAGATAAATTAGAAAGAGTGAAATCAATAATTTCCTCTTTTAGAATTCCAACTAGATTTATACGATCAATGAAGATTGCCTTCACTCAAGCAAAGGAGTTATAATCCATGAAAACGCATGATTGGCACAAGTTTCTTCATTTTCATATTACGAATTACTATCAAGGGAGCTTTTCCAACTACAATTTGAAGCATTATACACAAATCAGATGATTTTCCTAGATGAATTTTTTTCAGAAAGAAAGAGGTAGATGAACAATCCATTGCAAAGGATCATGTGAATTTGATTAAAATTGTATGCCTTGTAGAGAAATATTTACCAACTAATTTTCTGATCATTAAGGTACACTTGCTTTTGCATTTAGTGGATGGGGTTTGCAATTGCAAGAACTATGCATACAAGATGGACGTTCGTTTTAGAGCATTTCATTAAGACATGAAAAGGATTTTTGCATCAAACATATGGACTCAAAGAAGTATGGCACAAAATTGGTTGGTACAAGAGGCATTACTATTAACAATAGAACTCCTATTAGAGTTAGAATCCGAGATGCCACATTTGTGGTTTGAAGTAGGGGATTCGAAAATTTCAAGAGAAGAGGTAAAAGGTATAGGCATCCAAAGAAAAATGGATGTAGGATTATTAAATGCAATACCAATGCAAAAACGGTTTGATCTATATGAAGAAAATAAAAAATAGCATAAGAAAGATTGAGCTCTTTTTCAACATGAACAAAGAAAAAGAATGTTGCCTTATCCCAATCACTTAGCCATCTTATCCAATTTTCCAACGAAAGAATGACTTCAAGAAGCCATTTCTAAATTTCGTGCATCAAGTCGAGTCATTTCTAAATCTTGTTCATCAAGTCAAGTCAAGCTCATTTTGGGATGCAATTGGAGGTATTGTATGTACTATGCATTATGGCCGATGCAATTGGAGGTATTGTAGGTAGTATGCATTATGGCCATAGGGGAAACATTTTTGAAGTGAGCTGACTGATAAAGTTCCTACCACTATGGATTATGGTGTACTTATGAGCTTCATATAACAAACAAGCAAATCAACTCCATGATATACAAATGATCAAATCTCTAATTCAGAGTATTTTGATATAATGAAAGATATTTGAAGATTTCTTTCCTGTATTTTGATATGTTTCTATCCGATGCCAAATGTTTTAAAGTGATCTTCACTTGCAAATACCATGCAACATGATACGATCGAACTTGGTTTTGAAAAATACATGAGGATACTCAAACATCTTAGGAAGAGGGTACTAAAGAAGACAATGATATAGATTTGATACTTGTGGAGAATGATAACAATCTTTTGAGATTGGAATTGGATCTATACATTGATCTATTTACGTCATGTAATATGTGACTATGTGTTTTTCGCAGCATGGATGATGATACACACATCCAACATTCCATGGTATCATGATGATTTTTTGATTTATGTAGGTTATGCATGTTTTATGCTGAATAGAAGCATACATAGGCCTAATAAACCTTGGCATACTTCAAAGTGCATCTTTTTATCCGAATTTTCGAAGAATTCTCCCTCTTGATCACATTCAAAAGGGGGTCGAGATCATTTGCCTCTGGGGAAAAAAAAAAAGGCTTGTTTTCATTCATTGTTTGTGCAAACTGAGAATGTGCTCATCATTTTACTAAATTTTGGCCTCTTGAGGCATGAAAAAGAAAAAATACAAACATGAAAGAGTACTTGTGACCTATTCCATTCTATATTTCCTTTTTTTTTGAGAAGCAAGGAAATTAGATTAAAAAATAAGGTACATGATTGTACAAATTGTGTAGTAGGTAACCCACGTTCAACACCAGAGAATGGTTACATCAATAGTAGTTTGGAAAGAAGGCATTCCCCCAAAAACCACTATATAGAATGCAGCATAATAAGTCTAGGAATGGAATACGAAGAGAGGAGGGACTCCCTCCATTTGTGGTATTTATTACAAATCATAAAGGCATTCAGACTGGAACTCTCAAGGGGACATTCCTTGATTTTTGAGATACAATTTAGAGCAACAATTCTCAGCTCAGTGGGTACAAGATTAAATGAAGTTCTTCTTCCTAGAGTTATAAACTCTTTGAATCTTGCTTTTCCAGATATTCCAAAGGATGATGGGTCTCCAGATGTGCCATAAAGGAACATCAAATCTATTACAGACACCTAATAAAATCTCCTCTTGCCCAAGACTTTTCATATTGAGACTTTGATGGCACTGGTGCAAGATAGACCAAAAGCTTTTTGGCATGAACACAATGTATAAACAAGTGGGGAATGTCCTCCATACTGCAACAGAAATGACAATTGCCTATACCCAATTTTAATCTAAAGGCCTGGCTTCCTATCCATAAGCCTCCGTGAAGAATGAGCCACAAAAAGGTAGAGTGCTTGTGGGAGAAGAGGAAGGCCGAGATGCATCTCAACCTGTAATTCCATTGGTGATCACTCTAGTTAACTTGCCAACCTTTTGTTGACCTTAGCAGTCAATGTAGAGATGGAGACTCTGTTGCTTTTGGCCCTAAAATAGATCTTCTCAACAATAGTAATAAGATTGGTATGTCTCTTGCCAAGAACATCATTGATCTAGCTGGCCAACATCTCCGTTTTTACTCAGCCAGACCTGTTTGTAGCACAAGGACAAACCAATCAGGTTAAGGATGCTTTGATCAGAAATTAGCTCACATTCATGCAACACGTTGGACCAGGCACCAAAACCCCTATTTTTTTGCATTTATTCTCTTTTATCCCAAGATCTTGAAATCAAAGTTAGGGTTCCAGAGATATCAATGATTATTTGAAGCACGTCAAGAACAACAGAGAGACTAGGGTTTTCTGTTTCGCGATCGAGCTTTGTTTATTCCTGCTCCTAGGTGTGGTCACGCTCCCCATGGGTGGGGGAACCTCCTCTGTTGGATGCAGTGCCATTGGTTTGTGGTCAATGGCTTTGCATGAAGCAGTGAGGGATGGTTTGGCTGGACCGTCAATGCTCTAGACTTGTTCGTATGGTGCCTTGAACGCTATGTTCAACCCAATGTTTGACTCGAGCAGAGCTGAGCCAGGGTTTGTGGGAGTAGAGTCGAATATTGTGGTAGATGTTGAACAACAGGTACATTCAAACCCTAACTTTACCCTACAGAAGCAGGGAGGCCTATCATATGCGTGAACATGCTAAAGTCGCATCAGCAGGCATTTTCTCCATGTTCAATAATCAAGCATAACCAGGTATTTCTATTCCTCAAACTATGTTTAATGTGACTAAAGCAAGGAAAAGATGAATGAGGACTATGAGGATGTGAGGGAAATGTCCAAGACTTGCCCAGAGCACATGATTAATTTGATCCTGAAATAGAGGATAGGGATGACTGTACTTTGATCATTGAGAGTAACTCTTTGGAAAGTTGGAATAATCATTTGTCGAAGAAAGTAGTTATTTCTTTGTGTCATGGGCCTCAGTCTGCTCAAGAAATTCTCAAGAACTGGATGAGGGTAAACTGGGAAAGTAAGGGCTTTTTGTCAAACATGTGCAGTATCTCCCGAATAACTACTTTCTTTCTTCTTTGAAGATGCTCATAATGCTATGTAGGTCATTGTTGAAGGTCATTGGATCATTAGGAATACTCCAATTTCATTTTTCAAATGTTTTCCAGGTTTTAATCCTAGAGGTTCCAACCTACTAAGGTTCTTATATGGATTGAATTTCCTGATTTCCCGGTTGAATATTAACCATGGTTGGAACAAATGGGTAGTCTGATTGGGAAGTCCTGGGTCAAAGGTCGAGAAATGGATTTAACCCAAAATGGGATCCTCAAATGCTGATAGAAGTTGACATTTCTAAGAACATTAAATTAGTGCTTGTGCTTAAAACTCTGAAGGTTGTAAGTTGCATGAACAAAAAGTTTTTTATAAAAATCTAATGCTGCTTCCACTGCTATAAGCAGGGACACCTAATTAAAGAGTGCCCCTTGTTGGATAGTAAATAAATGAAGGAAAATAAAGGTGATGCGGGTAAGAAACAAACAACAGTCTCCTCAAAGGAAGAGTAGATAAAGGAAGAGCACCGGACTAAAAAGGCCACTAATAAGGCTAGAAGGAAGACCTTCAACTTGGGCCTAAAACCAGAACTATTGTACAAGAGATTTTTAACCCTTTCAAGTTCTTGATGATACTAATAATTTTGCTACAGAGACCTCATGAGTTGCAGAGAGTGATGCTGGAAGGTCCTCTAAAAATCAACATAATGTTTGTATTTCCAATCATGTGGAAGAGGAAGGATGGACCACTGTGGGAAGTATTAAATCCAATCCTATAGCAGGTAACTCATTTGATTCAGCGTCTTCAAATGAAGAGGATAATAACATGATTCATTCTACTGATGAAGTTTTTATGGAAAAACTTAACAAGAGTTATGAGGAATACATAGCTCAGACATTTTTTTATTTTCCTAATGAACCTGATATATGTATGACTGCTGCTAAGACACCTAGTTCTAAATCTAAGGAGAAGAATAAAACAAAAAGGAAAGAGATGATTAGGTCTTCTATCTCGGCAGTAAAGCTCTCAAGAATCACAAAGAGTAAACCCTATGTTTCTCTCGTGTGGTTGCTTGTTTGTTTCTTATAGTTATGGATATAATTAAAATTGTTTTCCTCAATACTAAAGGTCTTTCTGACTCGATTCGAGGTAAAATCATCAACAATTGGCTTAAAGATTCTTCTTTAGTTCATGATTTCATCTGTTTGCAGGAGTTAAAAGTCGAAGGTCTCCAACTCAAGTCCAACCTAAAGATTGTCTCCAACAATTCTGCTTGGTATTTTACTACTCAAAATGGAAATGGAGGTACAACAATTGGTATAAACTCTAGCCTAAATCATCTTGTTGAGAATGTGATGGTAAGTGACTCCAACCAATGGGTTTCCTTGAAGTGCAAAGCTCCTCTGAATTTTTGTTTGGTTTGTGTTTATGCTGCCAATAAATCCTCGGCTAGGTCTAAATGTTGGGAAGAAATTGGTAAGTTAAATGGGGACATTATATTGGCTGGTGATTTCAACATGGTAACCAATCATATTGATAGAATTGGTAATAGTGACAATGTGCTTGCATGCTATGAGAAGCAGTGTTGGTATAATTTGGTTAATATTCACAATGTCTTTGACTTGTCTATTAACTCTCGTCATACTTGGAATAACAGAAGCTTTAACAGTTATTTGTCTGCGAGACTAGACAAATTCTATATGCACACATCTAGGTTTCTGGAGCTTTTGGAATAGCAGTTGTGTTTTAGACCCATCTCTTCAACTCTCTGACCATGTTCCCCTTATTGTTAAATTGTATAATAACAATCCTACTTACAAAGCAAGTTGGCCTCACCTGGACATATCCTTACTTAGGATTCCCTTAGTGAAGGCTAGAATTAAAAGCGTCCTTAGTTATCATTTTTCCAAGGGTGGTTCTCCCTTTGTGGCTTGGGATGAGGCTATCAGAGGGATTCAGTATGTGCTTACTTCTTATAAGCAAAAGGCTAGGAATATTAAGTACAATAGAAGGATGATGCTGATTAAAGAGATTGATAACATTAAGTGTTCTAATTTTAGCAACACCATCAAAAGTCAGAAGATCCTTGAGCTTCACGATAAGGTGAAGTATGAAGATTACCTTCTTGCTAGTGGTGCCCTTGTCACGTTTAGAGAATTTTGGGCTTGAAAAATTGACAAACCTAATGAATACATGCATGATCTCATGAGGACGAAAAAAGCTAGGGACTTTATTCCTATTCTTAAGAAAAGTTATGAAGGAGAACTTGCAGGGGGCTGTTAGCTTCTTTACCAATGTTTTGTCTATGCCTGCCAAGAGAGGGGATCACATCTGGAGTGCAAGAGCTGCCATTGCCCTTTATAGGAAAAAAATGATTCCTTAGGGCTTGGCCTCCCTCCTGGATCTGCCCCTCTCTACTGGTGAAGTTAGAGAAACCATTAGTAAATTGAAACCCTATAAGTCTCTTGGACATGATGGTATACCGAATGAATTGTTTCAAGAGTTTAAGGAATTGTTGGTGCCCATTTTTCTCTTGATTTGGCAAGAAGCGATTAGAAGAGGTTCCCTTTCTACTTTCATCAATATTGGTGTTATTAAATTGGTTCACAAAAAAAGGATCTAAGGATGACCTAAATAATTGGAGGCCAATCTCTTTCTGATTTCTTTGTACAAAATTTATGCTTCCACCCTAGCTAGGTCGAGGTTGGGTCCCTTAATGGATAGTATCATTCTCCCTGAGCAAAAAGGCTTTATAAAAGGTAGATATATTCTTGATGCCATTATTTCCATTGAGAAGGTCTTGATTTTGCCAAAAAGATGAACATTAATACTTTCTTCTTCAAAATTGACTTTGATAAGGCTTATGATAGGATTGAATGGGATTTCATTCTCCAATCTTTGCATGACATAGGTGCTGGTAAATGGTTTATTATGTTTGTTAGTATTCTTTTTGTAAATGCTCACTCTAAGGTGGCTATTAATGGTCAATTGTCCACTCCTTTCAGGTTGTGTAGGTCCATAAGACAAGGGTGTCCTCTGGCCCCCCTCCTTTTTGCAATTACTAGTAATGCTTTGGGCTAGCTTGTGAAGGACTGCATAATCAAGGCACTATTCAAGGTTTAGAGATCCCCCAAGCTCAATCTCACCTTTGTCTACAAATGTTTGTTGATGATACTAACATGTTGATGAAGGCTGATGATTTCTATGCTGCCAACTTTCCCAAGTGTCTTAATTTGTTTTGATTAGCTAGTGGTTTTGTTGTTAATCATAAAAGAAGTAGTTTTTTTGCTTCCAATAACTTTATTCCTCAATGTTTTAGTACTACAGGTTGTGATATCATTAAAAAAGGTACTATTTTCAGGTTGTTGGGCATACCTATGGGATTTGAAATCACCAATGATCAAAGATGGAGTTTGATCTTAGATGAATTCCGTGCTAAAATCTTCAAATGGATGGATATGCAGCATAATACCTCTCAATTAAGATCATTTGTTCTTAAGCATTACATTTTGCCTTCTCTGACCTACTATTTGGCTTGTTGGCAGCCTACTAAAAAATAGATTGCTCAAGCCATCTCTCTAGCCAGGAGATTTTTGCGGGGAGGCTCCAAAATCCGAAAGGTGGCTTGGAAGATTTGCTGCATGAAGAAGTCACAGGGTGGGCTTAGTCTTATTTGCCCTACTAGAATGGCTATTCAAATGGCTGCCAAATGGATTCTTAGATCTGTTTCCTCTGATGACTTCTGGGCTTGCATGATTAAAAGAAATGCTAATAAGTTTTGTTTAAAAATCAATAAAATCTCGAATAATTGTAAGCTTTGGGATGTTGTTTATCTCCTTCTATATTTGTTCCTAAAGGTAGTTCCCTGATCTGCAATTTTTGGAAAGCCTAGATGTTGGTCAAGGAGAAGTATAAACTCCCAGTTTGGTATGCTAATAACATCTCTTTTTTCTTATAGGACTCTCTATGGATTGGTTGGTCAGTCAATGAAACCAATTCTTCTCTGTCTATTAGATGGAACAAGTGTAAAAAGAATGGTTTTGTTTGCTGGCAGGATTTGATTAGGGATGGAGAGGTGATTGAAGATAGTGATATTTTGGAAGCTGACTCATTGTCCTTGTCTTGTAAATAGATAATTATGGAGAAGAAACTTAAGCTGCTGGAAAAGTTGGGCAGCAACCTATGGAGAAAGGATGTTACCATAGGAGAGGTGGCTTAGGACATGTTTACCAAGTTTAGAAGAAACTTCAAATGCATCAGGGAAATTATATGAAGACTTAATAGAAAGTGGAACCTCTCTTGGTCTGCTCATCAATGGAGGTACAGGTTCCAGAGCACTTGGTCCTTCCCTATTGCCAATAAGCAATCCTGTTTGTTATGGTTGATCCTTCACAAAGGAATTTGGACTGGTAGCAAAGCTAGAAAGTATAAAGTTGATGCAGGTATTTGTCATCTCTGTGGTATGGAAGAAGATTTGGAACATCTCTTCTTAAAATGTAAGTTTACCTCTAGGTTCTGGAATGGTATCAGACAGTACTGCAAAACTACTCGGATTAAAGCTCCAAGTTTCAGAGAGCTTCTTCTTGGAGAGTCTAGCAAGTTGGATATAGTTCTATGGCAGTTACTCAGGGCCCACATTCTGTGGTCTATTTGGAAGAGTATAAACGACAAAATCTTTGATAGAAGGTGTAAAGATCAGCTCTTCTCCTGTCTTGTAGGTATGAGAAAATTTCTTAAACATTGTTTGACCTATTGTAAAGAAATTCCTCATGAGGAATCTAGCCCAATTGTAATCATTAAAAAATACCATTGTAACTCCTGGAGGGAAAAAATGTTGGCAGATTCACTCATAGTCCAGATTAGATATGATCAATTTTGTAAATATGTATTTAGAGGGCCTTTTGATGTAATATATTGGGGATTTTCCCCCTGCAGATTGTGGACCTTGTATGGTTGCTAGACTTCCCTCCTCTTGAGGGTCTCTTGTAATTTTCTGATTTGCATCAATTTTATACTTTCTGTTTTGCTAAAAAAAAAAGTTAGGGTTCCAACCAATCCACATGGATCCCTGCTCAAAAATGGAAAGCCTAGAAGCAATTCTGAAATCAAGAATAAAGTCTTTTTTTATTTGGAACCAGGCATTCGAGAAATTAATGCAAAGTTTGTGGTATATTTCATTTTTTTGTTTAATAAAGCACTCATAATTCTATTTAAAGCGTTTCTCTGGAGAAAGCAATTAAACGCATTTCTAGTTCTAGTCATAAGAATTTCAAGTAGCTGTCCCAAGACGCCTGGTCTAGTGGTTGAATCCCTCGCCTCTTGAGGCGGGGGCGTGGGTTCAACCCCCCAGTGCTGCGGGACATCTGAGCCTTCGGGCGTGTATGCTGCCTTCGGGCGTTTAACTCTGCAGTGCCTTCGGGCCGTTTACCCTGTGTTGTGTAAGTCCTTCCCGATCTGAGTCTAACCTCTGTTCTTGTGGGATAAGGGGGGTCCCATGGGTACTATGCCCTTCATTGTACAGTTGTAATTTCAAAGTTAAAGTCCGAGGGAGTAGGCCTCGACCGAACCTCCATTTAAAAAAAAAAAAAAGAATTTCAAGTAGCTGGGCTATTCGGTACCATTGCCTCTGTGGTTTCCACTCGCTTTCCCACCCTCACGTCATCTGCGCTTCCGAAGGTATTATCATGTTAAGCGGTATATCAGGATTCGGCAATTCAGAAACAGGAAATAGACGCTTCCATCGCTGTCATTCTAATCTTCCGCCGTCTCCATCCACACGCCCATACGTAGATAAGAAATTTAGCTTTCGCGATGACGGATTGAATTAGTATTTTCAACTCTTCTGTTGATTTTTCCCATCGAAGTTCTGATCGGTGATGCCATGGAGGGTGATGTCTTCGTTGTGCGGGGACGTTGGCTACTGTTGACATGTTTATAGAGATTCTGCGGGTGAGCCATTCCAAGGCGAACATGTTGAAGTGGACGAAGACTTCACAACCACATGATGTGCCAGATGAGACTATGCGCAATTGACTCCAGTAGCCGTTACTTTCTCCATCTACACTCGTAGCCATGGTTTCTTCTGCATGAATCTGTTAACAGAAAAAAAAGCAGTATTAATGAGCTTCTAAAGAGTTCAAAGAAGCTCAGATTATAGTCGCCCATATCCCGAAGTCGATAGGCAGTTCTTTCACTGCCAAGAATCTATATCTCTCTCTCATACATTCGTATAGCGCTCTCTCTCATACATTCGTATAGCGATATTCTGGCATAGCGTATAGTACCAAGGACATTGAGAAACACTCTGCTTCTGACCTTCGTCTTTTCTGTGCCTCGTATGCTCGAGTTTCATGTCGTCTGTCTCTGCTCGTCTGTTCGCGTTTCACTTGACGAGCATGGTGCGTGTACATTTTTTTAAAAAATATAAACAAAGTTCGGCCTCAGCTTACTCTCTTGGATTGTATTAAATAAAAGGAAAAGAAAAGTAGAAGTGAAGGGGACTAATGCCCATGTGATCATCTTGGTGAATTTCTGGCTACAACTGAGAATTGTCAACGTCGATCTTGAGGAAAACCACGTCTTGTCTTGACTCATCCGCAAAGTTGGTACATTCCTAAATATCAACTATGGCTTCCAATATTGACTTGCCTTTGATGAAGCCTTTTTGGTCCTCGCTTAGCCAAACTCTCACATGGCCATAAATTCTGTTGGCTATGACTTTAGCAATGATCTTATATCCTGTTTGAAGCATTGTAATCGGATGTCAATTCTCAATTCTATTTTTTTCCTCTTTTTTATGGATTAAGTTGATGATGCCATTGTTGACACAAGTCGGAAGTGTGCCTATTGCACAGCAGAGAAGCATAAAAGAAGAGCCCCAAAATTTTCAAAATTAATGGGCATGATTTTTCTTCTTCAAAGTCTTAGAGAATTCCCTCAAGCCATGTAAATGCACTAGAGGAGTCCTCTAGTGGCATAATCCCATCTTGTTGTAAAATATCCCTTGTAAATTAGTAGGAAATTCACTTTTTAGTAATAAGGTGCTGGTCTCTTGTGTGAAAGGACCAAATTTAGGGCACATGTATATAAGTCACATGGTGACTCTTTGTAAGTACTTTTTTTGCTATTGTGAACAAGGAGAGCTCTTGAATCTTGAATTTGCCTCTTTCTTGCAGGTTTCCATCTTCTCTTTGATCTTCTATGTGTGTGTAATGCTTGGAATGTGTGTGTAAGACTGTTGTCTACCCCTCCCCACTGATTTTGAGCTACTGTAGTGTGTGTGTGAGCTTGTAGGAGTTATGGCATGAGTATGGGTACTTCCCGCCATTCACTATTTTGGTCATAACTTGAAGCAGCATTGTCAGAATCAAGTGAAACCACTTCGAATAGATGTGTCTTGTCGAGAGCTTCGAAACAAGTACCGTATTGACTATATTTGGAGCTTGGAACTGGGAGAAATCCTCGATTTACTGAAAACTTCTGTAAGTGGTATCACGGCAGACACTTTCAATCTTTCAGTGAGTTTGAGAGGTGGATTAGTCTTTTCTCATGGATATCAGCTGAACCACTTCATTTTCCATCATATGTGCACATGTCTCCATACACTTGGTTAGGTCGTTTGATCGGATTGACATATAAACGTGTGTCAATTTCCCACTATACGCACTTGTGTTGCAAATGAGGTTTAGTCTCTTTGGCACAAGTCCTTGAGTTTTCTTGACTTAGGTACACACGTTTTTGGCACCGTTGCCGGGGAACACTCAGCCAAAGTGCCTTCGTGATGGTTATAGATCGAGTGTGATAAAATCGTACTTGTAGAAGTGAACTCGTTCCGTGGCAAGTAGTCAATCACCTCAGCACTTGTTACTTCACATCCCGAAGGTGTGTGTAATGAGTTTTTAGGTTTAGAGTTAGTAGGAAGGGAGAGAAGGAGGAGTTAGGGTTAGGTCAGAAGGAGAGGAGAGGAGAAGAGAAGTGAAGTAGGAGTAGGCCAAGATCACCAAAAAAGCCCAAAAAATTTACCAAAATTAGTGAAGTTTAGTTTCTGTCACAAAAAGTATAAAAACCAAAAAAATTGAACTCATTTGATACTTTCCTGCATTCTGGTATCGTGTGCGAGGAGCGACCGGTATCGTGAGTGTGGTGTCGCGCACTACAGGCTGACAAGGCTAGGTATTGAGCTCAAGTTGTAATCAGGATACCAGAAAGGTAAGATTCAACAAGAATTCATTGGCAAAAACACACTAAAAGTGCACCAACACGTGATTAATTGTGCATTCGGTATCGGGGGGGAGGGGGAGTGGGAACAGTTCATTTTTTGAGCTTTCTTGAAAGAGACAGTAGGCTAGGAGTGAGGAGGAGTGAGAGAGGAGCAAGGGGGTATAAAAAATTTTGCATTTGGAGGTATTTTGGCTTGAGTATCACGATCGGTTGAGTTTTTGGTATCGCGATACCAAAAATTCTCTTGTATCGTGATACTCGCCGAAGTATCGTATCATCGGTTACCAGCCCTGGTATCGCGATACCGCTTGTGGTATCGTATCGCCGGGTTGGTATCACGATCTCACCTTTTCCAAAGTGGTATCGTATCGCGGTCCACTTTTGGTATCGTATCATCCTCTTCTCTGTGTGGTATCGCGATACCGTTCCAGTATCGTATCGTGATGTTTGGTGGTATCGTATCGCTTAACTGCAGGTATCGTATCACGCACCAATAGTGGTATCATATCGTTGTACCATTTGATATCGTATCGTCCAGTTCCTAAGTATCGTATCATCTCACTTTCAGGCATATTGTGATACCAATTTGGTATCGTATCGTCGCTTTGCAAGTGGTATCGTATCGTCTGGGTTTCCAGTATCGTATCGTCAGCCTTTTTCAATATCGTATTGTTCTAATTTTGGTATCGTGTCGACTAATCTGAAGGTATCGTATCATCAGGATTAGCTCGTATCGTATCGTGATCAACAACGGTATCGTATCGTCTGTTGCGGCAGTATCGTATCGCCGAGGTTTCAGGTATCGTATCGCCCAAAGTGGTATCGCCTTGTGTGGTATCGCCCAGAGCGATTGAAGCATTTGTTAAGGGCAACTTTGACGCAATTGAGGAGCCACTTAAGGAGAGTTGTAGAGACCTAGAGAGCTTTAGGAGGGTGAATGAACTTGAGGTCAGGGAGAGTGCTAAGTAGCCGAAGAAGTGTCATATCTTCTGTAGGGAGTGCTACCCAAGTCAGTCACCGTTCGGTCTATTCAAACACCTCTAGTGAATCCGAGGAGGAGATACCAATGGCCTCAG
Source organism: Ceratopteris richardii (assembly GCA_020310875.1). Classification (NCBI taxonomy): domain Eukaryota; kingdom Viridiplantae; phylum Streptophyta; class Polypodiopsida; order Polypodiales; family Pteridaceae; genus Ceratopteris; species Ceratopteris richardii. Next base: position 194,595,319 of record CM035410.1, on the reverse strand, counting down.
AAGAGATGCATGGCCCAACTTCAGGTAGAAACTTCATGACCGCTATAGAAGGAGTCTACCGAACCTCCTTACAATATGTGTCTACGAATGCCCATGAGATCCCCATCTATCTGGATGGATTGAACCGATCTGTGGCTAGAATGGTAACTTCCATGGATGCCACGATTGTACCCAGACCTGCTGTTAAGTACGAAGGAGGGGCATACATGGACAAAATAGGTCACATCTACATAGTGACTGAATTTCCCGAGATGATCAATGAAAGGGGAGAGTTAGTGGAACAAGAAAACCCAGGAAGAACAAACCCTGAGGAACTAGTGACGACTCCTAGAGGTAGATCCCGAGTAACACGAGTCTTGAGAGGAGACTTGATACCTCAAGATGATTACCTGTTCGAAGTCTATATGATCCATGGATCAGATGTATTACTTCAAATAGACTTACCGGCTCCAGGAAGAGAAGAAAGCCCTATTACATTTTATGAGCTGAAGGATCTAGAAGACGAAACTAGAATCACATACCTAGACAAAATCAGAGAAGATATTGGTTGGTTAGTGCCTTGGACAGAGCTCGATTGAAATACATGGGTTTGCCTGTATTCCCTCAGAGAGATCAGGCAACTACTTCGCAGAACCCCTTTAGAAATCAACAAGAGACAGAACACACCACATTAGGACAAACTAGCCAACGGAGTGTCCCAAACCATACTCATGTACAATTTGCGACTCCAGGAGTGCAAAAACACGACCAGACCCACCCAAGAGTAGGGAATCAATACCGACCACCAGTAAGACCTCGACCACCAGTAGGAGGGCAACCTAGAATACCTCTAGTTAGACTAGCAGTTTCGGCCTTTCCTGTAATGCCTAGACCGCCAGAACCAATGAGAAAGCTGAGACCTATCCAAGTGCCAAGTGCGTAAGGAATCATTATGATGGATTGGGAGAACCCTACGATCACATCGCTGAATTTAAACAAGTTCTAAAGGCAGAACATGTAGACGACTTCTTTGTGCAGTATGAGTCTTTTGGACTCACCCTCACAGGAACGGCTCTGACTTGGTTCCAGCCGTTAGATCCTAATCAGTTTGGAAACATGGAGCAATTTTTTCAAGAATTCATTGGGGAATTCACTAAGAGAGGGATTAAAAACAATTCTGTGTCTTTAGTCCATAGTTTTAAACAGAACCCTAATGAAACAGTGAAAACAACTGCCCGGAGATTCAATAAGTATGTTGATAGATGCCCAGCCGTCGAGAGGCCCACTCAACAAAAAATGATCTCATTATTTTTGGACGGACTCACAAACGGAACCCTAAGAACGCTAGTTTACGTGAAGAGGCTACAAACCCTAAGTGAGTGTCTTCAAGAGTGCATTGATCTAGAAGACAATCTAGTTGAGGACCTCAAGAGCACGCCAAACCCACTAAATCAGAAGACTCTCGGAGTACCATTACATCCAACTCTAGTAATATGGAAGAATTAGCGGAGCTCCTAGCAAAGAAACTAGGAGTCCAGGGACAAAGAACTTACCCACACCCAGCCTTAAGGATGCCCATATTATGGAGGTGTAGTTTATGTGGAGGAGATCACCCCACTCACATGAGTGCACGAGGAGGGACGGGTGCACAACAGACATATCCATACAACAAACATCACCAACAAGGAACCACTTTGTATTGCCACATAGAACAAAAATACACTAATCACACCACAGAGAACTGTCCATTCAATAGGCAGTCATGCCCCTTACAACCACCGCAGTATCGACCATACGGATATCCACCTAGAGAGCGAGGCAGAGAGATGCCCAGATACAATCCCTATCCAACACCAACAAGAGTACCGAGACCTTATGAACCAGCACCATATCCACCACCACAACCAGTGTTAGGGCCACAACTGTCACAACCTCAACAAGTAGTACCTGTGAAGTATGCTCAACCAGAAGAAAATTTGGAAAGAGCCATAGTGCCAGCATCGACGACGATCAATGTGGAATCAAGGAACCCTGGATATGAGCTGGCCCCAGGAGATTATTATCCATATGAAGCCAACACGTTAGAGTATGAATCAGCTTATGATTCGGCTTATTATGGATATGAAGGATATGATCAAGCTTATGGAACGGAGATAGCAACCTTGATGTATACTGCACCTAAAGTACAACCACCCATGAGACCACCCATTAGACCACCTGTGTCAAGAGGACCTTGTTATAGATGTGGAGGAGACCATTTTATCAGAGAATGTCCTCGGCCTTACAATCCACCGCCCCCTAGGACTTGGGAAGGATATTGCAATGATTGCGGAAAGGAACACCTTTTCAGGGACTGCCCTAAGAACCCAACCAAAGTCCAAGACACTGTGCCAATTAACGTAATTGAAGTGATAGAAGCATCTGGAAGTGATAAGGAATATACAGTACCTTTAAAGGCCATTACTAGAGCTCAAACGAAAGAACAAAAAGGAAAACAACCAGAACTGGAACGAGAGAGCAAAAAACTGGTAAGCCCCAAGATTCAAATAGTTGAAGATTCTGAGGATCTACGTGAGAGTACCTAGAACATTAAAGCACAGAAATGGAAGGAAAGAAGAGAAAAACTCAAAGATAAATGGATGAAAAACAAAAGTCACGATAATAAGAAACAAACTAGAAGTATGAAAGAACAAAAAGAAGAGGAAATTCAGAAAGAAGTGCCCATTCCACCACCTATCCAAGAGGTAGAGAAACCATAATCCATTTTAGCTGACCCAAAATCCGACGACCTAGACATGTGGCTGAAAGCTTACCAAGCTAGAAGTAAGACTGGACCAAAAGTAGAACAACATGAAAAACTTTACCCACAAGGAGAATTAGAAAAAGAAAGGCTTGCAATATGTCGAAAGCTTATAGAGGTTGCACAAGCTACCCTAGAAAAGACTATTCCAGCCCTCCCAGAGACGAGAATACCAGATAATCGATATAAAGAACACGTCGGAGCCTTGGATAAAGAACTTAGAGGGAAGGATGGCAAGCACGAGCGAATAAGAACTCAGGATGAACTAATGTCGACCATACCTGACCTAGAAGTTGAATGGCCGAAGGAGTTATGGAATAGAATCCGAGAGGAACAATGGAAGAGGAATGGAGTGACCAAGCCTCCTTTTGAGGAAATAGATGTGGAAGTTTATCAACCAAACCCCAACCTGGAAGAAGTATATGAGGAAGCATCAAGAATCGATAGAAATAGAGAAGAAACCCAGAGCATTTCAACATTGCCTAATTACGTGGGAGAATACGAAAAGGAATCTATGATAATACGAGCACCCACAGTACATGGAAAAGGAAAAGGGAAGTCAGAGGAGAGTTCACACAATTTAATAGAACTTAAGAAGACGAAAGTACAATGCAAATTAACCGTGGAAGAATTACTTCAGGTGAAACCACAATTCTGGAGGCAATTAGCGAGCTAATTAGAATTAGGGCAAGAGAAGGAAGAAAATGAAGGAAAGGGAAAAGAAAACACATCTAAAATACAAATCCCAGTTGATAAAGTGGGAGAATTTAGTGAAGGAGACGAAGGTAATACATGTCTACCTATCACTTACAATGGGTACATGACCAAGGCTATACTAGACACGGGAGCCGGGGTAGAAATCGCCACAAAGGAAATTTGGGAGAAATGGGGAAAGCCTGCCTTACGACCCACACGCATGAAGCTCCAATTAGCAGACGGTCATGTGGAGAAACCCTTAGGAATACTGGAAAGAATCAAATTGAAAACCTGTGGAGTTGAATTTGAACACACACTAGCAATTTGCAAGTTCGAAAAGGCTAATAATCACGAGATGATATTAGGACGACCCTTCATGAGACAAATGCGAGTAGTACAAGACTGGGGAAGAGATTCGTTGTACCTACAACATCAAGGAAATACAACCAAGATAAACTTGCATACATTTGGATATCGAGATGTTCCTCCACTACAATGGAATCCCATACACAAGGAGGAAGAACACCTATCTATTCATAGTGCTGGAGCAAGTGACCACTCATGGATGCACGAGGACGCCCAATTATGGATGTGCAAAGAAGCCAAGAAAGAGGACAGTAAAATACTGGCGTGGCCAATAGGACATCCTAACTACTGACCTGTAGAGGACCCAAGGTACATGCCACAAATCTTTCCTGATGAAACCTTTGAACCGCATGGATGGATGGAGATCCTAGCAACCTTAGACGTGTGTGTAAATGAAGAAGTTTTGACAATGAACGAGTGCATAGATGAGGAAGGCTATGATGTAAATCTTTATATGGTTGTCCTTCAAGAAGTGGAAGAAGGGGAAATCTTGGAAAAAGAATGGAAAGAGGAATATGAGAGTATAGAAATGGAACCAGAATTCAATTCCGAAGAAAGCTATCTGGACACCATTCGAACCAAAGAGAAATAGGAATCGACAAAGATCTTGGCAATAGAAGCCGCTCCCAGAGTACAAGAACAAGAAGCAGAAATGAGTAAAACTGGGTCAGACCCAGATCTATTTGAAGTTCCTGAACATTTTAAAAGATACAAAGTAGAGGAGAGAAAGATAGCTATTCAAATGCCTAAACGAGAGGCTCGAGATGGAGAAGCATACGACAACAAAGAACAAACAAAAAAGATCATTGGTATGGTGGAAGAGGGAGAAGAAAGAAGTACCTAGATAGGCAAAGATGTGTCGGTGGAAGAGGAGGAAGAGTTAATACAATTGATCCGAGAATATCGAGACGTGTTCGCACGGATGTATAAGGATCTCAAACACATGGAACCCTCGATTTGTTCTCATAGGATACCAATGACGGCAGATGCAAAACCATCGAAACAACGGCCAAATACATACAATGAGATATATGCAGCTAAAATTAAGGAAGAAATAGACAAACTACTAGTGGCAGGCTTCATATATGAGATAGAACACACCGAGTGGGTATCACCACTAGTAGTTGTGCCTAAGAAGAATGGAAAATTGAGAGTGTGCATTAACTTGAAAAAGGTCAATGCAGCCACCATACGTGATAGCTACCCATTACCCATTACGGACCATTTATTGGAAAGAGTAGCAGGAAAAGAAGTATATAGCTTCTTAGATGGATTCTCAGGATACAATCAAGTAGCCATTGCTACTGAGGATCAACATAAGACCGCATTCGTGATCGAATGGGGAGTCTATGCTTTCAGAGTGATGCCTTTTGGACTCACTAATGCACCAGCTACTTTCCAACGATTGATGTTTCATGTTTTCAAGGAATTTCTGAAAAGAGCATGGAAGTATATGTAGATGACCTATGTACATACTCCAATCAAAGGCACGATCATAGTCCTGAGTTGAGGAAGATATTTAATAAATGTAGACAGTACAAAGTCTTTTTAAACCCAGAGAAGTGTGTCTTCATGGTGAGACAAGGGAAAATCCTAGGACACATAGTCTCTAGAAATGGAATATCCACGGATGAGGGCAAGATTAGGGTCATCTTAGAGCTTCCTAGACCAAAGAATGCGAAAGAGGTGCAAGCATTCATGGGACACTGTGGATATTACCGTCGGTTTATCCACATGTATGCCATAATCGCCAAACCCCTGTATGGTCTCTTAAATCAATTCACTTGGACGGAAGAGTGCGAAAAGGCATTCAATGAGTTGAAAAAGAGGCTTAGCACGGCCCCAATTCTGAAAACGCCAAATTGGAACAAGCCTTTTCATATTCATGTTGATGCGTCTAACTGCTGAAAGGAATTATACCACTACCAAGCGAGAAGGATTAGGAATGGTCTATGCAGTGAAGAAATTTAGACACTATCTCTTAGCCAACAAGTTCAAGTTTTTCATAGAACACCAGGCTCTATTGTACCTAGTCAATAAGCCTTACAACACGGGAAGATTGGTAAGATGGTTCCTACTATTAATGGAGTTCGACTTTGAGGTGATAGTAAAGAAGGGAAACACCCATGTGAGAGCTGATCATCTTTCAAGGTTAACACATGGAGAACCACCTAATGGAGTACCCGATGATCTTCCAGACACTTATTTGTTCAATCTGGAAGTTTGTCCAAAGTGGGCAAAGAAATTAATTCCTATACTTACTCATGGTCCACAACACTCTATTAATAAGGAAAGTAAAAAGGAAATTTTACAATCAAGGAACTTGCATATCATTGCCGGAAGCGTGTACTATAAGGAACCCAACGGGGTATTGCTAAGATGTGTCGAGGAAGACGAACAAACGAAGCTAATCGAACAAGCACATGTGAACAAATGGAGAACACACCAAGGGACTCATGGAACCATTAGGGAATTAAAGAGATTAGGAGTATACTGGCCTGAGATGCCCAAGAATGTCCATTACTATGTAAGTAATTGTGCAGAATGCCAGGAGACAGTCCCAGAGGATCATACATCCATACCCTTCTCAACGATAGCACCCAATTGGAGCAAAAAATTAGTGAATTTCCTAAAGACAAGAGAACATGAGGAAGGAGTTAGCTTGGCTAGAAAACGATCCCTAGAGGAGATGAGCAAGGATTATGTTCTCATAGGAAGAAACTTGTTTACAAGAGGAAAAGACAACCAATTACGATTATGTATTCATGAAGGAGAGTATTTACGCATATTAGAGATGGCACACGCAGGTGCAACAGGAGGTCATTTTTCTGCCGAAAGAACTATAAAAATGATCCTTTTCGCGGGCTTGTGGTGGCCAACTTTACATATGGATGCTCAAACATATGTACAAAGTTCCAAGACATGCCAGAGAGCTAAATACCAAATTCGGAGAGATGACATGCCATTGAGACCAATGGTGTGTGCGAGAGCATTATCTAAATGGGGTATTGACTTCATAGGACCCATTAATCCACCGACCATAGGATCACATGCTGAGTACATCATAGTAGCCACTGACTACTTGACAAAATGGGTAGAAGCAAAGGCTACTAGGAGGAACGATGCTCAAACCACTGCTAAGTTCCTATTTGAGCATATATTCACTCATTTCGGATTACCAATTGAGATTGTGAGTGACCGAGGAACGCATTTCCTTAACGAAGTAATAGAATCCCTAATGAATGAATTTTTAGTGATCCACAAAAAATTAGTCCCATACCATCCCCAAGCCAATGGTCAAGCGGAAAGTTCCAATAAGGTATTATGTACAGTATTGACAAAGATTGTCAATAATGGGAGGTCTGACTGCGACAAGCAATTGCATCATGCAATTTGGGCCTTCCGAGTAGCATATAAAATGGCTATTGGAACTACCCCATTCAATTTAGTGTACGGGTAGAATGCAATTTTGCCAATTGATTTTTTAATCCCCACTTTGAGAGTAGCACAACAGTATGGACGGACTAGACATGAATTATCCCAACAACTAGACCAAATCGAGAAGTTGCATGAAACTAGGTTACAAGCGGTAGCAGGAATCTATGCAGCCAAGAGAAGACAAAAGGCATATTATGATGCACATATAAAAGACAAAGGACTTAAAGAAGGAGACTTAGTCCTGGTTTAGACCTTAAAACAACATGCCAAGAAGCTACAAAAACGCGGATATGGACCTCTGATCATCACTTGTAAAAGCTATATAAACACGGCCCAGGTTGAGCTTTACATAGCATTGCGCACTAGTAAGCCCTTCATCTAGAGTCTGTCTAGATCGCCATCTAAGCTCCACATTGGGAGTGCACGGGTGGATAGCACCATCATTGTAACTGCATTATGCTCAGCAATTTGAGAATTTGAGCTCTCTATCTCTCAGTCTGCATCTATCTTTGTTTGTGTTTTTCTCTCAACTCTGTCTAGAAGTCTATTCCGTTGTGCTGTTATTTTCTTACATTGATTCCAAGAGTGGAAGAAGAGGTGAAAAAGTCTAAGGATACTTATGGGCAGCTCTTAGAAGCAGCTGGTAAGTTGGTGCTTATGGAAAAAATGATGGTGAAGTTGAAAGAGCAAGCCCATCGAGTATTAGTTTATTATCAATTCAAGATTATGCTTGATATTATAGAGGATTGGTTGACCATGAAGAATTGGAGTTATGAGTGCATAGATGGCAATATTAGTGGATCTGAGAGGCAAATATGTATTGATCGATCCAATGCCCCGAACTCCAAACATTTTTGCTTTGTGCTCTCAACACCTGTAGGAGGGTGTAGCTCAGTGATGAGTAGCACCTCCTTTAATGTCAATCCGGGAAGACATGAGGATGGTATGAAGACCTCGAGCAAGTGAAGGCACAAATGTGTGAGTGAGAAGCACACTAACATGCACACACATACACACACACGCGCACACACGGAAAGAACAAAGAGAGTAAGACAATGGAATCACTTCTATTATAACCAAGTTCTCATACAAGCTCAAAACTACAAGAAGCTAGCCCCCAAAAATGATCTCTCTAGCTCTATTTATAGTTTTTGACTAGCTTTGGCCCTGTCCAGACCTAGTGTCCATCCTAGTTAAAAATTAGGTTCCAGGGCTTATTTAAGGGTTCAAACGAGATCTAAAAAATATGAAAATTGGTAGGCAACTACTTCTAAGGCTCCTCAAGCTCGAGAACTCCTCGGCTTGTAAAAAATGGAGCTACGAAAAAGGGAAATGGTACTTACAATGGTTTTTAGTGATGAGAATCACTTTTAAAATGTGTAAGGATTGGAAAAAATTGATGGGTTGCCTCAGTGCTAGATCTGCATACATGCTCGTACTTGGCGTCTTCCCATATGATGCCAACACTCTCCCCCCCTTAGCGTCTGTCGCCTCTGACAGACCTCTGCTCCCCGGTTTGATCAATGTATTGCTGTAGTATGTCTGTTGCCAATTCTTGTTCTTTAATCCGCAGTCCCTTGACCAGGTATCTCTGCAGGGCTGTAGCTCAAGCGTAAGCACCACCTCCTTTACTTGTCAATCCGCGGAGACGTGAGGACCGGTATGAAGACCACGAGCAAGTGAAGGCACAAGTGCGTGAGTGAAAGCACACAAACATGCACACACATACACACACACACGCACAAAGTAAGATCAAAGAGAGGAACAATGGAAAGCTTAGATTGCAAAAGAGTTCTCTTACAAAAGTTCTATTCTCTAACAAGCTAACCCCCCAAAAATGAGCTCTCTAGCTCTTTTTATAGTTTTTTGACTAGTTTTGGCCCTGTCCAGACCTAGTGTCCGGCCTAGTTAAAAATTAGGTTCCAGGGCTTATTTGAGGGCTCAAACGAAGTCTAAAAATTATGAAAATTGGTACGATGGTACTTCTAATACTCCTCAAGCTTGAGGACTCCTCGGCTTGAACAAAATGGAGTTACTAAAAATAGATAATGGTATTTACAATGGTTTTTAGTGATGAAAATCACTATTTTTGTAGGGGATTCTTCTGAAAATTTGACATACACTTCTTGGAGCTCCCTACTTGCTCCCTTTCCTTGTGTGTCCACCTTTTGATGTGCTTCCATGCTTTGTCCTTGACTTTGAGCTTCAACACTCCCCCCCCTCTCGAGTCTATCGTCCCTGACAGACCCTTGTTGGAAGGGTTGTTCCATGTAGTGCTTTGAGAGGTGGTGTCCATCCGTTGTATGAGCTGGTTCCTTGGATTCCAGCAAGAATGTGTCGTTGTGAGCTTTCAAAACTGCAAGTTGCTCAAAAGAGGTTGTCAAGAGTAATTTGGAGCAACTACTGGCTTCAATTTGCTTCCGAGATATGGATGTTGTTCCCATAACATCCGCTAGCTCTTCCAAAGATGATGTTGAGAGCAGTCATGCCAACTACTCATAACCCATAATGAATGATGGGTAAGTGTGTGCGTGCCTGGGTTGAAAAAAGTATGTGCCTTGTGCACGGCCTTGTAATGTAGCCCTACGCATGCTTACTTGGAAAATGCATCGGAAGAAGTATGGTGCAAAAATTGCGGGTCTTGAGCTAAGTGCTCCAGGGTATGCTGACGAAGAGGTTTCCTAAACTATCATGGTTAGGGTGTTTCCAGAGTAAAGATACTTACCATGGAGAAGGTTGATGGATGTTTGTCTCTTCGTGTTGTACACTCGGCCTTTGGGATGGAACATTGTTGATGAATGTCCATGTTGCTTGTCCACTGATGAGATCATTTGAGTGGTGGGTCCTCTCTCCTCTTTTCAAAGTAACATTCGTCAAATACATATGCAGGAGTCTTCTCCTCCAGAACTACCCTTTGCAGATATCTCCTTGGGTGCTCTGGTACATGAAGTAGTTAAGCATCACTCAAGTTGCGGACCTTCAAGCTCTTCATTCCTACCATGGTAAGGGAAAATCATAGTTGTAGATGCCATGTTCATGCCAAATGCTTGTCATCTACCAGATAAGGCAGCAATAATCTCACTGCTGGCCGAGACACACTTCTATCCAAATTGATAAATGCCTAGTAATCAACAGTTCCACCTTCAACTAAGCATGAATCATTCATGTTTCATAAGCCAAACCTGGGAACAAGCTCTCTCCCGCTTTTCTTTCTTCCCTTTTTTTTTTTTTTTTTTTTTTGGAGGAAAAGGATATCACAAAACAAGAACACAAAAGTTAGCACAATAGAAATATTTGGCATATGTCACTGTGCTCTTGTGCGTGGGATTCTCAAGTGTGTCTATGCACGGCCATGTAATGTGGCCCTATATTAATGCATACTTTGGAAATGCATGACCTGAATGGTGCAAAAGACAGGGTTGTGCAAGGAGCACATGGTTGTTGCTCGTTCGAGGCTTTCGATGTTATTTGCGGAGGTTGATGCCGACCTTGGTGGAGGTATTCATTGAGTCTCGAACTGATGTAATCCTCCTTATGGGAGTCCTTTTTAGAACATCATTTGGCACTGTAGAGGTCACTTCAGGCGTCTTTCTCTTTGGGTGCTTTCTGAACTGTGGTATCCAGTGTGGTTGACGCTTTGGTTCGGTGGAGGCTACTTGCACTTTTGGCTTCCAAACCCATATCCTTTTTGCATGTCTTCCTACTAATGTTGAAGAGCTGATTTGATCTTCCTTTGGTCTCTGTACGTGGTTCTTACCCTTTTCTCTTTTTGGCTTCTTTGTTGAAACCTTTTGCATGTGGGGGAACAAAGGTTGTTGTGGATGTAGGAGCTTCTTAGGTACCCACATCTGTAATTTCCCTTGTTGAGCTGCAGCTAACTTCTTAGGCACCCAAACTTGTTGGATACCTTGTGATTGAGCTTGTCTGAGCTGCTTCCTTCGTCTTCTGGCCTGATTGGTTTGCATGGATGGAATTTGTGGGGGCAAGGTTGGTGGTTGCTCTCCTTTACGTACCCATATCTGCTTCATGCTCGGAACTGCTTTTTTATCGAGTGGTGTCTTTCTATTTGATGTAGCAGTTGTCGTGAACGGTTGTGTTTGCTTGTGTGGTGGTCGCACTACTGTGGCTACTTGATTCTTAGGAGAAGAAGAAAGATCCACCCGCCTTCGAACCTGGTCTTCCACGATTGACTCCTTCTGCATCATAGAGCTTTTGACACATACAACATCTTCTTTCATATGATTAGTCTTGGAAGAACTAAGAGATTGTGTGGTGCCATGATTTAGGAGCATGCAGTTCTCTAATTCTAATGTAATGCATTGTTCATGTACCCAAACTTGAAGAATTTGACTTCTTAGGTTTAAGTTAACTGCATGGTCATAGATCCAATCTTGACCCAAGACGAGTGGTTCTGTAAGGTTCTCATCTTGACATACTAGCGCTTTGACTTTCATTGGAACATCTTGAAGGTAGATGGGAAGTTCCACCTCGCCCAAACAAGGGGTTTCCACACCTCCCAATCCTATGAGATAAGCTTCTATGGGATTGATGTTCAACCCCAAGTCTTGGCAGTAGGAAAGTCTAACTACACTACTTGCTGCACCTGAGTCAATCAATGCTTTCACCGTCCTTGCACCCTTCCCTTGTCCTATCTCTATGGTCACAAAGGGTCTTCGGTCAATGACCTGAGAAGTCGCTATGCCTGACTTTTGGCACATATCCATGTGATATTTTGGGGCTTTTGAGTTGACTTCTAGGCCTAATCGCCTTAACTTATTTTGCCTAATACGCTCTCTGGCCTCTACCTGTGCTTCTTCTCTCACTCTTAACTCTTCATCTTTTCGCTTCTTAGCAGTGTTGAGTCTCATTAGCATATCCTCAGTAAGAGGTTCTTGATATAGCTTGACTCTACAGCCACTAATATAGTTTGGCAAGATATCTCCTTCTAGCGTGGCCAACTGAACTGCACCACTAGTGGAAATTCTATTAATGATCATGGGTCCGTATCCTCTTTTTTCCAACTTACGGGCATGTTGTTTTAGTGTGTATACCAACACTAGATCTCCCTCTTTCAATCCCTTATCCTTGATGTGTGCATCAAAGTATGCCTTTTGCCTCTTCTTTGCAGCGTAGATGCCTGCTGCCGCTCGTAGCCTCGTCTCACCCAAGCGTTCGAGATCAAAGATCCTAGAGGACAATTCATGCCCATTCCACTCATACTCTTGTGCTACTTTTAAGGCTGGGATTAAGAAATCTAATGGTAGCACAGCGTTCTGTCCGAAGACCATCTGAAATGGGGTGGCGTTGAGTACCGTTTTGTAGGCAACTCGATAAGCCCAAACAGCATGATGAAGTTGTTTGTCCCAATCAGAGCGTTTATTATTTACCAGTTTTGTCAATACGTTACAGAGGATCTTATTGGTACTCTCGGCTTGTCCGTTGGCTTGTGGGTGATAGGGGGCAGATTTCTTATGTATCACCAAGAATTCTTGGAGAAGATTTTCAATGACTTCATTCAAGAAGTGTGTGCCTCTATCGCTCACAAACTCTATTGGTAGTCCATATCTCGTGAACACATTCTCGAATAAGAACTTAGCCGTAGTCTGAGCATCATTCTTTGTTGTGGCTTTGACTTCTACCCACTTTGTAAGGTAATCTGTGGCTACAATGATGTACTCTGCATGGGAGTTTCTAGCTGGGGGGTTAATAGGACCTATGAAGTCTATGCCCCACTTCGAAAATGCACGTCCTCCCATCATTGGCCTCAAGGGCATCTCGTCTTTTCTCACTGGATATTGTGCACGTTGGCATGTGTCACATTTCTTCACATAGGTATGTGCGTCCATATGAAGAGTGGGCCACCAAAGTCCTGAGAATAGAATGGTCTTGATCACTCGGTCAGGACCAAAATGTCCACCTGCAACACCGCTGTGTGCAGTCTCTAAGACCTTTAAATAGTCTGATTCATGAACGCATAGTCTTAAGTAACCATCTTTGCCTCTTCGGTATAGGTTGTCCCCTACTAAGGCGTAGCCTTGAGCCTCTTGCTCCATGCTTCGTCTTCTTGCTAGACTAGCCTCTTTGGGTAATCTTCCCGATCTCATAAACTCTACCAATGGAGCACTCCAATCTGGAATTAATGACACTTGATAAAGGGTCGCATGCTCCACTGGGGGTCTCTCTCTGCACCTTGGACAATTCTTAATCCACTCATGTATTTCTTTGTCCATGCTAGGCCAATACACTCCTAAACGCTTTAGATTCTGCAATGTTCGTTGTTTAGAATAGTGATTTCCTAGCATTCCTTCATGGGCTTGTTGCAGCCAACTACTATGTTCATCATCCTCCACACAACAAGCTAATACACCCTCAGTATCTTGTTTGTACATGCTTCCTGCTAATATGTGATATTTTTGTGATTTTACAATTTCTTCTTGTGATGTTTTCACATTCTTATTTGCAGGGCCAAAGGTTAGGACTGGTACCAACTTATTTGCCCATTTAGGAACAACTTCTAAATTGAACAGATAAGCATCGGGTAATTCGTCAGACACTCCTTGCGGTGACTCTCCTGAAGTGATGCGAGAAAGGTGATCTGCCCGAAGGTGGGTTCTACCTTTCCTGACAATAACTTCAAAGTCATATTCCATTAGTAAGAGGAACCATCTTACTAAGCGTCCAGTATTGCAAGGTTTATTGACCAAATACAACAAAGCTTGATGATCAGTGAAAAACTTGAACTTGTTGGCCAATAAATAGTGTCTAAACTTCTTCACAGCATATACCATGCCTAAGCCCTCTCGCTCAGTTGTGGTATAGTTCCGTTCAGCTACAGTGAGCTGTCTACTAGCATATGCTATGGGCAAATCTAAGTTTCCTTCACTTGTGGGTTGTGCTAGCACACATCCTATGGCATGATTGGAGGCATCCACATGGACATGGAAGGGTTTATTCCAATCAGGAGTGGTGAGTATTGGTGCCGTGCACAAACGTTTCTTCAGTTCGTTGAAAGAATTCTCGCATTCGTCGTTCCACTCAAAATTAGACAACAAGGCATAAAGGGGTCTAGCTATGATCGCGTACATGTGGATAAACCTACGGTAGTATCCACAATGGCCCATAAAGGCTTGTACCTCTTTAATATTCCTTGGCCTTGGTAGCTCCGCTATGGCTCGCACCTTATCTTCATCTGTTAAGATTCCATTCTTAGAAACAATATGACCTAAGATTTTACCTTGACGCACCATAAACACACACTTTTCTGGGTTCAGACACACTCGATATTCTCTACACTTGTTGAAGATTTGTCTGAGCTCAGGGATGTGAAACCTTCTTTCTTGGGAATGAGCACATAAATCATCCACATACACTTCTAAGTTCTTTCGCAAGAACTCTTTGGAGACATGACACATGAGCCTTTGGAATGTTGCAGGTGCATTGGTGAGCCCAAATGGCATCACACGAAATGCAAAGATTCCCCACTCTGTAGCAAAAGTTGTTTTGTGTTGATCTTCTGGGGCAATGGCTACTTGATTGTAACCTGAAAATCCATCAAGGAAGCTATAAACTTCCTTGCCTGCAACACGCTCCAATAGGTGTTCTGTGATTGGAAGTGGATAACTATCTCTAATCGTAGCGGCATTAACTTTTTTAAGGTTAATACACACTCGCAACTTCCCGTTCTTCTTGGGTACCACAACAATGGGGGACACCCATTCGGTATGCTCAATCTCATAGATGAATCCAGCTTCAATCAACCTATCAATTTCTTCTTTTATTTTGGCTGCATAGGTATCATTATATGTGTAGGGCTTCTGTTTGGTGGGCTTAGCATCAGCAGTCATGGGGATAGTATGAGAGCAAGTTCTTGGATCTACCCCTTTCAAGTCTCTATAGTGCCATGCAAACACATCCCTATATTCCCTTAATAGAGCTATGAGCTCCGTTTCTTCTCTTGCACTTAGGTCATCTCCTATATATGTGCATCTCTCTTCGTTCTCTTCAATGGTCACTACAATCTTCTTGGTCTTTTCTTTATTATCATATGATTCTCCTATGATGGCCTCTCTCTTAGGCATTCGTACCAAAAATTTGCGGTCGTCAACTTCATATTTCTTGAAGTTTTCTGGTACTTCAAACAATGATTCCTCCTCTTCTTGTTTCACTGCTTTTCTTTTCTTTTTCTTTTGACTACTCTCACTTCCATCCTTTGAGTTTACTGTTTTAATACTTGTGAGAGGTTCTTCTTCTTTCTGGGTGAACGCTCCTATATCTTCTAGATAGTGCTGCTCTGAGTTAAAGCAACTATCCATCACAATAGACTCCAGATCATCGTCATTCTCTTCTTCTTCTATGACATCACTAGGGTCACATTCTTCTAGCAAGGGTTGACACATGAACACTGAGATATCATAACCCTCCTCATCACAATGAGGTGTCCACTATTCCTCATTGACAGCAATGTCCATGGTGGCTAAGATTTCTGGCCAGCCATGAGGCTCAAATTCCTCATCTGGAAAGATCATCGGTGTGTAGGCTGGGTCTCTAACTGGTCTATCTCCTAGCAAAGTTCCTTCTTCTCTTGCCTTTAAACGTTTTTCCTCTTCCTTCGCGACCTTGCACATCCACAATTGAGTATCTTCATGCAGCCATGATGGATCAGGTGAACTTTCAGAATGCACAGAGATGGAATCTTCTTTCGCTTTGTGGATAGAATTCCACTGTAGGGGTGGTACATCTCTGAAGGTGTAATCCTTCAAATTGACCTTGGTGGTGACCCCTAAGTGCTGTAAGTACAAGGAGTTAGTTCCCCAATCCTGTACTATTTGCAATTGTCGTAGGAAGGGTCTTCCTAGGATCATCTCATAGACATTATTTTTCTCAAAGTCACATATAGCAAATGTGTGCTCAAACTCTACACCACAAGTGGTTAGAGTGATCCCTTCTAGCAATCCTAGAGGTCTTTCAAAATGACCATCAGCCATTTGAAGCTTCATTCTAGTTGGTCTTAATGTGGGCTTGCCCCATTGCTTCCACAAGGAGGTGGTCGCAATAGCAACACCAGCACCTGAATCTATGATTGCTTTGGTTGTGTAACCTTGGTAGGTGATTGGAAGATAAGTATTACCTTCTTCACCCTCACACATGTCCCCTATTTTGTCAAGAGGTATCTCTGGTACCCTTTGCTTGGAGCCTGCTTTTGGCATGTTGGAATCAAGTTCTGGAACCTGATTCTTCACATGATTCCAAAGCTCAGGTTTTGCTTTGAGCAGCTCTTCTACAGTGAGATGACACTGAACCTTAGTGTTCTTCACGACATCCGTGTTCCTTGGAACCACTGAGTCTTCGTTTCTTACTAGTATTGTGGGAGCTCTAATCTGGAGAGATTCAGATTCCCATGGGCCTGGAAATTGAGGCAGTTCTTCTAAGGTATTAGATTCAAAATCTAACCTTTCGTCTTCTTGTTGTTCTGCTTCATCTCCGTAAATAGATGGAATGTCTTGGGGAAATTGATCATGAAGATCATCAATCTCAGGAATAGGAGGGGAATTACCCTTCTCCTTGGCCCATTTCTCTTCTTGTATTTCCCGCAAGAATTCTTGAGAGTACTGTTGAATTGAAGGAGGTATTCCTGGATCCGTGGAATTAGGAACATAAGCTCCCATTGGTGGTGAGCTTCCTCTTTCAATAACTGGTTGAGCCTGTGGAGGTAAAGAAACTTGTGGTTTGTTTACCAACTGCTCTAATCGTTCTAGTAAGCCCTGGAAGTGCAAATCCCCTTTGACAGAGTTTGTCTGATTGAACTTTTGACTAGTCTCAAGTATAGCTTGAGCTTGTTCTACCATTTTCATGCACATTTTCATCCGTTCAATCTCTAAGTCCGCTCTAGGGTAACTCTTGTCTAGGTTTGCAGCTGTAGGCCCTTCTTGAAGTCGAGCCTGGTAGGCCTTGAACATCATGTCCAAGCCTTCTGGGGTTGGATCTGCAAGGACAGACCCTGGTTGTGGTCTATTTGCAATGGGTGGTGGGGTGGGATGAGGTGGAGTGGATGGAGTTTCGGCATGCGAGGGGCTTTGAGATGCAATGTCTTCTATTTTTGTTTTCGCTTCTTTTAAGCTTTCTTCTAGTTCCGATAACTTTTTATTCCACTT
This sequence comes from Ceratopteris richardii, assembly GCA_020310875.1. Taxonomy (NCBI): domain Eukaryota; kingdom Viridiplantae; phylum Streptophyta; class Polypodiopsida; order Polypodiales; family Pteridaceae; genus Ceratopteris; species Ceratopteris richardii. The sequence goes on along the minus strand of CM035410.1, from coordinate 194,577,889 downwards.
GCGATTGGCCTTATCTCTGGTATCCTTCCATGTTCTTGTTTTCCTCTTACTAGGCTCTCCCGATTCACTCGACTGTGATTGTTCTACTGGTTTATCCTGTTTTAAGGCTTGTGCTCTAGTGACAGCTTGTATAGGAGCCACATTGCTACTACTTGAACTTGAATCTGCCACTAAGCCTACCACATTAATGGGTGTAATCTTGGGTGCACTGGAGGGGTTTCTTGGACAATCTCTGGGGAGATGGTCTTTGCCGCAATCAGGACAAAAAGCCTGTATTGTGATAGCCTGTCCTTGACTCGAAGATGGTGGGTGGGGACAGTCACGCATGAAATGGTCACCTTGACATCTGAAACAAGATCCTCTAGGGGCTTGTGGTCTCATTTGTCTCAACTGGGGCCTAGGGTTAGGATTTGTGTACATGACATTGGAGTATTCTGGCTCCCAATTTTGCTCCATAGGTGGTACCTCATATTGATACGAGTAAATCTCACTATGTTCAGGTGACTCTATGTAATAAGCATGTGGACTACCTTCATGGGAGTAGTCTGAACAATGAGCATGAGAGTCATTATCTGGTATCAATGGGGTTAGTGGCACCAATGCTCTATTTGGATTTTCTTCTCCCCCAGCATATTTGACTGGAATCACGTTGGCTGGAGCTGGTGGTTGGTTTCCCAAGACAGGTTGTGGCCTATATGGTACCTGATATTGCTGTTGTGGTCTATAATATGGCTGTTGGTATTGGTTCTGATACCTACCTTGTGGGTAAGGTTGCTGATAATTCTGTCTAGCAGCCTGCCTATTGTAGGGACAATCTTGAGCCGTGTGGTTTGTGTATTTTCTCTCAATAGTGCAATATGGAGCATTCCTTTCTCTAATGTTTTGGTTTTTCATTGGGCATACATTAGCCATGTGGTCACCCCCACAAGTATAACACCGATTCACTGGAGTGACTCTCTGTGTTTGTTTATTTTGGACTCCCAGCTTCTTGGCAACTTGCTCAGCTATCTCTTCTATTTTTGTGGAGATCTTTGAAGTATGACTAGTAGAACTATCCGAATCTTTGTAGAGTTTGGACAATCCTAACTCCTCACCCAAGTTATCTTCTATGTCAATGCATGTCCGCACGCACTCTTCTATGGATCTAGGCTCTTTCAAATATACATATGATCTTAACTTTGTGCTCAGTAAGCCATCTAAGAACAAAGCCACTTGTTTGGCTGGTGTGGGTAACTCGGGAGCAGGGCATCTTTCTAGGTACTGTCTGAACCTTCTACCTGCTAGTCGCACTGTTTCTTGGGGTGTCTGCTTGAAACTGTGGATCAAGGATGATGTGTTATGCCTGATACCACTCTTGGAAAATTCTACAATGAATTCGTCTAGCAGTTGACCTATATCGCGATAGTTGCAACTACTCAATGGTTGAAACCAAGCCAAGGCAGTGCCCTTAAGAGTCAAACCAAATGCCTCGTATTGGGTGAATAAATCCTCAACCTGTTCAGCTCTTAACACTTGTTTGAACTCGGCCACATGATCATAAGGATCTCCTGACCCGTCAAAATAATTCTTCATTGCCTTGATCACTTGAGTGGGTCTAATGGTTCTTGGGTGCTCTCGGGGTCTAGGCAATGGAAAATCATGTTCATCTCTTTTTTGCCTATGTGCTTGATATCTCTCTCTTTCAGATCTTTCATTTTCAAATCCTGATCTATTCCTGCCCACGGTGTGTGCAAAACTTACCTCAGGTCTCTCTCTAGTTCTTTCTCTCTGGGCTTCATGAGCGTGGGAAGATCCTACACCTTGGAGGCCACGGGAAACATTGGATCTTGGTGGGGGGAAAATCAATTCATTCTTCCAAGTATATGCATGTCTATCATGTTCTGTTACCAAGAAAATTTTCTCTGATGTGTTATCCAGGTAAACAACTTTGCCTGGCATCTCTGGATCCTTGAACTCGTAGATGATGACTATGCCTAATTGGCTAGGTTGATCTGGCTTGAATCTCCAAAAGGCTTCCTCTGTTTCTCTATTCAAAAATAGTTCTATGCTTTTGTTATCTTGAGGGATCCAGTCTGGAGTGATCACTCGGGTCAAAATTGACTTACCTCTGGGAGTCTGGGGTCCTTGTCCTACATTTCCTTGTTCTAGGTCTCCTATTTCATTCTCAGGAATGACATTTCCAAACTCATCAGTCCTATCTGGTAGGTCGGTGACCACATACATGGTTCCTTCCTTATCAATGTATGAACCCTCTTCGAACTTGACCACCGGGTGTTCAAGTCCAAAGAATTGATCTGGATTTTTGAGTTGGACCACTGATCGCCTCAGACCATCCTCATAGATGCGAGCACCTAATTGGTTGGTCCGAATATATTCCAACTGTGTCTTATAGGGCCCTTCTGGTGTTTGTAGATGGGCAGTCCCTGAGCCACCTGCAGGTTTTCCCATACTAAAAGACATTTCTGAATCACTTGTGTCTGAACTTAGTAAAAGATGACCACTTAGTTGTTGTGCCCAAGACTTGGATGTATGGTTGACACTAGCCTCAGAAGATCTAATGCTTTGTTTATCCTTGCCTAAGTGTCTACCAGATCTCAGGTTCATAAGCTTTAGTCAAGAGTCCAAATTTTCCCCTTGGTATGGTTCAAAATTCTTTGGATTCCCCTTGGTTCCCTAGTCCCACTTGAGGGTCAACTTTAAATTATCCTATCTCAAAATCAACGCGTTATTCTTGAAAAAAACAATTGAGTCGTGTAGGATTTGAAACGAGCTTTCCAACGAGGTATAGAGCTCAAAAAATAGACTCTGGATGAAAAAGTTATGCCAATTCAGGCTCCTAGAGGTCAAAACAGGCAAACAGGACCTTTGGAGAAAATCACGATTTTGTGAACTTTCAGAAAATCGCGATGTTGAGACTCAGAAAATCGCGATGTTGAGACTCAGAAAATCGCGATGTTGAGACTCAGAAAATCGCGATGTTGAGACTCAGAAAATCGCGATGTTGAGACTCAGAAAATCGCGATGTTGAGACTCAGAAAATCGCGATGTTGAGACTCAGAAAATCGCGATGTTGAGACTCAGAAAATCGCGATGTTGAGACTCAGAAAATCGCGATGTTGAGACTCAGAAAATCGCGATGTTGAGACTCAGAAAATCGCGATGTTGAGACTCAGAAAATCGCGATGTTGAGACTCAGAAAATCGCGATGTTGAGACTCAGAAAATCACGATGTTGAGACTCAGAAAATTGCGATGTTGAGACTCAGAAAATCGCGATGTTGAGACTCAGAAAATCGCGATGTTGAGACTCAGAAAATCGCGATGTTGAGCACAAAATCGTGTTTCTGAAAATCGCGATTTTGATCACAAAATCGTGTTTCTGAAAATCGCGATTTTGATCACAAAATCGTGTTTCTGAAAATCGCGATTTTGATCACAAAATCGTGTTTTTGGCTGAAAATCGTGATTTGTGAGAATCGCGATTTTGAGCCCACTGAAAATCGTATTTTCTCAGAATCGTGTTTTTGACATGAAAATCGCGATGTTGACTCAGAGAATCGTGTTTTTTTGCTGAAAATCGTGATTTGTGAGAATCGCGATTTTGAGCACACTCACAGAATCGTGATTCTGAGAATGACCACAGAATCGTGATTTTTTTTTTTTCAGCCAACTTTTAGGCGGGAAAACAGAAAATCGTGATTTTTCAAAAAATTTTGAATTTTCACAGAATCGCGATTTTCATCACAGAATCGCGTTTTTTGACGGGAAATTCAAATTTCTGAGCGCCGGCTATGGCGAGCTCAGTATGAGCAGAAAATCATGAAAAAAAATACAGCGCTTGCTCTCCCTTGCTTCTCCTAACTCCTTCCCACACAATAATGCATGAGAAATGGTATGAAAATGGTGAAAATGCACTAAAAAACAAGAAATTTCTATGAAGAAGAAGATGGAAGAAGGTGGAGATGATGATGATGATGAAGATGAAGAGGAAAAAACAGAAAATGAACTGAAATGACAGATTTTTTACCTTCCAACGTCGCAAATCTACGATCTTACCATCACAACGCTCGTCCTCGAAGCTCTCTCCCCGACAACGGCGCCAAAATTTGGTGTAGCTCAAGCGTAAGCACCACCTCCTTTACTTGTCAATCCGCGGAGACGTGAGGACCGGTATGAAGACCACGAGCAAGTGAAGGCACAAGTGCGTGAGTGAAAGCACACAAACATGCACACACATACACACACACGCGCACAAAGTAAGATCAAAGAGAGGAACAATGGAAAGCTTAGATTGCAAAAGAGTTCTCTTACAAAAGTTCTATTCTCTAACAAGCTAACCCCCCAAAAATGAGCTCTCTAGCTCTTTTTATAGTTTTTTGACTAGTTTTGGCCCTGTCCAGACCTAGTGTCCGGCCTAGTTAAAAATTAGGTGCCAGGGTTTATTTGAGGGCTCAAACGAAGTCTAAAAATTATGAAAATTGGTACGATGGTACTTCTAATACTCCTCAAGCTTGAGGACTCCTCGGCTTGAACAAAATGGAGTTACTAAAAATAGATATTGGTATTTACAATGGTTTTTAGTGATGAAAATCACTATTTTTGTAGGGGATTCTTCTGAAAATTTGACATACACTTCTTGGAGCTCCCTACTTGCTCCCTTTCCTTGTGTGTCCACCTTTTGATGTGATTCCATGCTTTGTCCTTGACTTTGAGCTTCAACAAGGGCCTCCCAGTTAACTGCACCAGGCATGTCGGGTTGGGCCATGGTGTAGAGCTCTGAGTGCATTGTTTGTTCGCAGGCGAATAATTGTAGCAGATGAGTGGGGTGTGGCGCGAACACTTCTGAGTGTGCTTCCCAAAAACCGGTGGTGAACATGTCATCAAACGTTTGCTTGTAACAAGCAGGGAGATATCGTATTCGTGCATGCCACGCATAAGCCACTCGAATACTTGGGGTCGTGCTCATATCGTAAAGTAAGTCGTAGTTACCGTTGATGAAGCCTGGAATGGGTGGCTGAATATTACTTACATTTCGAAAAGTCTTTAGCACAACTTGCATCATGTCCAAAATTTTGAGCATCATTTGCGCGGCAACATCGGTCATGGGGTGGAGGCGTGGCATCCAATGTCGGATGGTAGCCATCATGTATGATACGGAGGGTGTGCCTGTTGGGGGTGCAATGGAGGGGTAATTCAGCCATTGTTTGCAGTTTGCATTGTTCTGAACCTTGATAGCAAATGCTTTCCATGATCTTCTTCTCTGCAGTGACCCAAAGCAAGGGTTATACCTCAAATGCATGGGAGCATGATCCCATGTGCGTAGCATCTCCGGATAGGTTTCCAATAATTTCTATCTCCAAATTGGTTGAAATACGGCCCCTTTCTTGGCTTCCTCTGGAATATCCTCTGGTTCGAACTGTGTTGCAAAAGTAGGGTACTTGTTGGTTTTGCGTTTGATTTCCGCGTTGTAGTCTGCCAACAATACAAAGTAGGGCTTATATTGCAACTCTGAACTAGTTATCAGTCTTCTAGAGGTGAGGTGTCTGAAATATTCTGATTGTAGTATGGTTTCTTCAATGGTCCTCATGGCCAACATTTGAGTGGAGATACGTTCCTCATGAGTTGTCCCCATTTCCTCTACTTGTTTCATCCATGCCGCAGGGGGTTCCTCATATGTGTCTTGACCTTCCTCCGTGATTTTGCCTCCTGGAAGAGGTTGAGGCTCATAGGTGTCTTCAAATGTTTCCTCCACTGGGATGATTACTGCTTCTTCTTCTATTGGTTGATCTGGTGGAGAGGGGGGTCGTTCATACTGTAACAACTTGATCTTTAACTCTGCTACATGTTGTCGTAGCTCAAGTATCTCATTGGCTGTGGAAGAGTTTGGCTCTAGTGAAGTAGCAGCATTGACCATCTCTTTATGTTCCTGAGTGGATGTGGTGTAGGCACTTGGGATCTTTATAGTTCCTTTACTTGGTCGGCCAGCTAATCATGTGCCTCTAAGAGGTTGGCATAGGTTTCCAATATTTGTTGTATGTTCTCTGAAGGGATGGCCCGGAAGCTAGCAGGGTCGATGGGTGCTCCAGGGGTGTTTTCAATGGCTGCTTCTAAATTCTCCTGGTTTTGTTGTTGTAGTCTTATGTTCTCTTCTTGAGCCGCTGCTAAGTGGCGGCGAAGTAAGGCCATGTTTCTTTGGATTCTAGCACTGTGGCCCAACTGATCTGTGAGTTGTTCCTCCATGGCCTTACCCGTCTCCGTATACTTGGCTTCTAGCTCTGCCTTCGATTGTTGGAGGGCGGTCACTTCCTGTTGTAGTGCTGTATTACTTAGCTCCAAGGCATTGACACGTGCCTGGAGTTGAGCCGAGAGATTGCACAACTCTGTGTTATTCTCTTCCAGTAATTTATACTCTTGCTTAAGTTGTGTGGCCACTTCGAACATGGTGTCTAGTGCATGACTAAATGATGTGGATGCAGTGGTAGAGGTGGAAAATGCAAAGGGTTGGGAAATGGGGAAGGGAAAAGTGGATGATGTGCCTATAAGTGAAGTGAAATGTGAGGATGTGGGAACAATTGTGGTGGTGGGTGCTCCTGTGGATGGTGAAATGTCCATGGGATCGGACATGATTGTGTGTGTGTTGTGTGAATCGTGAATACGGGAATGGTGGGCGGTGTGTTAGTGGTGGTTGTGAATGTGGGTGAGGTGTGCTGGGAAAGGGAATTTCTCTTATAATCATCAAGTTGTCGCATCATATTTACAAGGTTTGCCAACAATGGAGTTAGGGTGGCCTGTGTTGGTTTTGAGGGGGTGAAGAGGGGCTCAATGGTCTGAGGTTGGGAAAGAGGAAATATATCAGTGACTGGAATTGGGTGTGTTAAGGTTTGGCTAGTGGCAAGTGGCTATCCGAGGGCTGGGAGATATGAAGGGTGACCAATTATAGTTTGATCGGTGGCAGGGTGACCTATATGGGGTTCATAAAATTGGCTGGAACTAGTGGAAGGAGGTAAAGGGGCGGATGGGGAAATGGTAGTGCGTGGTATAGTTTCACTAAGGGTTAATGCTCATTGTTTAGGAATACTGGTGGTGAGGGTTTCGGAGGGCTGGATGGGAGGTGATGGTGGAGATGGTACCTGTGTATTTACATCTGGTTCCTCACTGTTGGTTGGGCTGGCCATGTGGACATCTTCTTGAGTGGTGGTAGGGAGGGCGGTAGAAACTTCCATTTGAATCATCTTCCCCCTTCATGGTCGTGTATCGATCCTTCGTTGATCATATTGAGGAGGGTTGCGATGTAACATGATCCTCATACCTTCTATAATACCATATGTCTCTGCCAAAAGGATCAATGATTCGACAAAATGGGGGTCCGCATTCTCTGCTTGAAGTATTTGATTCACCATCGCTCTATTTGCCTCCTTTGATAGCTTATGCCTCTTTTGTACCTGCTTGATCGTTTTGTAGAGCCGTTTAAGTTGTGTGGTGTAAGCAGGGGCATCCTCCTCACTCTCCTCCGATTCATTCCTCTGCATCTCCACTTGTTCATGTGTGCCTCCCGCCTGCGTGCGTTGTGCCTCATCCTCCCAATGTACTCTTCGTGCTTCACCATGTGGTCGTGCTCTCTGGGATGAAGATTCAGGGCCGTCGGTCTCAGAGAAACACTCACTCTCAGATAAGTGGGCTGTCTGCAGGAAGCTTTCAAAGTCAAAATTTGGATCCTCTGCCAAAGTAGCCATGGATGCAAACTCAGCATCTGTGGGTAGTGGAGGGGCTGATGGAGTGGGCTGTACCATACCCCCTGATTGTGGTCCTTGGAGATGGATAGTGAAAGGGGCTACTTGTTCCTCTTCTCTGAGGGAAGCTTCTGTGGTGGCCTCACGAGGGATTAGAACTTGTGAAAGCGAACCACGCATTCTTTTTGCGGGTTGCACCCCCTGACTTCCGCCCTTTGAAGAATTCCAGTTGTGAGTACTTAAGGGCCCTTGCGATCGGTACATCATAGGCAAGGCATCTGTAGATAATTCTTGTAATGGCACAACAGCCATTCAAAGTAGGCTTCCGTACTCCTCGCTTGCCTGCTTCATATAACTGGTCCAGGATCCACACGGGCATTTTAATTGGTAAGCTCTGAGTCTCTGCTAGGTATAATCCATACCATATCTTCTTATGAGGCTGGGTGAACCGGTCTTGCGCCGGAAATGCGAAGTGTTGAAGGCACATCCGTAATGGTATGGCGATATTGGGGGTGAGAGCACACATTTCCTTCAACTTCTTGATTTTATTGTTCTTCATAGACTCCGGTATCAAAGGGTCTCGATCGGAAGGTACATGGGTGCCATACATCTGAAGGGCTTCCCTGATTAAAGTAATATTCAATTCAAACTTCTTCATTTCCTCCTCGTTTGATAGAGAGGGCACCAGGAATGTGCCTGAATGATCTTTATCTCCCGTCGCCTTCAGTGTGGCAATCAAGTAGTAGCACCTAAGAAAATCAGGTCTAGGCAAAGCTGCACTGAAATAATCTTGCAATCCCTCTTTTAGCCAAATATCCTGAAGAGGGGCTGCATTCTGTAATGTTTCAAATTCTCTCGAGAAGAATTGAAATGTCCACCAGACTCCTCCGAATTCCAACTTGGACTCCCATATGTGGTTTGCATCTCCCAAATCTCCTGGCATCTCGTTGAACCAATGACAATGCCCCTTCACTCTTTCTGTTAGGCCACTTGGAGGATCCGAGATAGGAATTCTTCTCACATTCAAAAGCTCTTCCGGCCTTGCTGTCAGTGGCGCTTCCACAGGCATGGTATCCCAATTGCTTTGAGTATTAGTGCCTGCCTGGGAGCTTGTTCCTGCTACAGCTGCCATGACACTTCTGATGCTTATCTCCTAGAAGAAGGAAGGCACATTAGTGTTGCATAGGAAACAGGATGTAATAGTGTTCCCTCCACAATACTAACATGACAATCGAGATGGTTAGTGGTTAGAGATGAAGTGTTTGTGATAGATGTGAGTGGGGATTAGTGGTTAGTGTCATTCTAGATGCATACTTTGGATATGCAAGGTACTCAAAATGCATCTACTTCAGAGTGGATGGATTTACAAAATGGGTCTGGGGGTTTGATACAGGGTTTAATTCTCCAGATTTTGTTTGAGGATTCATGGCTCCTTGAGCTGATGACGATTAAAGGTTCATGGACTAGATTGTGCTGGATTTGGGACCTTTTGGGTACCCATTTCCAGACATTCCTAGGTTTGACCGAGTGCGTGTTAGAGTGGGATGTAAGTAGAGTTCTTGAGTTGTTTTCCAAGAGGACTTGTGAGTGTTGAATTGTGCTAGTGACCAGAGTTGGAGCTATTTGGGCTCATAAGCAGGCCTTGGGCACCCATATCTACCTAGCATTGGGGCTAGCCTTCATTGACCGCTTAGGGACCCAAATAGACAAGGTATGCCTAGAGTGTTGACTAGGGATCTCCTTCGTTTTAGTCCTTGACAGTGTCGCTTGCTTGATGCTCTTTTGAGACCCTGTCTTTGGGGCCGTGATTTTTTCCCCCTTGCGTATCCATATCTGTTTCATGCCACGAGGCACTTCATACTGCTGAAGTTGGTGCTCATGCTTCTTGTTCATCGGTCTCCTCAGTGTTGGGTGTTGCTGGGCCTTCCCCTTGAGATTCTTCTCTGGAACAGATGGGAGTTCCTCCTTGACTTCTGTACCTTTGGCAAGAGTGACAATCCTCTGCACCATAGAACTTTGGACAAGAATAACATTATCTTCATGTGGGTTCTTGGAGGGACCAGGAGTTGGTGCCTGTTCTAATGGTTTGAGTGCTTGCTTTTCTAATTCAATCGTAAGGTGGCTTTGGCCTACCCAAGCCTAAAGAAGTCCACTTCTTAGGTTGAGGTTGACTGCGTGATCATAGATCCCGTCTTGGCCCAGGATGAGAGGTTCGGTAAGATCCTCGTATTCACATACTAGTACTTTTGCTGGCATGAGGACCTCTTGAATGTAGAGGGGAAGTTCCACCTCTCCCATGCAAGGGGTTTCAACACCTCCTAATCCTATTAGATATGCTTCTGGGGGTTTTACCTCCAATTGCAACTGTTGGCAATATGAAAGCCGAACTGCACTAGTGGCCGCTCTTGAATCAATTAAAGCTCTCACGGTCCTTGCACTCTCTCCTTGTCCTACTTCTAGGGTCACAAAAGGTCGTCGATCAACTATCTTACGGGCCAGTTCACTCAAAGCCTCGCACATGGCCATGTGATAACCTAGAGCTTCATGAGCGTCAATCATGGGTTGATCTCTACCTTGCCTTCTCAATTTCATTCGTCGAATGCGTTCTAAAGCTTCAGCCTGTGCTTCTTCTCGAATTCTCTTTTCCTCATCCTTACGTTTCTTTGCATTAACGAGTCGATTGAGCATTTCTTCCGTTAGGGGTTCTTGATATAACTTGACTCTACATCCGCTTATGTAACTTGGTAGTATGTCACCCTCTAGAGTGGCTAGTTGTACTGCTCCACTTGTGGAGATCCTATTGATAATCATTGGTCCATAGCCTCTTTTCTCTGATTTTCGTGCATGTTGCTTCAATGTGTAGACTAGGACTAAGTCTCCTGCTTTCAAGCCTTTATCCTTCACATGTGTATCAAAATACGCCTTTTGCCTCTTCTTCGCTGCATAGATTCCTGCTGCAGCTCTCAATCGTGTCTCACCTAGACGTTCAAGATCAAAGATTCGAGAGGAGAGTTCATGGCCTGTCCAGTCATGCTCTTGTGCTACTTTCAATGTAGGTATCAAAAAGTCCAAGGGTAGCACCACATTCTGACCAAACACCATCTGAAAGGGTGTGGCTTGGAGTACCATTTTATAGGCAACTCGGTATGCCCAAACAGCGTGGTGTAGTTGTTTGTCCCAATCAGAGCGTTTGTTATTCACCAATTTAGTCAGCACATTGCATAAGATCTTATTTGTGCTCTCGGCCTGACTATTAGCTTGTGGATGATAGGGAGTAGACTTCTTATGTATCACCAAGAATTCTTGGAGAAGGTTTTCTATGACTTCATTCAAGAAGTGTGTGCCTCTATCACTCACCAACTCTATTGGCAATCCGTACCTCATGAACACATTTTCAAATAAGAACTTTGTTGTTGTTTGAGCATCATTTTTTGTAGTGGCTTTCACTTCTACCCACTTGGTTAGATAGTCTGTGGCCACGATGATATACTCAGCATGTGAACCCTTAGCTGGGGGATTAACAGGACCCACAAAGTCTATTCCCCCACTTAGAGAATGCACGTCCACCCATCATAGGCTTCAATGGCATCTCATCCTTGCGTATGGGATAATGGGTTCGCTGACAAACCTCACACCTCTTCACATAGGTATGTGCATCCATGTGAAGGGTGGGCCACCAAAATCCTGCAAATAGAATTGCCTTGATCACCCTATCTGGACCGAAGTGTCCTCCTGCTACACCTTGGTGAGCAGTCTTTAATATCTTGAGGTATTCGCTCTCATGAACACACAGTCTTAGGTAACCATCTTTACCACGTTTGTATAAATTATCACCAATGATTGTGTAATCCAAGGCTTCTTGTTCCAAACTTCTTTGTCTGGCCAAAGTCATATCTTGAGGGAATGTTTTCGTCCTCAAGAAGGCTACTAATGGTTCACTCCAATCTGGCACTAAAGACAGTCGATAAAGAATGGCATGTTCCACTGGTGGTTTAGTGCAGCAGATTGGGCATTCTTTGCACATTCTATGGACATCAACTTCCATGGTTGGCCAATGCACTCCTAGTCTCCTCAGGGTCTGTAGGGTTTGTTGTTTTGAGTAGTGTTGCTCTAATGCACCTACATGTGCTAATTGCAACCACTTAGCGTACTCGTCCTCTTCCACACTACAGGCCAATACTCCTTGCTCCGTATATTTGTACATACTTCCTGCCAAGATATGATACTTTTGAGCTCTTACTATCTCTCTATCTTCTGTGTGCATTACCGGGTGATTAGGACTGTATGTCAATACTGGCACTAATGGCTTAGCCCACTGCGGTACAACTTCCAAATTAAACAAGTAAGCATCAGGTAGGTCATCTGACACTCCTTGTGGGGCCTCTCCAGATGTGTGTCTAGAGAGATGGTCTGCCCTCAAATGAGTCCTGCCTTTCCTCAATACTACCTCAAAGTCATATTCCATTAGTAAGAGAAACCATCTTACTAATCTGCCTGTATTACATGGCTTGTTTACCAGGTACAGTAGAGCTTGGTGATCAGTAAAAAATTTGAACTTATTTGCAAGCAAATAGTGTCTAAACTTTTTAACCGCATATACCATGCCTAATCCTTCTCGTTTGGTGGTGGTATAGTTCTGTTTAGCTGCATTTAACTGTCTACTAGCATAGGCAATTGGAAGATTCATATTACCTTCGCCCGTAGGTTGTGTGAGTACACACCCAATAGCATAATTGGATGCATCTACATGAACATGAAAAGGCTTATTCCAATCTGGTGTGGTCAAGATTGGTGCTGAACATAATCGCCGTTTAAGCTCATTGAAGGAAATCTCACATTCATCAGTCCACTCAAAGTTAGTCAGAAGTATGTACATGGGCTTTGCAATGACAGCATACATGTGAATGAACCGGCGGTAGTAACCACAATGCCCCATGAAAGCCTGTACTTCCTTGACGTTCTTTGGCCTAGGTAGTTCTGCGATGGCTCTCACTTTCTCTTCGTCAGTGGATATGCCATTCTTAGACACTATGTGTCCTAGAATTTTGCCTTGCCTAACCATGAAAATACACTTTTCTGGGTTCAGGCAGACTTGATATTCTCTGCATTTATCAAAGATTTGTCTGAGTTCAGGTATATGGGTCTGTCTAATGTTGGAATGAGCGCAAAGATCATCAACATAGACTTCCAAATTCTTCCTCAAGAACTCTTTAAACATGTGACACATTAATCTTTGAAAGGTAGCATGTGCATTGGTAAGCCCGAATGGCATTACCCGAAAGGCAAATATGCCCCACTCTGTGGCAAAAGCCGTCTTATGCTGATCTTTTGGTGCAATGGCTACCTGATTGTAGCCAAAGAATCCATCCAGGAAGCTGTACACTTCCTTGCCTGCTACCCTTTCTAATAGATGCTCAGTAATAGGAAGTGGATAACTGTCTCTAATCATGGCAGCATTAACTTTTTTAAGGTTAATACACACACGCAATTTTCCATTCTTCTTGGGCACAACCACAATGGGGGATACCCATTCAGTGTGCTCAATCTCATAGATAAACCCAGCTTCTACCAATCTATCTATCTCCTCCTTGATCTTAGCAGCGTAGTTATCATTGTATGTATAGGGCTTCTGCTTAGATGGTCTGGCATCTGAGGTCATGGGAATCGTGTGTGAGCATATGTCTGGGTTGACACCTTTCAGGTCCTTGTAGCTCCAAGCGAATACATCTCTGTACTCTCTTAGCAAAGCGACCAACTCTTGCTCTTCTTCTTCCGTCAGGTCATGCCCTATGTAGGTGCATCTTTCTTCTCCCTCTTCTATGGCGACAACTATTTTCTTGGTAGTTTCCTTGCTGTCATAGCCCTCTCCTGCTTGTGCCTCGCGTTTAGGCATTCTTATCATGACTCTCCTATTGTCTATCTCATATTTTTTAAAGTTTTCAAGGACCTCAAACAAGGATTCTTCTGCCTCCGGAGTGACTTCCTTCTTCTTTCTTTTCTTTCCTCCACTCTTAGTGGCTACTTGTGTGGCTAACCTCACATCATTCATGATTTCTCCGTGTCTCTGGGGGTAAGCTTCAACTTCATAGAAGTATTCTTCGTCTGATGCAAAAGGTCGGTCCATAATGATTGACTCTAAGTCGGAGTCACTTGCATCCTCAAATGTATCAGGGCTAGGTTCGCATTCTTCTAGAACTGCATCTCCCATGATTGGCTCTATTGAGAAGACTGAAATGTCATAGCCATCCTCATCACAGTGGGGTGTCCACTGCTCTTCATTGATGGCTAAATCCATTGTTGCTAAAATTTCTGCCCAGTTGTGAGGTTCAAACTCTTCATTGGGAAATACTACAGGTGCATAGGCTGGGTCTTGAATTGATCTATGTGTCTCTTTCGCACCTACCTCTCTGGCTTTTTCTCTTTTCTCTTCTTCTACTGTCACTTTGCACATCCATAAGTGGGTGTCTTCATGCATCCATGAGGATCCTGATCCTATGGAATACACTGACTCCGTGTCATCCTTGGCTCTATGGATGGGATTCCATTGAATGGGCAGTACGTCTCTATGAGAGTAATCCTTGAGATTGACTTTGGTTGTAACTCCTAAGTGTTGCAAGTATAAGGAATTGGTTCCCCAGTCCTGTACTACTTGCAATTGCCGCATAAATGGCCTTCCCAAAATCATCTCGTAGGCTTGGTTTCTGCTAAAGTCGCATATAGCAAAAGTATGTTCGAACTCAACACCACATGTAGTGAGAGTTATGCCTTCTAGCAATCCCAAGGGCCTCTCAATATGGCCATCGGCCATCTGCAATTTCATTCTCGTCGGTTGGAGTGCTGGCTTGCCCCAACGTTTCCATAGGGAAGTTGTAGCAATTGCAACTCCTGCACCTGAGTCCAAAATTGCCTTGGTTGTGTATCCTTGATGGGTAACTGGGAGATAGGTATTTCCTTCTTCTCCTTCACTCATGTCTCCTATCTTATCCAATGTGTAGTTCAGGGGTGGCTTATCTAGAAAAGCCAGAAGGACCTTACAAGACTCAATTGGAATACATCAGGACTAATCGTCTAGGTGCTCGCATCTACGAAGACAACCTGAGAAGATCTGTGGTCCGGATTAAGAACTCCGATCAACCCCATGGACTAGAACACCCGGTAGTCAAGTTTGAGAATGGAGCATACCTAGATAAAGAGGGGACTATATATGTAGTCACCACTCTTCCTGATAGAACAGATGAGTTTGGAAATGTTATTGCGGAGACCGACATGGGTGATATAGAGCAAGGGAATTTAGAGAGAGAGCCAAGAACTCCCCGTGGTAAATCCGTCTTGACCAGAATCATGACTCCAGAGTGGATTCCACAGGATAATAAAAGCATAGATTTGCTTTTAAACCGAGAAACTGATGAGGCTTTTTGGAGGTATAAACCTGCCCAGCCTCAGGAAGTAAGTGCTCTCACAATCTATGAGTTTAAAGACCCTGATAGCCCAGGCAAAGTAACCTACCTAGACAATACATCAGAGAGGATCTTCGTGGTCACCGAGCATGGCAGACATGCCTACACATGGAAGGGTGAATTTGATTTTCCCCAACCATGGTCCAATATGTCCTACAGTCACCAAGGAGCTGGCACCTCCTAGGCTCATGGAGCTCAAGGAGATAGAAGTAGAGATAGACTTGAGGTAAGCTTTGCCAACCCCCAGGGAAGAGAAAGAAGGAGAACAGGGACAGATAGAGAAGAAATCGAGAGATTTAGAGACCCAAGGAACCAAAGAAATGCTGATGATTTTCCTTTGCCAAGGCCGAGAGAACACACTAGGACCCTAAGGCCAACTCAACTGGTGAAGTCCATGAAGAATTACTTCGATGGCACTGGACACCCTTATGACCATGTGGCAGAATTTAGGCAAGTCTTGAAAGCTGAACAGGTAGAGGACCTATTCACAAAATATAGTGCTTTTGGTCTAACCCTTAGGAACACTGCCCTTACGTGGTTTCAACCACTGAACGAGAGGCATTTCAGAAACATAGACCAGCTCCTAGAGGCATTTATCCTTGAGTTTTCTATGAGTGGCATAAGACAACACTTCCTGAGTAATTCATAGCTTCAAGCAAACACCTCAAGAGACGGTCAAACTAGCAGGAAGACGGTTTAGGCAATACCTAGAGAGGTGCCCGATGCCTGAGTTACCCACACCAGCCAAGCAAGTGGCTTTGTTTTTAGATGGCTTGTTGAGCACCAAGCTTAGGTCATATGTGTATTTGAAGGACCCCAGAACTATAGAAGAATGTGTGCGCATGTGCATAGACATTGAGAATAATCTAGGGGAGGAGTTAGAGCTATCAAAAATCTATAAGGATTCGGATAGCTCTAGTAGTCTCACATCTGGTCAGTCCATATCCATTGAGGAACTTGCAGAGAAGGTAGCTCAAAAACTAGGTGTCTCTAGCAAAAAAATTCCAAGATTTGCCCCAGTTAAGCGGTGCTACACTTGTGGATGTGACCATATGGCAAATGTATGTCCCATTATGGCCTAACCCGAGGTGAATCCTAGTAGCCAGTACTGCACCATAGAGCGAAGGTACACCAACCACACTGCACAGGATTTCCCATATAACAAACAAACTGTTAGGCAAAATTACCCTCAGCCTTATCCACAACAGGGTAGATACCAGAATCAGTACCCACCACAACAATACAACAGACCACAGCAACCTTATCAGCCACCTTATCAAGGGCCGCAGAGACCTCAACCAGTCCTAGTGCAGCAACCCCCTGGTCCAACCAATGTGATCCCAGTGAAATATACATCTGCTGAAGAAAATCCGAACAGAGCCATAGTCCTAGTCACCCCATTGCTATCAGAGAGTGATCCAAGTGACCATAGTTTTGACTCCAAACATATTGATAGCCCACAGGCTTACTACATGCAGTCACCCGAGCATAACGAGTCATACTATTATGAGGACCCAAGTGAAAATAGTGGGGAGCCTGAGTATGCTAATGTCATGTACACAAACCCCAACTCTAGACCTCAACCTAGGTAGGTACGACCCCCATTTCCTAGAGGAACATGCTTCAGATGTCAGGGAGATCACCTTATACGTGATTGTCCACTGCCTGCCCCTACACAACCCCAACCAATGACAATTCAAGGTTTCTGTCAAGACTGTGGAAAAGAGCATCTCCTACGAGATTGCCCAAAGAACCCTAATAACATGCCTAAAATCACTCCTATCAATGTCATTGGGTTAGTGGTAGACTCTACGGGAAGTATAACTTCCACAGCCCCAGTGCATGTGGTCACTAGAGCCCAAGCCTTGCAGCAAACTCAAGGAGTAGGGCAGGAAAAGAGTTCTGAGGTTAGTGAGACAGAGAGTATAACCAAGAAAAGGACAAGAGCATGGAGAGATAGCCGGGAGAGAATGAAAAGACAATGGTCACAGAAAATGAGCGAACTTGAAGAAAGCTTGAGAGAAACCAAAGCAAAGATAAGTGAACTCGCATCTCAAAACCACTCTCACACGACCCCTCCACCACCTTTCCCTTTACCCGCCAATCCATCTTCTTCCATTCCCCAACCTTTCAATACACCACCCTTAACCCACCCACCACCCAAAGTAGGATCAGTCCTAGCCGATCCCACTCCTGAAGATCTAGACATGATGCTTAAAGCATATCAGTCCAGAATCCAAGAAGGACCCAATGTAACAGATCATGAGAAATGTTACCCTAGAGCCGATCTAGAGATAGAGCGAACAAAGCTTTGTGCTAAAATGGTCGAATTGGCGCAAGCCATCTTTGAAGCTAGTCGCTTGTTCAATGGCTCTAACCCCATCAAAACACCATTACACTTTGATGGTCTATTGGATAGATTGGAGAGGTTACTTGAAAAGTCTGGAAAAGGAGCCACCTCCCAGGCTAAGGAGAGGGCAAGTGATAGAATAAGCATTCCTCCCCAGGGAGCTTATGTGCCTAACTCAACTGAACCAGACACCTCTTCTTCTATGAATAGGTATTCACCAGAGTTCCTGAGAGAGATTCAAGAAGAGAAGTGGGCAAAGGAGAGTGAAGTCCCTCCTCCCATTGAACTCGTGGATGATGCACATGATCAGTTCCCACAGGACATCCCTTCTATTTATGAAGAACAAGAAAGTGCCCACTCTCATGAGAGGTTAGACTTTGAGTCTAATTCCTTGCAAGAGTTACCACATTTCACAGGCCCATGGGAAACCAAGTCTACTTGCCTGAGAGCACCCACAGTCATGATAAGAAACGAAGATTCAATCATACCTAGGAATAGAGAGGTAGTAAAGAACACTAAAGTGCAGTGCAATCTCACTTTAGAAGAGCTACTCAAAGTTAAGCCAGAAGTGTGGAAACACGTAGCCAAACAAGTGCCAAACATAGCGAAATCGTGTTCCCAGGTAGGATCTCATAGAACAGTGCCTGAAATACTACAGGTCTCTCCATGTTATAGGACATCTCAGAATCACTTGTTTCTGATCGGGGAGTGTATGGGTAATCACTCAACTGCTGGGCCCAAGACCTAGCAGTGTGATTGACACTAGCTTTAGAAGATCTGAGGCTTTGTCTGTCTCGGCCTAAGTGTCTGCCTGACCTGAGGTTCATATGCCTGGTTTATCTACCCCCTTGGTCCCAAGTACACCCTCGTTGCAGGTGAATTTGTACCAATCACTTTGTTCCTTTTAGTTGATTAATATGTTAAGCACTTGTTCAAGATCACGTCATCAGGAATATTTAAGTGAAGTTTGCACTTGATAAGTGATCGATTCGAGTTTACTTTTGTCCCTTAGGGTTTTCGCACTTAAGACTTACTTAATGCTTGCACTTAGTTGATTAGTTCTCTTGGACTTGATTCGTGCCTAACGGTGCCCTAATTAATTACCACACCTAAGTCGTACTTAGCCTAGGCTAGGAATTGACAAAGGAGGGTTGAGAGAACTTCCAACCTCAATCCTCTGGTTGCTCAGACTGCTGCACAAGCCCAGGAAGCCTTCTCCCAAGCTTGGTACACACCCTTGCTAGCTTGCCTTGGAATGCCTTGCTTGCACACAATGTTCCTGCAAAAGTTCTCAAGTTAATATAGCTCCTTTACCACAATGGATTGACTGGCACACATCAACAATTACAGGCCTCCCTTGGAGTAACTCACTGTACCCCCAAAATCTTATGACCACCTAATTCTACCGAATGGCCAACTTAAAAAGACATGTTCTAAAACTCCACGTATGATTCTTACAAAAACCAGTTGAGGTCCACGTAGGATTCTCAACAAGCTTTCCAACGAGACCAAAATCCCATCAATCGGAGTTCGTATGGTGAAGTTATGACCATTCAGGCACCTAGGGGTCAAAACAGGCTCTCAGGGTTCAAGAAATTCCTCCCTGGTTTCTAGGTCTTCTGCCCACTCCTAAGGCTCTAAGGTTATCCCAATGTGTCCAAAATTAAGCCCAAATATACCTCAATTCACTCAATTAATTCACTCTAAAATTTTATGCGTTAAGCCCATGTATCGTGATAGGTCGGGTCGAGGTGTCACGATAGGTCGAGGTGTCGTGATACTTGGGAGTGTCGCAATAGGTCGAGGTGTCGCGATACTTGGGAGTGTCGCGATACTTGGGAGTGTCGTGATAGGTCGAGGTGTCGTGATACCTGGGAGTGTCACGATAGGTCGAGGTGTCGCGATACTTGGGAGTGTCGCGATACGTAGGAGTGTTGCGATACCTGGGAGTGTCGCGATAGGTCGAGGTGTCGCGATACCTGGGAGTGTCACGATAGGTTGAGGTGTCGCGATACCTAGGAGTGTCGTGATACGTCGAGGTGTCGCGATATTTGGGAGTGTCGCGATACCTGGGAGTGTCGCGATACCTGGGAGTATCACGATAGGTCGAGGTGTCGTGATACCTGGGAGTGTCGCGATAGGTCGAGGTGTCGCGATACTTGGGAGTGTCGCGATACCTCGAGGTGTCACGATAGATCAGGATACGGTGAATTTTTCTGTTCTGTCTAGTGATCCTAGGAGCTCTAGGGCTGCGCAGTGTCGTGGTGCACTCAGAATCGTGATTGGGGCAACTATTTGGTGTGTTGCGATAGCTCGAGCTCGACGCCTTGGAGTTTGCGCAGATAGAATCCGTACCTGCTGAGCTTGCTGGAGATGATGATGAAGCTGAAACCTGCAAGAAACATGCAAAAACACACACAAACAAGAACACACACCCGCTCTCTCTGAAACTCGCACAAAGCAAATGAGGGAAATGATTTGGAAGTGGGAATATAAGGTGGAGAAGGAGATGAGGATGGAGATGAAGATGGAGATGGAGATGGAGAAAAATCAGAAATTTACCTACTACTTACCATTCCAACGCGTCCTCTCTACATCTTACCATCACACGCTCGTCCTCAAAGCTCGAATCCCCGGCAACGGCGCCAAATTTTGGTGTAGCTCAGTGATGAGTAGCACCTCTTTTAATGTCAATCCGGGAAGACATGAGGATGGTATGAAGACCTCGAGCAAGTGAAGGCACAAATGTGTGAGTGAGAAGCACACTAACATGCACACACATACACACACACGCACACACGGCAAGAACAAAGAGATTAAGACAATGGAATCACTTCTATTATAACCAAGTTCTCATACAAGCTCAAAACTACAAGAAGCTAGCCCCCAAAAATGAGCTCTCTAGCTCTATTTATAGTTTTTGACTAGCTTTGGCCCTGTCCAGACCTAGTGTTCGGCCTAGTTAAAAATTAGGTTCCAGGGCTTATTTAAGGGTTCAAACGAGATCTAAAAAATATGAAAATTGGTAGGCAAATACTTCTAAGGCTCCTCAAGCTCGAGGACTCCTCGGATTGTACAAAATGGAGCTACAAAAAAGGGAAATGGTATCTACAATGGTTTTTAGTGATGAGAATCACTTTTAAAATGTGTAAGGATTGGAAAAAATTGATGGGTTGCCTCAGTGCTAGATCTGCATACATGCTCGTACTTGGCGTCTTCCCATATGATGCCAATAGAGGGCATTTTGAATGGAGGATGAGGAAGGGATAGTAAGATACTTGGATCTAGATATGCCTACAAGGGGCTGGGTGGCATTTTGCCTGCACTTTGTCAAGAGATGTTAGGGGCAGGGGTATGCCCCTGTATGCACGTTGGGGGAAAGGACTATAGAGACCCAAGGGGGGGGGGTCATGCTGCTCATTCTATTGGAGAGCTGCTTGGGGGGCATGTAAAGAAAGGGGAAGTTGAGGGAGGATTGTTTGTTGGCTTATATAGAAGCTCGATCCTCCTCTACTGACCTAACTGAACTTCTTCCCATAACCTTTCTTGCTTCTTGGTGGCCATCAAATTAACAGGCCATGTAGGACAAATATGCTTCTATGTGGTGGGGTCTCATAATCCTGCGATAAATCTCTTCTTCAACGTCTCATCATTGGGGACATTCACACCCATCTTTCTCACCAATTTTTCCATCCTCCGGATATAGTGATCAATACTTTCATTTATGCCTTGCCACAGATAGTCCATTTGTTGCCAAGTCGATCCTGAAACCCTTGTCCTCTGAATTTCAGCAAGAAGGCATCTTTAAGCATCTGATAGGTTCCTCGCTCTTGCATTGTCAAGTTCTCGTACCAATTGGTTGCCTCATCACACAGAGTATCCAGGAAGATTCTCAATCTTTGGGCTTGGTCAATGACTTCGTTAGCTTTGCAAGTCCCTTCAAAAAGTTGAACGAAATTATCTGGGTCCTCATTCCACACGCCTGAGAACTTAGGGAAATCTCCCAAATGAACTGGAACTCGTTGAGCTATTTCAAACAAGCAGGTGATGTCGATGTCACTTCGTTCCTAGAAATTCAATGCCGTCCGTTTAAGGATTCCCTCAAGCCTACTGACTTGAGAAGCAACTCTTCCCCGATAATATTTCCTTTCCTCAAACTTTCTAGGACTGGTCGAAGATTCCTCGTACCATCTTTGTCTCTATCTTTCATGAGCTTTGGCCCTACGAGTGGCTTGCTCTTCTCTTTGTGTTCGAGTTCCTCCTGAGGCAAAACTCCCTTCACTCATGTACCACACCCTGGGTCTATGTGCTTGGCCAACGTGTGGTGCTAGGCGAACCTACGATAGTCTCTGATAGAGATGTGCCAAGCAATCCCTTGCACGATCACCAAAATGATGGGTCTTATGCCCAAGGAATAGATGCTTACACACACTTATGTTTTGCTCAATTTCCTTGTACTTTGTCACCTTTTCTCACTCTAATGTCCACAGTTGCCCTCGAATGTATTCTCCTTTGGGATCCTTAGTAGGATTGCCAAAATGTTTAGGGTCCTAAGCCTGAGGGAAAATGTCCTACACACACTTAGGGTTCGCTCAATTTCCTTGCACTATGTCACTTTCTTTTACTTGAAGTCCACAATGGTGCTTAAATTTAATTGTAGAGGGAAAGAAGAGAAGACTCAAGCACATATGCGAACCGATATCCACTTCCACAAGTGACCCTTGCAAGCACACCCCTTTTTTGCTCACACTTCCCTTTGACTTACTCCCCTTTCTCCTTTCCCTCCCTCACTTTCTCGCTTCCTTTCTCACCCTCTAACTCACTTGCCCTCTCTCTTCCTGCCTGTGATGACCGTGGGGGGGCTAGATCTGCCTGCCTGTGAGTTCCTTTCCCCACCTCCGTGAGAGGTAAACACGATCTATTATTGCAACGAACATCAAGGTCTCAGATTACCTTTTGGCACCCAAACCATTATCTAATTCCAATCAGGCTTAACTCGAATTGAGAATACATTGATACTCGATGGCCTTGTTCTTTCAACTTCACCATGATTTTGTCCATAAGCACCAACTTACTAGACGCTTCTAGGAGCTGTCTATAGGTTTCCTTAGACCTTTTCACCTCTTCTTCCACTCCTAGAAGCAAGAATGGATGCCCACAAAGTTTTCAAAGTTCCATCACCACATTATTGAGATGCCGAGTGGTGTATTGTTGCAACATCTGAAAGAGTTTGGAGTCTTTGTTCTTTAACCGATGTCCCTCATTCACAATCAGGCATTCCCACTTGATTGCCTTCAAAATGCTGCCGTCAAGGTTTATCATCTCATAAGAAGATATCTTGTTTGGTTTGTTTCACCACAGTCACTAGCTTGGCCTTTTTCTTGGTCTTTTTTTTCCTTTGAGGAGGTTTTTCCTTAGGCAAGTAACACTCAAGATCTCTAATAAGAGCTCGAGCCTGCGCCGAACCAACAAACATGACCATATTTATATGAGGCACCCATGTTGAGAAGGTGCGTTTCTAGTTCCTAAGTGTAGATAAAGGAGCCACAACCAAATGAGGATAGAACAACCTTGATCTAAAAGAGATGACAAAAAGGCTATGCTCTGAATTGTCATGCCTAGACCCATTTCATCCGCAAGGATCACATGCTGCCGTTGATGCCATGCAAACCGAAGAAAGTTCAAGCCATCAAGTTGATAAGGATGCAACAAAACACCTCTAGTTATGCACTTAGGAGTTTCTTTGAAAACTTTGAATTCTTGCCGCTTTTTGGCTCTTTCCTTCTCATTTCCACTGCTCTTCTTCCATGTAACATGCATTTTCCCTATTCGAAATACATGCAATCAAGCATCCATTCCACACAACGAGAGCGTGTTATTGTAAACGGGTCGAGAGTAATTCCCCATTAACACACATACACATACAAATAGACATACACATACACATACACATACCCATACACATACGCATATGCATACACATACACATACACATATGCATACGCATACGCATATGCATACGCATACGCATACGCATACGCATACGCATACGCATACGCATACACACACACGTAGACACACACACATACACACACACATACACATACACATACACATACACATACACATACACGTACACGTACACGTACACGTACACGTACACGTACACGTACACGTACACGTACACGTACACGTACACGTACACGTACACGTACACGTACACGTACACGTACACATACACATGCACATGCACATGCACATGCACATACATGTACACATACACATACATGCATGCATACATACACATGCATACACACGTACACATACACATGCACATACATGCATGCACACATACACATGCATAGACACGTACACATACACATGCACACATATACACATACATGCATACACATACATATACTTGCATACACACATACACATGCATACACATGTAAACATACACATACATGCATGCACATACACACACATACACACATGCAGAGACATGCATACATGCATATACACACATACACACATACATATGCACACATATACATACATGCATATACACACAAACACATACACACCTACACATGCATGTACACACATACAAATGCATACTCACATACACATACATGCATACACATATATGCATACACATGCATGCATACACATGCATGCATACACATACACATTCACATGCATACACATAGGCACACACATACACATACATACACATACATACACATACACACGTATACACACATACACACATACACACATACACACATACACACATACACATGCATGTACACACATACACATGCATGCACACATATATATACACACATACACATACATGCATGCACATACACATACACACACATACACACACACATACACACATACACATGCACACACATACAAATATATGCATACACACATACACACATACGCATATAGATACACACACATACAATTGCATACACACATGCACATAATACACATATGCGTACATAGACATATGCCTACACACATATACACACACATACACATTCATACACACATGCATACACACATGCATACACACATGCATACACATGCATCCATGCATACACATGCATACACACATGCATACACATGCATCCATGCATACACATGCATATATATGCATACCCGCATACACACATACAAACATACACACATATTAAAAACACATGCATACATGCATATACACATACACACATACATATGCACACATACACATACATGCATACACATACACATATATGCATACACATTCACATACATGCATACACATATACACACACATGCATACACATATGCACACACATACACATATATGCACACACACACACATACATGCATACACATACACACATACACATGCATATACACATGTATACATGCATATACACACATACCCGCATACACATGCATATACACAAATCCACATGCATAATGAAATATACATATAGAAACTTACATATACACACATATACATACATGTATATGTTTGGCTGCTAAGAATTTTGCAAAGATAGATAGGTTTGGGGAATGGGGATTATCAATGGAAAATTCGGCATAAATTTAGTTCTCGTTATTATTTCTATATCAAATGGTCTTACAAAAAGTAGTAATGAAGTTTCATTATGCATACCAAAAAATTTGATCATGGAAAATTCTACAGATTGGGATCAATATTTAGTCGTTGCACTTCGCGCATACTGTACCACATACAAGGTGGTAGTAATATTTAATTAATCCATTTAAATTGAGGCAATTTCACAATTGGAATTAGCAATCCCAAATCTTAGGATAATTGTAGAACATCAACTCCTTCTTGAAAAATCTTTGGGACATCATCTAGAAACCCTATGCACTTTAGTTGTTGATCAATATGAAAGTTTTTTGTTATTGCAAGCCATGTAAGACCAACAAAAAAAATGGCATGATCATCTCAAAAGTCATTGCTTAACATGTCAGCCGAGCCATGTTGACGCTACAAACTTTAGCTAAAAAAATCATTAAAACCTGATAAATAGATCTAATCTGTGCTTATATCATATATGACATCATCCTCATCTTGACTTGTAGAATGCTGCCACATTGAGCCTCACAACCCGACTATCAATTTTTTGGAATCCCCTCTCCCTTGTTCATAAGTCCTTTGATACATACTTTTGATTCAAAAAATTTAAGTTTTGCATGGCCAACTCTATATATGCTTCCATCTTCATCTTCCTCGTTTATTCATTCTCGCACAATTTCTACCCTGGCATTCAATAGATTTCATACCATGGTGAATTACCCTCCATAAACTTACGTATTGTGAAATGCCTTCCTATAAGAAGAAAGAGGTTACATAGAAGTTGATAGTCTGTTAACCTTCACACTCATCAATTGATACCGAGTTCCACTCCACCCAAAGGCCTTATAAATTATCAACCGAGTATCTTAACACAGGTTAGGGTAGCCTAATTGGGTGCTCTATATTAAATGCATAGGAATGTATGTCATAATTGAGGCCTTAGAAACCCGAGTATATATGTTAAGGGGAGAAGATTTTGTAGGAAAAGAAGTTTAGCCGGAAATTTATTGTTTGTTAAATCAGATATTTGGTCAGTTAGATTTATGGTGAATCAGATATTTGATGAATCGCAATTTTAAAAGTTAGTTATAATCTAGTTGTAACAATGATGTCACATGAAATAGTTCGTTCTATTTTGGTTATGCGCATATATATGTTTTTTGTTCTTAGTCGAAAAAGAGGAGAAGAACCTGAGAGAAGAAAGAACGAAGGTCAAGAGGAGAGCCAAGAAGCGTAGCGAATGCAAGAAACTCAGTAGTGTTGTTTTGTATGGTCAGTAGTAGTGACTATTGATCATGAAAATTTTGTAATTCCTGGTATTCTGAAAGATATTAGTGAATTTTTTGCTTAATCATATTTGCACTATGTGGATTTACATCTGTCTGAGTGATTTATTCTTGAGTATGTGTTGACGCAGCAAGAAAGCAATGTATTTGGTGTGTTAATTTCAGAGTATTTGTTGTATGAATGTATGATTCAGTTTTGAGATTGTTCTTTGAAGAGTTTTGTTATGCGAGAGAGTAGTTATGAGTTGTTGAACCCCAACACATTTGGCGATCTCACTGGTTTGCTCAAAGAAGCAAGAAATGAATGTCAAAAAGAAGGCAAAGAGTTCGTAAAGTATATTACACACGCTCACAAGCAAAATGGTAACGTTGTGGAGGTGATCGCAATCCGGGTGGATCGGGTCCGGTCGTGGCACACACAGGGTGTATGAAGCTAATGAATGTTGGAAGGTTTAAGGACATGAAAGTGAAATTAATTTTGAGTATGGAGAAGAGAGAGATGTTGAAATGTTTATGGGAATGGGAATGTAGGAGTGCAAGTTAGATTTATGAACATGAATGATAAGAATGAAAGAGAACCATACACACGAATCAAATTTGGAAGGAAGAATGGTCCATTGAAGGAGCTTCTTAAACACTTCCTAATTCTAATCCATATGCATAGTCTTCTTTGGTTGATATGTATGCATGACGTGAATAGATGGAATCCTTACACATAAATCAGTTTCGAAAGGAAGAATGGTCCAATATTGGAGCTTCTTATACACTTTTAGAAACTAATAAATATGTATGGATTATATGCATGCAAGTGAATCATGATGGTAGAGTTTACTCACAAGCTCAATGAGACATCCTCACTGGTTCAACGCAATCGTGCGGAGCCTTCTCACACATAGAAGAATATAGAAGACATTTAAAAATACTTAAGTGACTGAGAGACATGCGAGAAGAGATAAGTGACAAGTGACATGAATTAAAAGAATTTGAATTAAGTTACATGTAAAATATCGTCGTGGTACGTCATGCTAAGCAGTCTACTGATCAAAGGTGGTTCCGACCCTCAAACCATGACAGTTCAACCGAATGTCACAGGTAAGAAGGTGAGTTCCACTCCAGTGACCCTATGTCTGTCTAGGCTCGTAACGTCTAACTAAAGAAGTCTAAGACTCATTAAAATCAGCTCTAACTCACTCACACGCTCCACCGAGGGTGAGTCAAGATAGAGATGCTGGTTTCAAGAGCCTATCCTAGATTGGAGTTCTAACTTAAATTTGAAACTAGGTTCTATACTCATACTAGCTCACCTTGGATCCTCACTCGCTCAACCGAGGGTGATCGTCTCAAGGAAACCGTAAGCTAGCATGAGCCCTATGGATGCCTAACAATGATGCTCTAGGAGTTTGGAGGGGGGTCTATATAGTTTTTTGAATGAATTTGGGCCCTTGGATCTAGAGAAATCAACTCTCAACTCTAGGATCACTACTTTCGATTACAACCATTTGATTAATCAAATCAATGGCTTGGAATTGTTCTTTCTATCAAATCTAGTGTAAAGGAGTGAAAATTAGGCGCCCTCATTCTCCACCATTGGATCTGGGGATGATATGGACCGTCGGATCAGTGCTCACATCAATTCGGATAAGATAAGCCACTATTTTTGGAGAAACACTGCATTATTGATCTTTGATTGTAAAAAAAAGTCTTCTTTTATGGAAAAACTCGTGGATCCTCCTTGCTTTAAGCATAGGTGCATCTCCACCCTTGAATTTGAGCTCATCTTGATCGTACAACATGGCTCAATCAGCTTTCGCCATGTGGTGGCCCTTCAACCCTTCAATTTGCTTAAACTAGAAAACTACGGTGATCCTGAAAACTGGACTTTGTACTCTTTGAACCTCCAAATAGGCTTTGATGAAGATGAAACTTTGTAGAACTATGTTTCCAAAGATCTCCTTCAGGAATATGCAGAAAAAACTCCCATCTGAATCTCCCTTGTACAAGTTTGACTACATTTGGAAGCTTGCAAGGTGGCATTAAGGTCTCTAGGAAGCTCTGATAGCCTTGAAAATTTGTACAAATATGTAGCCACATATGATCTTTATACATGCCAAACCATATGGCTAACATAAATTTCTATACAAGAATTTGTAGGGTCAAACTAGAAAAAATACATTTTTACAAAATGAACATAGCATATCAATGTGCTACAAAATCCATTTTCTGCTGAAATTTGGGCTATAGATTGCCTTTGACAATCTTTACAAGTATATGGATTTTCATCTAATTTGGTGACAATGAAATTTTTGCCCTAATTTCCCAACTTTGACCAGCTTTGACCAGCTTTGACCGCTACCATGGACTTTCTTGATTTCTTTGAAACTTTGTATGTGACCTTCCTTTGACATCCTTGATGCATCCTGGACTTCTCGGGGAATTCTGGCTACCTTCACCAAATATGTTTTTTGTAGGCCTTCACAAGTGAGAGAGGAGAGAAAATCTCGACGACATTCGCCCCCACTAAACCTGTGATTCCTCCGGAAGCGCCACTCTAGCATCTGTGAAAAACAAAATGTTCCAGACATCAAATTCTTTTATAGGCAACATAAGAAACATGGAAGGAAAATTGATTATATGCATGAATAAGTAGGTAACGTGACATGAAGCAAAATTTGCATGAAAGAAAGAATTGAAACAGGCAACATGAATATGCATGAACAAATAGGCAACATATATGCAAATGAACAAGCAACATTGGCAAAAAGAAAGAAAAAAAACAAGCATCAATATGAAGTGGAAGTGGATGTATTGAGTCGTTTTAAGCATCAGTTCCTCTCATCTTGAAGAAAATTTTGTACCTTTTTCATAAAGCAATCTACCTTAAATATGATTATAAACAAAGATTTAGGATTTTCAAGAGACATCTTTCATCTTTAGCTTATTTTAGATCAACTCCTTTCCTACATAAATATGAATATGCTCTTTCTCTAATAACATGCAAGGAAATCTAACTAAACTCCTACTAATGCATAAATCTGCTTATATAGCTTGTGATTTATTCTACTATGCCTCTTTATCCTCCTTTGGCTTGCTCTTTTTTTTTTTTTTCGATGATGATGATGATTCGGCAACTTTATGGTAACGATCACTTTTTTGGGGTGGAAGAAAGTGTAAACTTCTTGGTAACATGTAGCTTTTTTTTTTCTTTTTTGACAAGGAAAAATTAAACCCCGATACAAGGTACAACCATTTTTGATGATGGAGAACAGTCGTTTAAACTCCGATACAAGTGTTGTGAGGTGGACTAAAGATGTAGAAACATACAATAGCAGGAGCTAGGATTTCAACAATTATGCTTTCGATACAGGATACATATGCATGTTTATATATGGAAGTCTTGTCACCAAAATAAACCTCCAAATCTACATGCCCTATCTTTCCACAATCCTAGATTATAATCAATTTCTTAGTAGATAAGTTACTACTTAAGATACAATTTTACACAAGTAGAGAAATCATCATTTGCCTTTTTTGGCTCAAGTGATGTGGATATGCAATGTGATGCAAAGACTGAAAAAAACATGCATGAAACAAGCATGGAAAAAAAATAGAATGAACTTGAAAAAAAACAAAGCAACATGAACTTGAAAAATTAATGATATTTTTATACTTTTTTTTTAATTCCTTTTTTTTATTTTTTATTTTTTATTTTTTATTTTTAACATGGATACTCCTGTTTATGAATCGGCCTCATTGTTTTCATCTTCTTCAATGTCCTCATCCAAAATGTACTCGTCATTATCACGTTTCTTGAATAGCTTTATCCTTTTACCTGCAATCAAAGTTTTTAGTGCAACACCATTTAATTCACAAAGAGCATACGTACCATTGTTGTTGACTTTTGATACTATGTATGGCCCAAACCACCGTTGAGTGAGCTTTTTGCGTGCATCATATTGAGAGTCGAATGTACTATCATAAATGAGCACCCAATCTCCTACTTCAATTGGCTTAAGACGCAATCGATGAGTTTTATCAAAATAATGCTTGTTCTTCATTCTAGATTCTCTTAATTTTTCAACAGCATCATCAAGTCTTAATTTACCTTGTTCTAACTGTTTAATACGCAAACTCAAAAAATCATCGGTAGACATGTTTTCAGACCAAGGCAAATTTGACCATGCAGAAATATGAGACTGAATTGGAAACAATGGTTTTTGACAGTACATGATTTCAGCAGGCATATATCCAGTAGTACGTGTGCATGTCATTCTATCTGCCCAAAGTGCAAAAGGTAAGAATTTAGGCCATTGTTTGATGTCACCGTTACATGCTTTAGATATGGCTTTCACAATAGGTGGATGCCCTCTCTCTATTTTACCATTGGCCTCTGGATTATATGCAGTAGTGAGAGACAAACGAATACCGTGACGCTCAAAGAACTCTTTAGCTTCTCTCGCATTTAACTCTCCACGATCGGCAACTAGTTTCTCTATTACCCAAAGCGACTTATGACATCTTCAAGCAAGAATTTGCAAACATTGTAAGTGGTCTTAGATCGTAATGCACGTCCCTCTACATGATTAGTTAAATCTTCTCTTGCAAGTACAATGTAACGCATTTTGTCAATACCTTTAGGCATAGTTACAAGATCTACTACCCACTTGTAGTGAATACAAGGTGGATAAGTAGGATGCAACGGATCTCTATGTTTGAATGATGAATGAAGTTGACAAGTAGAACATGTAGAAACATAGCTACTAATGTCAACATACATCCTAGGCCAATAATAGGTACTTCTAATTTTTTCATATGTTCCAAAAAATCCTTTATGACCGGCCCATAATGTCTCATGCATTTCCTTCATTACTTGCAATTGAAGACCTCGTTTTCCTAGGACTCGTTGTGGATTATTAACCTTACCCTTAGCATGTCTCCAAAGATAACCATTACATAGGAAAAAGTTATAAGCTCGTTTCCTAATGTTACGTATTCGTAGTCCAGCTAGGTAATGGTTGTAGTGTACTGAGATACTTTCCTATGTCTCTCCATTCATCTTCGTACTCAGACTCATGAAATTTCTCATACTCATATATATGTGGAACATAGTCAACTAAATTCACATTCTTTATTAGATCACTTTCAAGATCATCATCAAATCTAGCTCTCGATAACATATCAGCAACTGAGTTTGACTTACCTGAAATATGAACTAACTCAGGATTTATGAACTTAATATATGAGATCCATCTAAGCATGGCTATATCAGGAGATGAACAATTGGCTATCATTCCAATGAGAGGCAAACAATCAGTCTCAACTTTGACATTTGCACCAATGAAATATTCTTTGTCTGTTTTCAAAGCTGTTACCATACCCCATAGTTCTCGTTTGATTTGTGGATATTTTCGTTGTGTTTCATGTAGAATTTTGGCACCAAACCTAATTGCATATCTATTCCCTTCACTATCATCTTGACTTATGACCCAACTTATACCAATAGGACTAGTATCAACAGTCAATATAATAGGTTTGTTAGCAGAATAGTCTACACGCTTAAGGATGGGAGCTTTAAGCAATAATTTCTTCAATTTACGCATAGCTTGAGTGTGTTTGTCAGTCCAAATAAATTTTCGTTTCTTCCTCAACAAGTCATAGAGACAATCAGCAACATGAGCAAAGTGTGGGATCCAAATAACATAAAAGATGCAAGCACCAAGAAATCTACGTACCTCACTCACATTGTTACATGTTTCAGAAATCTTGCTAATGGCATCAACTTTTTGTGGGTATGGCTTTCGACCATAATGGCCACATAAATGTCCAACAATAAGCACCTCGTTGACACCAAAAACAGATTTCTCTATGGAAAATGTGAGACCTACCTCTTCAAATCGTTGAAATATTCTTTCACAATCAGAGATATGGTCAAGAACAAATTTACGACATCCAGATGAATCTAAAGTAATGTCCTTTACACGTTCCTCACTCCCTTTAATTGGAATATCATCAATGAATGGCATAGTTATATGAGGGATAAAATCATGTAAGACCATATTCATAGCACTCATCATATGAGCCACAGAATTGGTCGCTCCTTGAGGTAAAGTACACATTCGCACTAAGCCTAAAGGAGTTTTCATTGTGGTTATGTCACAACTGTCAATTGCTAACTGGAATTGGTCATATCCAGAATATAAATCACCCATTGAATAGATAAAATGTCCTGAAAATGATTCAGCAAACTCATCTACAATGGGTCCTGTTCCTACATTCCTTATGGTGACTTTATTGACGGGTTGGAGATCTTGAATAAAACGTAGTTTCCCATTCTTTTTAGGCACAGTGAACCATCTGTTTGAGTAAGGTGCAAAAGATGGCTCTAAAATTCTCATGTTTATCTTCTCCTTAAGTAGTTTCATTAGCTCAGGTAAGTGAGCCTTTGGAACAGGTATAGGACGAAGATTCCATGGAATATGTGGAATAGTAAAGATTATCATGGGTGCAACTAGCTTAGGATCTACACAGCCAATCTCATGAGGATACATAGTAAAGGCTTTTCCATGGCTACGTATGACTCTCTCAAATTTATCTCTCTCTGCTGGCAAAAGAAAGTCATCATCTCTACCAATTTTCACCTGTTTGATTGTCTCATCCGTGAATGTATGTCCTATGTTTTTCTTATCCCGAAGAATTGGATCATTTTTCACATCAATAATTTTTTCATTACTTCCTTGAGGTAATGGTTGAGCTATGGGTTTGATTTTTTTGTCTACAGTTTTGTACTTTGTTTCAACTAAGGCATCATGTGTTTGGTTAAATTTCGAGCACTTGTCAACATTGAGAGCATACTCTTGGATTAGAGCATACTCATCAAGGGAAGAAAGAAGAATAATATGGGAATTAGAATTTTGTTGAAGACATAACTCTAACTCCTCAAGAGTAGAGAAACAATGAGATGTTTCAATCACATGCTCAATGTTCTCATCATGTTCCATGATTTTGTTGTTTTTATAAATTTTTTGGGTTTTTTGGATAAAAGACTTGGACAATTGACTCTTATGAAGAAAATCTAATCTAGAATGTGGAAAACAAAGTGACAAACTATTGTACATGTTGGTTGGATGCAAGATGTCAAACCAATATCCACTCTTGTCCCGCTCAACAATGGATTCTATCCGAAATTTTGATCATATGTAGCTCCAAACATGAATCGAGGTGCACAATCACTGCAAGCATGCTCATGACCCAGAGTAACAATAGGTTTCTTTCTAATTGACAATCGATTCCTAGGATGATTCACTCCTACTGTCATGACTTGAAGTGATTGCATTCCATCCTTAGACTTAAATCTAGCATAGGTAGACCCATCATCCATGGCTTTAGTTTCCATACGACTCACAAATAAAGGGTTGACCTAAGAGAACTTCATAGGAGCAATTATCCTAAATAAAAAAGTAAAACTCTTCTGTGATTCCTCCTATGGATATGGGCACACTAGCACAAGCTCCATACAGGGTACCTACACCATTATCTGCAGTTCTCATACGCCATCCACAATCTTTATCTATGGGCCATCGAAACTTATCATAGACTTCTCTTGAAATCACATTGGTTTCAGAGCCAGAATCTACTAATGCATTTACAGTGATAGTGTTCTTATCATTTCCTATTTTAACATGCATCTCTGATGTACCTCTAGACCAAAATGTTCTTTTAAAGTGACTTTCAGGATTGTTTTCATGATTTTCATGGTCAGGTTGAATAGGTCCTAAGAAATTTTTATTAACATTTACTTCATCATCATCAAAGTCCTCTTCATCAGATTCATCAAAGTTTAAGGCTTCATTCATAGCTTGATCTTGATCTAGAGAATCTTGCATCTCAGTATCTAGATTAAGTGGAAACCTCTTCCTTTTAATTAGGCCGATAAAGTTATCTTTAAAAACAGGCTTTGCAATAGAGAAAACTTGTTCTAAAGACATAGTCACTTGACTCTTAAGCAAAATGTCATCTAAAATCTCCATAGGATCTATTTTTCTCTCAATTTCTGAAATCAAGATGGCTTTAGGTTTTCTCTTTGGTTTCTTTTGTTTTTGCTCAGGGTCTTGTTTTTGTTCATGTTCTCGTGTTTGGTCTTCAGTTTGTTTTGATTGTTCTGGTTTATCTAAAGGCTTTGGTTCTGTTTTTCTTTGCTTTGTCTTCTTCCCTTTTTGTTTCTCCTCTTGTTTTTGTTCATTGGGTTTTGATTCTTGTTTTTTATCTTTAGATTGTGATGTTTCTCCTTGCTCTATGATTGTTTCTATTCCCTCTGAGGTTTGTTTTCGAGTCACTCTTCTTTCACTAGGCTCAGCTTCATCTCTTTTTCGTTTTTCTTCTACATTGGATATGTGAGAAATAAGAGATTGATCTTCTATCGGTGACTCCCAAGCCGTTATTCTCCTAATCTCATCTCGTGCTCTTACTAAAGCCTCTATGGAAAAGTCAACTTCCTTTGTGGGTTTACTTGATTCCACTTGTTCATCAAGAGCTTCTAGTTTCACTCCTCTAGTTCCTACATCCGTTATGGTTATATTTTCATAGTGTTTTTTCATTCCTCCCTTACCATAATTTCCTTGCAAAGGTAGCCTAGATCGATAGTCACAGATTTTCTTATCTATGTCTATTACTAGTCGTTGCTCCTTAGCAGCCTTCAATAGTTCACAATCTCTCAAAAAGTGCTCTAACGAATCACACCAAGGACACCTACGAGGGCCACGCACAAACCCATTTTAATTTTGAGGATTTTGATTAACTTGTGGTGGGAAATTTTGAAACTGAGGATTTTGTTGATAAGGTATTGCTTGAACAGGATAATTAGGATTTTGAAAAGGCAATTGATGTATTTGAGGAGCTTGGGGAGCAACATGTGGTACTTGAGGTGCAAGAGGAGCTTCCATATTATACGGTTGATGATTTTGAAAATTTTGATTTTGAGGATTTTGCAAAGCTATTTGAGAAGCTTGAGGATACATGTTTTGATACATTTGAGGATTTTGCACATGAGGATGAGGATTTTGCATTGAAGGATTATGCATTGGAGGAACTTGATATGCTTGAGTAGGAGCTACTTGTGGATTTTGATTGGTAGCTATAACATGTTGATTAGGCTCTTGAAAAGTCATTGTGTTCATTTGATTTTGGAAAGTTTTGGTGTAACTAGATTGTAAAGCATCTATAGTCTTGGCCAAATTGGATTGTGTAGCAATAAGACTTTCCATTTGCTTAGTGAGAATATCCACTTGAGATTGTTCAACTACACTTTTATTTGGCTCTACTTTAAAACCTTGAGTAGGCTCCATCATTTGAGGAATAGGAGTAGAGTCAAAAATCATAGCATGGGATTGTTCTCTAACTTGCTCCTTAGTTTGTGGAAGGCTAGCTTGAGGAAGACTAGTTTGCTCATAAAGCATGGATTGTCTTTGATGTCTATGAGCTACAGCCTCTACTACTTTACGCACTTTTTGCCAATTGTCAGTAAGACCATAGCGCTTATCTGGTTCTTCTAATCGCCGTTCAACTTCCCTACGAGTTTCAGGATGAAGAAGCTTAAGAAAATTGATCACAAGATCAGGTTCCAAAGTTATCTTATTCTCATCAAGAAGTTGTTCATAGCGTCTAATATACTCATTTTGTAAGTGAGTAATAGAGCTACTAGGCTTTGGAGAATTGACCCATCATAAGAATCCATCCCGATTATGTTGGCTATAATCTTCAAGATAGAATTCTTTGAGCATCTCCTTTCTAAAATCACTCCAAGGAAGACTATCATATTGAGTGACACGATTTATGATAGAGCTATCAACTATTCGTTCAAAGAATGATATCAAAAGACCTTCGGGAAGACCAAAAATCATAGCTTGCTCTTCAAACAAATCTAAGTAGCTTGTTATGTTGATGCCATTGAATTTTCCCTTCTCTCTCAACATAGAAGAGACTATTCTTTGGCCTTGTTTCTCAACAATAAGGGATTTGAATCCTTCCTCCATCTTATGTGAATAAGCAAGTGATGCACGATGCTCTAGATCTCTCACAAATGCGTTTACTTCACGACGAAGATGTGCACGATACTGTGAGAAATCTAGTGCAACACTCAAGACTGATGATGATGATATGATGAGGATGAAAAATATGAAACAAAGGATATGGATCACAACCTCCCAACAAGATCAGAAGCAAATGCCACGAAGCGTTTCACGTCGGGTTCAAATGTGGAGGTGATCGCAATCCGGGTGGACCGGGTCCGATCGTGGCACACACAGGGTGTATGAAGCTAATGAATGTTGGAAGGTTTAAGGACATGAAAGTGAAATTAATTTTGAGTATGGAGAAGAGAGAGATGTTGAAATGTTTATGGGAATGGGAATGTAGGAGTGCAAGTTAGATTTATGAACATGAATGATAAGAATGAAAGAGAACCATACACACGAATCAAATTTGGAAGGAAGAATGGTCCATTGAAGGAGCTTCTTAAACACTTCCTAATTCTAATCCATATGCATAGTCTTCTTTGGTTGATATGTATGCATGACGTGAATAGATGGAATCCTTACACATAAATCAGTTTCGAAAGGAAGAATGGTCCAATATTGGAGCTTCTTATACACTTTCAGAAACTAATAAATATGTATGGATTATATGCATGCAAGTGAATCATGATGGTAGAGTTTACTCACAAGCTCAATGAGACATCCTCACTGGTTCAATGCAATCGTGCGGAGCCTTCTCACACATAGAAGAATATAGAAGACATTTAAAAATACTTAAGAGACTGAGAGACATGCGAGAAGAGATAAGTGACAAGTGACATGAATTAAAAGAATTTGAATTAAATTACATGTAAAATATCGTCGTGGTACATCATGCTAAGCAGTCTACTGATCAAAGGTGGTTCCGACCCTCAAACCATGACAGTTCAACCGAATGTCACAGGTAAGAAGGTGAGTTCCACTCCAGTGATCCTGAAAACTGGACTTTGTAGTCTTTGACCCTCCAAATAGGCTTTGATGAAGATGAAACTTTGTAGGACTGTGTTTCCAAAGATCTCCTTCAGGAATATGCAGAAAAAACTCTCATCTGAATCTCCCTTGTACAAGTTTGACTACATTTGGAAGCTTGCAAGGTGGCATTAAGGTTTCTAGGAAGCTCTGATAGCCTTGAAAATTTGTACAAATATGTAGCCACATATGATCTTTATACATTCCAAACCATATGGCTAACATAAATTTCTATACAAGAATTTGTAGGGTCAAACTAGAAAAAATACATTTTTACAAAATGAACATAGCATATCAATGTGCTACAAAATCCATTTTCTGCTGAAATTTGGGCTATAGATTTCCTTTGACAATCTTTACAAGTATATGGATTTTCATCTAATTTGGTGACAATGAAATTTTTGCCCTAATTTCCCAACTTTGACCAGCTTTGACCAGCTTTGACCGCTACCATGGACTTTCTTGATTTCTTTGAAACTTTGTATGTGACCTTCCTTTGACATCCTTGATGCATCCTGGACTTCTCGGGGAATTCTGGCTATCTTCACCAAATATGTCTTTTGTAGGCCTTCACAAGTGAGAGAGGAGAGAAAATCTCGACGACAATGTGGATCCATTTCTTGATTTATATAATTGGTACGAGGTGCAGGAAGAGTCAATTTTAGAATTTGAAGAAGAGGGAGGAGGATCACTTGTAGTAGAAGTAAGGCTAGTGGGCAGAATTTTAGGAGCATTGATCCTGATAGAAGCAGCTGCAGGAGTAAGAAGGTGACTCCAACTTGACCCACTTGTAGGGACTACTAGGCAAAGACCTAGAGGTACATCTCAACCATTTCCCATGGCACAACCACCTCCTAATCCCAAAGTCAAAGGAGCACATTTTAGAGGAGGATCAAAGGAAGATGTGGATTGCCCTGTTGCTCAATTTGAAATCAAAGGGACCACCAATGGTTATCCAACATTGTATGATGATGCAGTTAAATTACAACAGTTTGTAGCCACACTAGAAGGAAAATCTATGAGCTGGTTTAGCCAATGCGGTATGGCTCATTTTGCTACTTACAATGCCTTAAGAATAGCAAATTCTTGCAAAGATTTAGAAGAGAAAAGAATTGCTCTGATGTTTTGCGAAAACTCAGAGCAATCAGACAAAAGAATATGTTGGTGGAAGATTATGCTCAAAAATTTAGAATTTTAATGGAAAGATTACAAGGTAATGAGAGACCTATTGATGAGATGTTAGTAGGTTATTTTCACAAAGGATTAAGAAGCAATACTAGGCATGTAGTGGCTAGTATTGATATAGCCAATGATTTTGATGTGTTGGTAGTAGCAGCTGCTAGAGTAGAAAGAAGATTTGGTAGAACAAAGAAGAAGTATAACAGTTCTAGCTTTGATGAGGAATCTAATACAGAATTGAATTCTCGAAAAGCTACAACAGATTTAGATTCAAAAAGTGCAGAAGAAGAAGTTCCTATCCAAAGGCATGGTAAATCTAAAGGGAGATAGGATAAGGAGGAAGCTCTGATTAGTCGTTTAAAGAAGCATGGGTATTCAATAATTGCGCTTAAGGAAAAACGTATTGCGGGATATGTGAGAAAGAAGGCCATACTACAAGTCAATTTTGGTATAACCCAAAGCATAGAGGTCAACCTTCAAGGTAGGATAATCGAGGTAATAATGATGTTGCAACAAATCAAGCCACTCTGATTCAAGGACATGGTGGTTTTCAGAGGCATAAACAAGGGAGACCTCCATGGAGAGATCAAGGAAATGAACAAGGGAATCAGTAAGGTCATCAATAGGGAAATCAAGAAGGATGACCAGCTAGAGTGATGCCATGTGGGTATTGCTCTGCTCCAGATCATTGGATTGGTGCCAATTGCCCATTGGGTTAAACATAAAGAGGAAAGAGGTATACCATTTATTGAATATAATCAAAATAATCACAATAATCAACAAGGGCAAAAGCAACAACAGGCCCAACAAGCTACTTAGGCAAATGTTATAGTGATTGATTTATCAAATCAAGAACTTCAGAGTGATTCGAGTGCAGGTACATCAGATATTGAAGGTAAGGATGAGGAGGATGAATGGAATTGCGATTGTAGGCAATGTGTTATGACAAAGGATATTGAAGTCTTGGCAATAAAAAGATAAAAAAATAAGGGTCCTATTGATTGGCATGAACAAAGGCAGATCATGGACCTAGTATCGAAATGGATCCAATTGGATTAGCACAAGCAAGAAAAAATTCAGATTTTATTACAAGATGATGATGACTTAATGCCCATATGTAAATAAAAGAAAGATGAGGCGAATACTAAGCAGGAGTTGGACAATGACTGGTTTGAGGTAATTATTGATTCTCCATTACAATTATCCTTGTATAATTTATTATATTTAGTGCTTGCTTTTAAAGAAAAATTATTGAAGAGGTTGGTTGGGCAACAATTAGAGCTAGCAGATAGGTCTATGATTTCAACGTCAGCCAATAATATTGATCCAACTGATGTGGATTTTGTGGTACTAGTAATTCAAGCATAGTATACGCAGAGAAGGTTTGATGAAGTTTTTTTGGACAAGGAACGTACTCCTTGACTATATCTTTAAAGAAATGGGGAATGGGGCTTTAGCTCCAGCACCTTTTTAGGTTAAGATGACAGATTACACAAGAGTTCAACCTTTGGGTATTCTGAATCAGTAGGAAATAGTCATTGCAGGACTATCATTTATGATCAATTTTGTGGTGATTCGAATGTCTGAATCTACCTACCCATATGAGATGTTGCTAGGTAGACCATGGTTCAAGTTGGCCAAGGTAAAACAAAATTGTTTAGACATAGTGGTGATTACGAGGAGGGAAGGCAGGTCAGAATACCAATGAAAGGAAGAAGGAATATGTCAGTAAGAGAGAAACCTTTGATGGCCCAGACCATTAGTCTAACTGAAGAGATAGAGGATGATGAAGAGGAGGAATTTTTTAAGGAAAATTCAACTATGGTTCTAGTATTGGAAGTGGATGTGGAAGTAGTACTAGGTAAAGAAGAGGAACTGTTGAAGAATAGGTGTGAGCCAGATGTAGGTGATCAAATTGAAGGAACATAGCTAAGATAATTATTTGAACAAAATTTGGAATTTCCAACTCAACAAAAATTAGATCAACAAGAAAACGAGGTAATAAATTTGGCTAAGAAAATATATGAGAAATGCAAGTTCTGGTAGAGTGAAGGAAGATGAACTTCAGGAAATTAATTTAGGGATTGATGTTGAACAGAAAATGGTGAGGCAAGGAATTGGATGACCATTTTTAAGAAGATATGATTTTTTGGTTGAAGGAGTATATTGATGTCTTTGCTTGGGATTATTCACAAGTAAAAGGTATAGACGCAAACTACATAAACATCACATTAATTTGAAAATAGATGCTATTCCAGTGGTGTAGCAAAGGTATTGCATGAATCAAAATTTTGCAAAACAAGTCAAGGACGAGATTGACAAGTTATTGGCCATGGGATTCATTAAACCGGTAAATTAAGTAACATGGTTATCTCCTATTATCGTTGTTCGAAAAAAGAATGGTAAATTGCGGATTTGTGTGGATTATAGAAAATTGAATGCAACTATCCTTTTTATGGGAAACTGAAAGGAATTTAGTTTCCAACTGCCCTTTGTGTGAACTAAAATGAAGTGTGGATTTTATTTCAACTAGCAAAGTATTGTCTTTAGCTGAAAGGAATTATGATGTTACTAAACAAGAGGCGTTGTCTATGGTATATGCTTTGAACAAGTTCGGGCATTATTTGTTTGGTAATAAAGTTGTTTTTCATGTAGATCACCAAGATTTGGTATATCTTATTAAGAAGCCTCTGTTAATAGGATGATTGGCAAGGTGGATGCTTTTACTTCAGGAATTTTATTTTGTGATTGTTCATACTCCAGGAAAAGAGCATGCTATGGCTGATTATTTTAGTAGATTAGGATCAGGTGAAGCACCAGTTGGAGTGAATGATGAGTTACCAGATGCAGAATCGTTTCATGCTTAGATTGCTGACTATGATTCTTGGTATGATCAGTTGTTAGCATTCCTAACGGATGAAGTATTGCCTCAAAAGCTTACACCTGATCAGAGAAAGAATTTTGCTTTAAAAAGTAGGCCATATTTGGTGATAGTAGGTGCATTGTATAAAAAAGGTGTGGATCAGGTGATTAGATGATGTGTGCCAGATTTAGAGAAACCAACTATTTTGTAGGAAGCCCATTCAAGAGTAGGAGGAGAACATTTATTAGGGGACATTATAGGTAACAATATTTTATAGGCTGGATTATGGTGGCCTATAGTACTAAAGGATGCTCATGAATTTTCCAAAAGGTGTGTTGTTTGTCAAAAAATAAGTCAACCAAATAATTCAGATAGAATGGCTGATCACCCAGTTTTACCATTAGATCCATTTCAAAAATGGGGGATGGATTTTGTTGGTCAAATTAAGCCAATTACTCACTGTGGGAATTGGTATATTTTAGTAGCAACTGATTATTGTACAAAGTAGGTAGAAGCGATTGCCCTTAAAGATAATAAGGTAGCTAGTGTGGTAAAGTTTCTCCACCATAATAGCATGACCAGATTTGGATGTCCAGTGGAATATATGAGTGATAGAGGAGCTCATTTCCTTAATGAAGTTATTTTAGAGTTAAGAAAGACACATCTGATTATGCACAAAAAATCCATAGCATATCATCCAGAAGCAAATGGTCACACAGAAAGCACTAATAAAACTTTTTTGCGGATTCTCAAAAAATTAGTTCATGATAATCAGAAAAATTAGGATTTGCTTCTAGATTTGG
The DNA here is from genome assembly GCA_020310875.1 of Ceratopteris richardii. NCBI lineage: Eukaryota > Viridiplantae > Streptophyta > Polypodiopsida > Polypodiales > Pteridaceae > Ceratopteris > Ceratopteris richardii. The sequence continues at coordinate 194,535,577 of CM035410.1, read as the reverse complement.
CATTATGTTCATTCAAAACTGCCTTTAAGGTAACCACTAGAGTGAATCCATTCAAGTTAGTATGGATTAGAAGTTGTGGTCCCAATGGAGTTTGTGGTCCCAAGTTTGTGTGTTACATCAGAAAAGATGCCTCTGGAAATATCAGTCAAGCATAGAAGTAAGTACTTGTTACAATTGGAGGAAGAACGTTTATTTAGTGCATATAATTGAAATTATCCAAAGATGTAGTCAAGCCCTAGGTGAACATGAATGTTAAATTTAAAGTATTCCAAGTTGGAGATTGGGTTATGGTATACAATTCCAAGTTAGGGCCACATCCAGGAAAGCTTACTTTGAGATATAAGGGTCCATATCAGATTGTGAAAGATTTGGGACATGAGACTTTTCTGGTACTAGATGTCTTTGGTACAAAAATGGAAAAACCTATTAATGGATTTTGTTTGAAGAAATTTCAAGGAAAACCTCCTTAGATGGATTGGTTACCAGCCAATTGGGTACAAGTAATGTTTAATTCTGATATTTGGATCAGTAGTAGTAATGATCACCGTGGCAAAGAGGATTACTTATCTGCATTTTTGTTCATGGTGACATGTCTTCTCGATGTTGATTGGTTGAAACTGATATTAGGTGCCACGTCAAGATTTGGAGTTAGGGTACTATTAGTCGGATCTCATATACTCTAATTTTTTACTACCTCAGGAGAAATAGTCGGATTATGGTTGGTCGGACTTTTCTCGCTCAGAAGTAATAACGTCAGATTCTAGTCAGTAACAAAAGCTCAACAAAAAATTATTTTAAATTACTACATTGGAGCACATGCTAACATTCAATTATTATGCAAATTTTATCTCTGACTATCTGAATCATGGATAGGTCAGGTAAGGTACGTTAATGGTCTTGTCGTATATACAAGTCCTGTAGTGCAACTTTGTTTGAGGCCGACTTGTGTAGTTGAGAGGTGCATTTCTATGCCTAGAACCAAGACGCCTAGTTTGGTGGTACTAATCCAACCTACTTCCGTTGTAGACATGAGAGGTCGACTTTGAAGGAAGGAAATTATGGTACGAAAGGAGCAATCATCGTCTGAAGAAAGTGACGGTTTTTTGTAGGAAGAGGAGGAAGCAATGCAGACACCATCATCTACTAGCAAGCTAACACAGTCATTAATGGACCCATTTATAGATTTTAAACTAGAAATTGATGAAAGTTCTCTAGTGAAATCAACATGGCTATAGAAAGTATCACTATTTGCTTTTGCCACACTATTGTGGGAGAATTGGAAGCTGAATTATTACACGAAAAGCCAAATTGAGATGTTGCAGAAGACCAAAGGGAAAACGTCATCCTAGGTATGATTATCGCTTGAACTCATTGCTGAAGTATTTCAGTTATCTATTTTAAAAGAGCCTTCCATACCTAAGTGCCCTGGGGATGCTCTGCATAAATTTGGACCCGAGAGGGAGGGAGACAATATTACATGCTTAAAAATGTATCATATGCTAGACGAGAATAGTTGAAATGGTATTTCGAGCGGTTATGATTTATTGTCAAATATGACTATATGTCAAAGGAAAACTATGGTCCCCTGTGTTGGGTGGAGAAAGGGGAATAGGTCAGTTGGGCTCATTGGCTATATGATACGATATATGTAGAAATTTCTCTATCCGATAAGCAAAAAACACAGTCCAATAGTCGGTTATCAACATACCTGGCTGCCTTATTTCAGTTTATGCAAAAGGTGGAGAAAAATGAAATAGTTTGGCTGAGTGTAGTTGCTCAGTAGTCAGTGTCATCTTTGTCGAGGCAAAAAGATGAAGATTACATTATAGTTGATAATCAGTAGGATGATACATATTAGACATTGTTGAAAGCTAGGTGTGGAGTGGAGGAAGTAGCATCTACCATTAAGCATTTGAGAAAGGAGACTCCTAAAGTGATTGGATTGCCTGCAACACCTATCAATATAGCAGAGAAGTCAGAATTGCCTATGAAGATCGAAAAAAATTTCAGATTGTCTAAGAAAAGAAAATTAGAGCCCATATTAAAGATGATAGTAAGTAAATCAGTTATTGACGATGTAATTCAGCCATCCTTTGAAGTTAGTAAGGAAGTTCAGGAGGCACACAAAAAGTTGGAAGATGTTTACTAATTTATGGTGCATCAAGAAGCACAATTGAAGGAGCAAAAAATGTTAAATGAAATCCTAAATTCTGAGGATTACCAAAAGCAGCAAACTCAAGTTTAGGACTTGCACAAGGAGTTGCAGATAAAATTAGAACAATGTGGAAAGGCTATGTCACAATTAAAGCAATAGCACGCTATGGAAGTGGTGAACGTGAAGAAGTATTTGTAGGAATTAGAGTAGTGGACTAATAAAATGCAACAGCCAGCAATTAAAGAAATGAAAAATCTAGCAGAAATAAATGCAACATTACAACTAGAGAATGAATTGTTGAATTCTAGAATCAAATCACTACAAGTTTTGGAAAGAAAAATGCTTCAGAATGAAGAGGTATAAATAGATGCAATTTTGATGTTGGAAATGGATATGACTATTATGAAGCAGCAGATGGAGAAAAGAATGCAAGATCTATGGAATGGGATTAAAGACAGAATGGAAGTTGTTATTAGATATCCTTATGAAAGTATGCAGGCTACGTTTGTTTCTGCTTCTGAGAGTCAACTATTGGAAGTCATTGAACAAAATAGGATTGAGAAGTAGGATATATTGCAGCAACAAGCAGAGTTAAAGAAAAATTTGCTATAACAGAATTTCAAGAATGATGTCCAGGTTCAGGATTAGCAGACTGTGATGTAGGAGGAAGAAGATCAAGGAGTACTTGTGGAGCAAAGGGAGGTTCAAAAGGAAGTAGAGAAAGAGGATAAGATTAAAGCAGTCCCAGACATGATACAAGAGGAGAATATGAATAGGGAGTTGAGTTTAGTTGTGCCCGATCAAGGATTTGTGGATTCGAGTCATATTTTTGCAAAGTCATCCATCGGGCTTTGCCAGGTGTTAAGGGGAGATGATTCTACAAGAAAAGAAGTTTAGTGAGACATTTATTGTCTGCTAAAGCAGATATTTGGTCAACCACATTTGTGGTGAATTGGATATTTGATGAATCAAAATTTTAACAGTTAGTTATAATCTGGTTGTAATGATGATGTCGCATGAAATAGTTTGTTTTGTTTTGGTTATGCACATATATATGTTTTCTGTTCTTGGTTGAAGAAGGGGAGAAGAATGTGAGAGAAGAAAGAAAGAAGGTCAAGAGGAGAGTGAAGAAGCTTAGCGAATGCATAAAACATAGTAGTATTGTTCTATATTGTCAATATTAGTGACTACTGATCACAAAAATTTTTTAATTTTTGGTACTCTAAAAGATATTAGTGAAGTTTTTGCTTAATCAGATTTGCACGGTGTTGATTTACATCTGTCTGAGTGATTTAGTCTTGAGTATATATTGATGTAGCAAGAAAGCAGTGTATTTAGTGTGTTAATTTTTGAGTATTTTCTATGAATGTGTGATTCAGCTTTGAGATTCTTCTTTGAAGAATTCTGCTAGGTGAGAGAGTAGTTATGTGTTGTTGAACACCAACAATATATTTTTCACCACTACATCGATGGAGGGAGAAACCAGCAAAGGAAAAAGAAGAAGAAAGTGAAAGAAAAAGAAAATGATTCATTAACTCATTGCTTATTGCCTAGAACCTCACAGGGGCATGAATCAGGCTAAAAAGAGACACAAGGTGAAAGAATGCTTCAGGCCCCAGCAGTGTCATAGAGATTTTCATCTGTACTCTCGCTTCTACTTGCTTCAAATTCAAAAATTGTTCGGAAAAAAGGTTCACCATACGATTTGTGGATGTCAGTGAGATTTACTCTCCTCATTGGAAAGACAATCAAAGATTAAGGAGCAAAAGGGCCACTTCCGATCGCAATTAACACCTGAACTTGAATGAAGCATGATGATATGTTGATTACTAGAGCTTTTGATCGCTATGAGAAGATTTCAATGGATATTGCATTTAGAATTTTTCATAAGTAAAGATGAGAAGCTCATCATTGTAATGTGATTTATGCTACTTATAAAATTAAATTAAAAGAAATGGTTGATGGTGAAGGGAACGTATTCCAAATAAAAAAAAAGAGATAATCAAAACAAAACTCTAAAATTAGAGTTGAGTGTGTAAGGGCCACTTTTTTCTAATAGATAAAGCACCGACACTTGATTTGATAACATATAGCGTTTGATGATTATAAAAAACTTGTCATCAAATTCCCTTTTCATAAACAAAACAATTTGATTCACCTTTTCTTGTCAGATTAGTGTGTTAATCTTTTCTTGGTTTAATCATTTCTTAGTTTAATCATTTCTTCTATTTTCTTCAATGGTAAATTCATAGTTTTCTTGTTAAATTTTAAAGGTTTTGATTGTTTTGAATTTATATTCATATTGTTTTCAATTTGTTTAATTATATCATCAAGAAGTTGCTTCTCTATTTCATTTGTTTGTTTTTCACAATTTTGATTCATAATACTTTGTTTGGTCTCTTCTCGTTTAATTCCTTCTTCTTCTTTAAATTGATTGTATTTATGTTTGTTCAATTGAGTTTGTAGTTCTTTAAGCTTGTCTTGATCAAAATAAGTCTCATTAGAAAGGAGCATTGGATCAAGTGAAGTCTGTAAATATTAGATTTCCTTGCTCCTACTTGTCTTTCGTGTTCAAAATCACCTAGATCAATTTCCAATTGCTCTTCTATAATCGGTTTTTGACCTTCTTCCTTTGGTTTTATACATTTGATTTCTTCTATTAACTCTTGTTCGCGGTTTAATGTCCTCTCCCTCATTTCTTCTTTTGTTTGAATGTTCATATGTATGATAGGCTTCCATACTTTTTTACTTTCACATGGATTAGGTTTGGTTTTGATCTCCTTTAATACTTCTTTCATTCCAGTCCTTCCTAGATTTAAATTTAAAGGTGATAGATCGTGATAATTGCAAATTTTCCTCTCATTTTCAACCACTAGTTTTCGTTTTTGTGCATCTTTGTATGACTTACAAGTCCAAAATGCATGGCCATATTGATCGCACTAAAAACACTGCAAAGTTCTCATTCGAATTCTATTTGATGTTCTTAATGAATGTCTATGGCAAGATTTTCTAAAATCATGAGCATGTGTTATAGGTGAAGGATGTATAGACAAACTTTGGCTCATTCTCTCCTTTTCATGCTCACATTTAGCTAGCTTTAATTCTTGTATTTGTTTGGATAATATTTCATATTTCTGGTTCATTTCTTGAATCGCAGCATTCATTTCCTCTTTGCAACTTCTAAGACTAGTTCCTAATACTGGTAGACTCTCTGCCATAGCATTGATCGAATCATTTAGAGTCAAAATCACTCTAAATTTTCTTTGTATAGCTTCATTTGCCCTATTTTCCATTTCTATGAATTTATCTTACCATTTTCTCAAGTGTTGATCCATCAATGCATTCACATATGCTTCATCAATAAAAATACTCTTGGAATTATGCTCTTGTAATTTAAGTTGAAAAGATTCATTACGTTGATTTATATTTTTCATGTTTGTATGCTGCTTTTTGCCCATAACTCACGCTTGAATATCAAAGGAACACCACATAAATGAAAAACAAGCTATGATTTTACATCAAACATTACCAAGAATTGATTTAAGGAAGAAGTTCAAAAATCATGCACCTGAGTTGCGACGCCATTGCTCACGTCGGGTTCACCAAATGCCGGTGCGAAAGCGACGGTTGGTGTCTAAGTTCATATTTTCTCTTTGAGTCTTTATCGCACCTGAGGTTGCTCTAAGCACCTGGCGTGCGCCGTTTATCTGGCGGTTGAGCTGATCCACCAACCATTACTTTCACGCCTACAACAGATGCAATCAAAGAAGAACCACAAGGAAAATTGAAGCATTAGCTACAGGACAAATGGGATATGCCACCTACAGGTAGCATGCATTGCAACCAGAGTTAATGCAATGAACCTAATGTATAAAGATAAGGAATACCAAATGGAAGCATTGGACTCAGGTTCGGACAAGGTAAAAAAATGCCTCCTTGACCACTAGTTGCATGTAGTGAATGTGAAGAGAGATGGTGGATGCAATCCAAAGATGAGTAGGTGCTGCTACAACCAGCTTCACACCAGCCAATTGAGACTTCAGAGTTGATTAGTAGACCCTTTGAGCTTCCTAAATCCACCAAAATATCAGCCAAGTACTTTGGAACATGTATTCCAAAAGTTTAACTCAAGACAGACAAGTTGCGAAATGACTAGCTCCCAAAACTTGCTATTTTTGGACATACACTTGCTGGAAAAAATGAACAGTGCTCTCAACCTGGAAGGAATTAGAAAAATTCCTTTTGGGCATAGCAAATAGACTTAGCAAGCTTCCCAATCCAAGTTAAAACACTTCAAATGATGGACTGAGCACTGAGAACAAGTTTCAACAATTTCTGGAACATCCCCACAATTCTCGGGGCTCTGTAGAGATAGACCAGTGAGCAGTAAAAGACAGATATCTCCAACACTATAAATCCAATGACCTTGAAAATTGACATGCAAAAACTAGAGAGTAAGAGCTATCCAACGCACGTTAAATCACTGAAAAAGAATCAGTATAACTCGAGATAGGACCTTCTCAAGGTACTGCTCTGAGTGAGTATAGCAAAGAACAAAACAGAGAAGTAGATGATGATAAATGTATAGATTCACATATGATTACAACCACATTGGCAATGAATCTTTGCACAATGGGAGTAGAATGATAGAGCTATGGAGTAAGCTCTTCAATCTCTACAAAATGACATGAAGTGGTCACGTACAAGGCTTGCTAATCACCTCTTCCTTCTTGCTCTTTTTATAGCTATTCTTGGAGGGAGTTTTGAATTCGAATTCAAATGGCTCCACCTAAAAGTGATCCCCAAAGTTAGGAGATATTCCCTCAGCTCAAAAATTCGTGATTTTGGTAGTTAGAGCCATGAATTTGCGTTTACATCATGCATGAGGTAAGCCATTCTTTTCCTTTTTTTTTTCCATTTACAAGAGATAAAAATGAACTCTTTTACAAGAGGTGTTCACATGACTACTCATGTGACTTACAAATGATGATGATATCAAATATATCAAGCATGTAGGCTTGGGTAAAATGCACCAACAGCTCCCCCTCAAGCCTTACATGCTTGGCCTCCAAATAAGTCTTCAATTGTCCTTGATTTCCTGCAAGCCAATCATCAACTTGAATCTACTTAATGTTGTACCATCAAGAGCTTTAGTCAACATGTTGGCACATTGCATATCTGTAGAGACATAGGATAGTTGAATATCCTTGCTCATTAGCTTCTCCCTTACGTAATGGTAGTGGACTTCAATATGCTTGGTTCTAGCATGGTATACCGGATTAGCTGCTAGATGTAGTGAGCTTGTGTTGTCACAAAAAATATGAGGTGTTGAAGAATGAAGTCCAAGATCTGTGTACAAAGACTTTAACCACATGATTTCTTGAGTTGCATTAGCCAAACCTCTATATTCTGCTTCAGTAGAAGATAATGCCACGGTTGGTTGCTTCTTCGATGACCAAGAAATGATTTTTGAACCTGCAAATGATATATACCCTGATGTGCTTCTTCTATCATCTTTAGATCCGGCCCAATCTGCATCTGAGTAGACCTTTAGCTCAATATCTGAAGTACATGAATAGAACAAACCTTCATTCATGGTCCCCTTTAGGTACTTGAGGACTCTCTTGGCCGCTTCCATATGTGGTCTTCTCGGCTTATGCATAAACTGACTCAATATGCTAACACTATAGCATATATCCACCCTTGTGAGTGTTGCATAGTTCAAACTTCCAACCAAGCTTTGATAGCTTGTGATGTCTTCAATTGGCTCTCCTTCATAAGCACTAAGCTTATGATTTTGCTCCATAGGTGTACCTGCACACTTGGTATTTTCCATCTTGAACTTGACGAGCATGTCATGGACATACTTCCTTTGTGTGATGTATATACCTGAATCTGTGTAGATCAACTCCAATCCAAGAAAATAAGTGAGTGGTCCAAGGTCACTTATTTTGAACTCCTCCTTCATTTGACTCTTTACCTGTTTGATTCCTTCAAGATCATTGCTTGTGATAATAATATCATCAACATACACACATAAATAGATCACTTCAGATCCATTCCTCTTTATGAACAAAGAGGTATCCGCCTTGCTAGCTTTGAATCCTTGGTCCTGCAAATAAGTCACCAATCTGAAATTCCAAGCTCTTGGAGCTTGCTTCAATCCATACAAAGCTTTCTTTAGTTTGCATACATAGTTAGGATGATGTGCATCCTCATATCCAGGAGGTTGTGCCATATACACTTCCTCAGAAATCCATCCATTCAAGAAAGCATTCTTTACATCAAGTTGATAAAGATTCCAATTTCTAGATGCATCAAGTTGACTTGGATGAAAATCTTCATCCAAGTCATATGGCAGCTTCACTTTCTTGTCATCATCAAACCATGATTTGTTTTCATCAAAAATTACATCTCTACTCACAGAAAATCCTTTATTGGTTGGATTGTACAATCTATATCCTTTTTGGTTTTGGTCATAACCAATAAATACGCACTTCTCTGCCTTGGGATCCAATTTCCCTCTTACTTGAGAAGGAATGTGAGCATAGGCTAAGCATCCAAAGATTTTGCAATGCTCTAGACTAGGTCTTCTTCCATTCCACACTTCATATGGAGTGGTTCCATCTAGTGACTTAGATGGAAGTCTATTTATGAGATATGTGGCTGTAGACACAGCCTCTGCCCATAGGTAGTTTGGCAATCCCTTTTCGTTGAGCATGGACCTTGCAGCTTTGACAATAGCTCTATTCCTCCTCTCTGCTACACCATTGAGTTCGGGTGTATACCTTGTAGTGACTTCCCTTTTAATGCCTCTTTCATGCAAGAAGGCATCAAATTCAGAAGAGAAGTATCTCCTCCACCATCTGATCTGAGTCGTTTCAAAGTCCTACCTGTTTGGTTTTCAACAAGAGCAATATACTTCTTAAAGCAATTAAACACTTCATCCTTGTGCTTCATGAAAAACAGAATGGTCCACCTGCTACAATCATCTATGAAAGACACATAATATCTTGAGCCTGATATAGATGGCTCCTTACTTGGACCCCACACATCCGTGTGCACTAGATCCAAAGGATTTTGATACATATATCCTTTCTTATTGAAAGGTTGTCTATGAGCCTTGTCGAGTTGACAAGCTTCACACTTATAAATCATGTGTTGCCTTGTGATATTAGGCAAACCAAGTACACTTTGGTCCCTGCAAATTTGTTTGAGTGTCCTCTCACCAATGTGAGCAAGCCTTTTGTGCCATATCTCCAACTCTGTAAGAGTTTGAGATCCATAGCTAAACAAAGCTATGTTCTTTGTATCTTCCACTTCAAAAGTGAAAAGCCTTCCTGTCTTTTCTCCTTTGGCAATCCTTTGAAAGCCTTGCCTTGGGTCTTCAACATATGCTCCAAATCGGTTGAATCTAACCTGCAATCCTTTTTCAACAATCTGTCCAACACTTATTAAATTTTTGGTAATTGTAGGGACATACAAGACTTTGCTTAAGAGGTTCATATTCCCATCTGATGTCTTCACATTACCTATCTTCTCCACTGAGTGCTTTGTGTCATCTCCTGTCTGCACTTCATGCTTGTTATGAGGATCTTCCAAATCAGAAAGTAAAGCCACATTTCCTGCTACATGGTTCGAGCATCCCGAATCAATGTAAAATATGTGATCATCATCCTTACCCTTCTTCGCTGATAGATTCATAATCAATAATGAATCTTCTTGACTTTGTTCCTCTGCATAGTTATTGTAATCTCTTCTTCCTCTATGGCCACTTTGATAGTTGTTGTTGTTGTTGTAATTGTTGTTGTAGTAGTTGTTGTTGTTGTAGCCTCCATTGTATCTACCTCTATTTGATCCATAGCCACCTCTATTGAATCCTCTTCCTCTTGAGTTCCTTGGATTCCTGAAACATTCTTCAGCAGTATGGTTAGATAAGCCACATATGTTGCAAGGTTGAGATGATTGGAATCTCCCCCTGCCTTGCTTTCCACCTCTGCCTCTTCCTCTAGCTCTTCCTCTACCTGCAAAGTTTGCTTGGAAAGAGCTACCTTCATCTTCATTCTTCCTATTCTTTGACTTGTCCTTGACCTTAGCTTTATCAGAATATAAGGCAGAAGTTTGATTACCTCTTGAGGACTCACCACCTTTGCTAATCTTTGCTTCATGAGTGAAGAGTTGTCCCATGAGTGTGTTGAGGTCGGGTACATGCATATCCATGTATAAATCCATGGCTGTTGTGAATGACTCCCACTTGTCGTCTGCTTTGATTCCATTCATGATTTGTCTTATGATTTGCTCCTCTTCAATTACCTCTCCAATGCTTCCAAGTTGGTCGGAAATCTCCTTCATCTTTGTGACATAATCAGTCACATTTTGCTTCGGGCTTTTCTTCATTGTTGTGAACTCCATCCACAATTGGTTCTTCCTTGCTCGAGTGTTGGAAGAGAAGAAAGAAGCAAGTGCATTTCAGGTCTCTCTTGATGTCTTGCATCCCTTGACATGAGGTAAAAGAAAATCAGAGATGGAGTTTAGAATATAGGACCTTGCAAGTGCATCCTTCGAACACCAATTTGAAAGTCCTTCCACTTCTTCATGTGATGGTTGCCCTTTGTTCCTCATGGTTGACATTGCTTCATCTCTGGATATGAATCCATATAGAATCCTCCCTTGAAGGTAAGCCTCCATCCTTAAAGACCATGCCAGGTAGTTGTTTCGATCCAATTTGTCAATTGTTGATGGAAATCCATCTCCCATGTTGCTTGACTATGCTCTGATACCACTGTGAAGAGAGATGGTGGATGCAATCCAAAGATGAGTAGGTGCTGCTACAACTAGCTTCCCACCAGCCAACTGAGACTTCAGAGTTGATTAGTAGACCCTTTGAGCTTCCTAAATCCACCAAAATATCAGCCAAGTACTTTGGAACATGTATTCCAAAAGTTTAAGTCAAAACAGACAAGTTGCGAAATGACTAGCTCCCAAAACTTGCTATTTTTGGACATACACTTGCTGGAACAAATGAACAGTGCTCTCAACCTGGAAGGAATTAGAAAAATTCCTTTTGGGCATAGCAAATAGACTTAGCAAGCTTCCCAATCCAAGTTAAAACACTTCAAATGATGGACTGAGTACTGAGAACAAGTTTCAACAATTTCTCGAACATCCCCACAATTCTCGGGGCTCTGCAGAGATAGACCAGTGAGCAGTAAAATGCAGATATATCCAAAACTATAAATTCAAGGACCTTGAAAATTGACATGCGAAAACTAGACAGTAAGAGCTATCCAACGCACGTTAAATCACTGAAAAAGAATCAGTATAACTCGAGATATGACCTTCTGAAGGTACTGCTCTGAGTGAGTATAACAAAGAACAAAACAGAGAAGTAGATGATGATAAATGTATAGATTCACATATGATTACAACCACATTGGCAATGAATCTTTGCACAATGGGAGTAGAATGATAGAGCTATGGAGTAAGCTCTTCAATCTCTACAAAATGACATGAAGTGGTCGTACAAGGCTTGCTAATCGCCTCTTCCTTCTTGCTCTTTTTATAGCTATTCTTGGAAGGGAGTTTTGAATTCGAATTCGAATGGCTCCACCTAAAAGTGATCCCCAAAGTTAGGAGATATTCCCTCAGCTCAAAAATTCGTGATTTTGGTAGTTAGAGCCACGAATTTGCTTTTGCATCATGCATGAGGTAAGCCATTCTTTTCCTTTTTTCTTTTTCCATTTACAAGAGATAAAAATGAACTCTTTTACAAGAGGTGTTCACATGACTACTCATGTGACTTACAAATGAGGATGATATCAAACATATCAAGCATGTAGGCTTGGGTAAAATGCACCAACAGTGAAAAGAAATATACAAAGGGAAATTACAACATCAGTCGGAGAAGAGTAAGTAGGAAAGAGGTGAGACAATCTAGCCACTAGTTGCACATAAGGGAAACCCTCCAACTATATGTCAAAGAAAATCATAGAAGCCTGTAAGGGGATGACAGAGACTAAGAGGGGGAGAGTATTGCAGAGGATTGAAGATAAGGAAGCATAAGAAAGAAGTAAAGAAGAGAAATCCCCAAAATTTTCAAGAAATGGATACTTTTCTTTTCCCAAAATCTATTGTAAAATCATGAGAAGCATTGTAAATGCTCTAGAGGAGTCCTCTAGATGCATGATCCCTAAAGAAACTAGTAGGGAAATTACAACATCACATCAGAGAAGAACAAGTAGGCAAGAGTTGAGGCAATTGGTCTATCTCCAACCACTAGTTGCACATCAGGAAAACCCTCTAGCTATATGTTAAAGAAACTTGGAGAAGCTTGTCAATGGACAACAAAGACTAAGAGGGGGAGAGTGTTGCAAAGGACAAGAGATAAGGAAGCAAAATAAAGAAGTAAAAAAAGCACACCCTAAAATTTCAATAAATGGCTACTTTTCTTTTCCCAAAAACTATTGTAAAGCTATGAGAATCATTGTAAATGCTCTAGAGGAGTCATCTAGTCCTTGGCAATGGTGCCAAAAACATGTGTACCTATGCTCACAATGTCTTAGGGATTTGCGATGAAGGAGACTAAATCTCTATAATCAAGCAAGTGCATATAATGGTGGCATTGATATAGTGATTAAATTATCAATCCATGAATTTAGCCCCATCAAGTGTATGAAGACATGCACACATGATAGTTAGTGTAGGAATGGAATACGTAATCAATGCAAAATAGGCAAAAATCTATCTCACACAACATCTCTTACACAAAGGCATGTATTATGATACTTGGTGTCGTAGCAGATACTAATCAGGTGATTCCTCTGAGTTTCGATGGCCAAATATATTCAATACTGATTTAGAGTGGTGGGAAACACCAATTCTCACTTCTACACTTCGTATACCTCACACACACACACCCCCGGAAAGAGAAAAAAGAGATCGGAAAGTGTTAGATAACATGTCTAGGCACACATTCCATGCCTCAAACACACATGCAAGATTGAGGAGAAGAAGATACACACACAAAAAGAAGCAAATTTGAAATTATGCAAAGTTAGTTCTTCACAATGGTAAAACATCTTTACAAAAGAGTCACAAGTGATTTATATACATGTGCCTTAAATTTGTTCCTTTCACATAAGAGATCGGAACTTTCCCTATAAATCACTAAGTTTCTACTAATGTACAAGGTTAATTACATTCTTTAGGATTCATGCATCTAGAAGACTTCTCTAGAGCAATTACAATGCTTTTCAAGATTTTAGAAGGGATTTTAGAAGAAGAAAATGGGCCATTTTATTGAAAATTTTGGGGGCCTACTCTTCATCTCTTCTTTCTTCTATTTCTACTTCCTCTTGTCTTCAGTCCTCTTAGTCATCCAAAACACTCTTCCCCTCTTAGTCTGTGTAATCCCTTGACAGGCTTCTCTAGGTTTTCTTGACATGGAACAAGTGGCAGAACCTGGGATACATATGGAAATAAGGCTTGCTATCCTCATTTGCCTCTTGCCAACTTATTCCTATCTAACTTGATGCTGTAATTTCCCTATGTATAAATCTTTTAATTGCATGCCATCAGTAGTCGAAGAAGCCTTCAAGGCTCGAAGGTAATTTGTTACCTTATCCAAGCCTCAATCTAATGCTTCTCTTTCACCCTTGATATTCCTTATCTTCATACACTAGGGTTGCTGCATTAACTCTCGTTGCCATGCACACATCCATCTGTAATCATGGAATCTCTCATGGTGAGGCAAGGCTATTTGTTACCCTATATCTCTTTCTAACTTGATTTGTGCCCTTGTCGGGCTCTAGGTAAGAGTAATAAGTTAACGAGTCATTTTCGTTTTCTTAGACTTTCTTCTTCTTTTTCTTTTGTTGGTTTCTCCCTCTACACATTCCTCGTCCTTAACTGTGTTGTCCTTGATAGGCTTTTGTTGGCGACTTATGTAAGTCTGGTAGACTTTCTGTTCAATTTTGTTAATTAAGTTAGCTATCTGCTTGGAAATGAGACCTTTTAGGGACCCATTTACAAGTGATTCTACCCGTGCTCATGGATGAATATGTATTTGTACATGTGGAATAAGAGTGAAAATCAGTTGTTCGAGTGAGTGAATCATGTCGTAGATGATGTGGTTTATATGTGGCTATTTGAGCCCGCAAGCAAGCCTTAGGCACCCAAATTTGTCTTGGTTGTGGGTCGCCCTTCATTGACTTCTTGGGTACCCAGATAGACTTTGCTTTCGTAGAAGAATTTTTAAGAGACTTCTTATTAGTGTTTTGTCATTGATCACTAATAGGAAGTTGAGCCAATGGTTGTGGCTTGACCGCAAGAGGGTGCTCGCCTTTTTGCACCCACACTTGTTTCGGTGGCTGAGACACCTTGCTTCATACTTTCTTTTGCCTCTTAGCATAGGTCATCTGTTTCTTCTGCGCTTGGTACTCCTTTGGTTGTTGTGCCTCTACCGATCTTGGAAAAGAAGGGAGTTCCATCGTATCCTTGATTTCGTTGTTGAGAAAAACATCCCTCTGCATCACATAGTTTTGGACAAAAATAGCATCCTCATCTTCATGTGTACTCCTGGAAGGACCAGGAGTGTGTGCCTTTCCTAGTTCCTTGAGTGCTTCATTTTCTAACTCAACTGTAATGTAGTCCTAATTTACCCAGACCTAAAGAAGTACATTTCTTAGGTTTAGATTGACTGCGTGCTCATAGATCCAGTCTTGACCCAAGACAAGAGGCTTAGTGAGGTCCTCGTCTTGACACACTAACACCTTAAGTATCATAAGAGCATCTTGAATGTAGAGAGGAAGTTCCACCTCACCCATGCAAGGGGGATTGACACTTAATTTCAACTTTTGACAATAAGAAAGTTTAACAGCACTAGTGGCTGCACCTGAGTCAATCAAAGCCCATACAGTTCTTGCACTAATTCCTTGTCCTATCTCTAAGGTCACAAAAGAACGTCGGTCAATTATTCTATTGGAACTTACACCTGAGATTCCGCACATAGCCATATGATATTCTGGATCCTCATAGGAATCTGTCCTAGGCTGATCTCTACCATGCCTTCTTAATTTCATTCTTCAGATGCGTTCCAATGCTTTTGCTTGTGCTTCTTCTCGAACTCGTTTTTCCTCTTCTTTACGTTTCTTTGCAGTATTGAGTCAATTTAACATCTCCTTCGTGAGGGGTTCTTGATATAACTTGACTCTGCATCCGCTAATGTAACTAGGGAGAACATCGCCTTCTAGAGTAGCTAATTGAACTGCTCCACTCGTTGAGATCCTATTGATAATCATTGGTCCATAGGCTCTCTTTTCTAATTTTCGTGCATGTTGTTTCAAAGTGTAGACTAAAACTAGGTCTCTTGCTTTCAAACCCTTATTCTTCACATGTGCATCAAAATATGCTTTTTGTCTTTTCTTGGCTGCGTAAATTCCTGCTGCCGCTCTTATTCTTGTTTCACCTAGTTGTTCAAGGTCAAAGAAGGAGAGCTCATGGCATGTCCAGTCATGCTCTTGTGCTACTCTCAATGTAGGTATCAAGAAGTCTAGTGGTAGCACTGCATTTTGGCCAAACACCATCTGAAAGGGTGTGGCTTGGAGTACCGTTTTATAGCCAACTCAGTATGTCCAAACAGCATGGTGTAGTTGTTTGTCCCAATCAGAGCGTTTATTATTCACTAGTTTGGTTAGCACATTGCATATAATCTTATTTGTGCTTTCAGCTTGCCCAGTAGCTTACGGATGATACGGGGCAGACTTCTTGTGCATCACCAAGAAATCTTGAAGAAGATTTTCAATAACCTCATTCAAGAAGTGAGTCCTTGTATCACTTACTAGTTCTATTGGTAGCCTATATCTTGTGAACACATTCTCAAATAAGAACTTAGCTGTAGTTTGAGCATCGTTCTTCGTTGTGGCTTTCACTTCTACCCACTTGGTCAGATAATCAGCGGCCACAATGATGTATTCACCATGTGAACCCTTTGCTGGGGGATTAATAGGCCCTACAAAGTCTATCCCCCACTTAGAGAATGCACGTTCACCCATCATGGGTTTCAATGGCATCTCATCTTTGCGTATAGGATATTGAGTTTGTTGACAAACATCACACCTCTTCACATAGGTATGTGCATCCATGTGAAGGGTTGGCCACCACAAACCTGCAAATAGAATTGCCTTAATCACCCGGTCTGGACCAAAGTGTCCTCTTGCTACACCTTGGTGAGCAGTCTCCAAGATCTTAAGATATTCACTCTCATGGACACATAGTCTGAGGTAAACATCTTTTCCACGTTTGTATAAATTATCTCCAATGAGTGAGTAGTTTAGGGCTTCTTCTTCTAACTTCTCTGCCTAGCTAGGGTCATCTCATGAGGGAATGTTGTTGTCCTCGGGAAGGCTACTAATGGTTCACTCCAATCTCGTATTAGAGACACTTGGTACAGTGTAGCATGTTCCACAAGTGGGTTAATACAACAGACTGGGCATTCTTTACACGACTTATGTACATCTGCTTCCATAGTAGGCCAATGCACTCCGAGTCTCCTTAATGTCTATAGGGTTCTTTGCCTAGAGTAGTGTTGCTCTAATGCACCTACATGTGCTAATTCCAACCATGTAGCGTACTCATCCTCTTCCACACAACAAGCTAATATCCCTTGATCTGTAAGCTAGTACATACTCCCTGCAATGATGTGGTACTTTTGGGCTTTCACTACCTCTCTGTCTTGAGTGTTTATTAGTGGGTGGTTAGGCCCGTATGTCAATACTGGCACTAATGTTTTAGCCCACTGAGGTACAACTTCTAAATTAAACAATTAAGCATCAGGAAGGTCATCTAATACTCCTTGTGGGGCCTCTGTAGATGTGAGCCTCGAGAGATGATCTACTCTTAGGTGGGACTTGCCTTTCCTCACCACAACCTCAAAGTCATATTCCATTAGTAAAAGGAACCATCTTACTAATCTACCTGTATTGCATGGCTTGTTTACCAAATACAACAGTGCTTGATGATCAGTGAAAAACTTAAACTTATTTGCAAGCAAATAGTGACTAAACTTTTTAAGTGCATATACCATGCCTAATCCTTCTCGTTCGGTGGTCGTATAGTTTCGTTCAGCTGCATTCAACTATCTACTAGCATAGGCAATTGGAAGACCCATATTACCTTCACCTGTAGGTTGTGCTACCACACATCCAATAGCATAGTTGGATGCATCCACATGCACATGAAAGGGCTTATTCCAATCTGGTGTAGTCAAGATTGGTGCTAAACATAATTGCCGTTTAAGCTCATTGAAGGATTTCTCACATTCATGAGTCCACTCAAAATTGGTCAAAAGGCCATAGAGAGGTTTTGCAATAATGGCATACATGTGTATAAAATGTCGGTAATAGCCACGATGCCCCATGAAAGCTTGTACTTCCCTGACATTCTTTGGCCTAGGTAGTTCCGGATTGGAGCAAGCCATTCCATGTACATGTGGATGCATCCAACTACGCCATAGGATGTGTGTTAGCACAACCCACGAATGAAGGTAATATAGACCTCCCCATAGCTTACGCGAGCAGACAATTGAATGCAGCAGAAAGAAATTACACCACTACGGAACAAGAAGGATTAGGAATGATCTACGTAGTAAAGAAATTCAGACATCATTTGTTGGCAAACAAGTTCAAGTTCTTTACAGATCATCAAGCATTATTATATTTAGTCAATAAACCATGTAACATAGGACGATTGATACGTTGGTTTCTATTGCTCATGGAATATGACTTTGAAGTAGTAGTCAGGAAAGGAAAGACACACCTTAGAGCTGGTCACCTCTCAAGATTAACCACAGGAGAAGCTCCTCAAGGAATAGCAGATGAATTACCAGATGCATATTTGTTTAACTTTGAGATAGTACTAGAATGGGCTAAGCCTATTTCCCCTATTCTCACATATGAACCCAAGAATCCTAGGATAAGGATCACGGAAGGAGAGATTACCAAGTCACAAAGATATCAAATCATAGTAGGAAGCATATATAAACAGGATAATCAAAAGATTCTTGCTTGTTGTGTAGATGAATCAGAACATGCAAATTGGTTGCAATTAGCACACGTAGGTGCATTAAAGCAACATCATTCAAAACATAGTACGTTGCAGACTCTGCAAAGACTAGGAGTATATTGGCCTTCTATGGAAGCCAACATCTACAAGAATGGAGTGAACCTTTAGTGATGTATTTGAGGACAAAAACATTCCCTCAAGGAATGACCTTAACACGCCAACGAAGTCTAGAGCAGGAAGCTCAAGGCTATTCACTTATTGGTGACAATCTATACAAGCGAGGACGAGATGGATACCAAGGTACTAGAGACTGCACACCAAGGTGTTGCAGATTGCACACCTTGGTTCATGAAAGGGATTATTTGAGCGTACTAGAGACTGCACACCAAGGTGTTGCAGGAGTTCATTTTGGCCCCGATAGGATAATCAAAGCCATCCTCTTTGCACGATTATGGTGGCCCACTCTTCACATGGATGCACAAACCTATGTAAAGAGATGTGATGTGTGCCAAAGAACTCAATGCCCTACTCGCAGAGATGAAATGCCATTGAAACCCATGATGGGAGGACGTGCATTTTCTAAGTGGGGTATCGACTTTGTAGGACCCATTAACCCCTTGCAAAAGGTACACATGCTGAATACATTATTGTTGCAATAGATTATCTTACCAAATGGGTAGAGGCAAAGACCACTAAAAAGAATGATGCACACACAACTGCAAAATTCTTATTTGAAAATGTCTTTACAAGATATGGATTGCCTATAGAGTTAGTGAGCGATCGAGGAACTCACTTTCTAAACCAAGTCATTGGACATTTGTTACAGGATTTTATGGTGATTCACAAGAAATCCACACCATATCATCCTCAAGCCAATGGTCAAGCTGAAAGCACTAACAAGATCCTTTGTAACGTACTGACGAAATTCGTGAACAACAAACGTTCAGATTGGGACAAACAGTTACACCATGTTGTTTGGGCATATCAAGTGGCCTACAAGACCATACTCAATGCAACTCCCTTTCATATGGTTTTTGGTCAGAATGTTGTGCTTCCTTTGGACTTCTTGATACCGACCCTTAAGGTTGCACAAGAACATCAGTGGACCGGGCATGAATTATCATCAAGGATAATGGACTTGGAACGATTAGGAGAAACCAGGCTGAAAGCAGTAGCAGGAATATATGCAACAAAGAAGCAACAGAAAGCATATTTTGATGTGCATGTGAAAGATAAAGGCTTAAAAGAAGGAGATTTAGTCCTAGTATATACGTTGACACAACACGCACGGAAATTAGAGAAGCGAGGTTATGGACCTATGATCATTAAGAGACTCTCGACAAGTGGAGCGATACAATTAGCCACCCTAGAAGGAGACATAATGCCTAATTACATTAGTGGCTGTAGAGTCAAGTTATATCAGGAACCTCTTACTGAGGATATACTTAGACGACTCACATTGGCAAAGAAGCGTAAGAATGAAGAAAATAGAATACGAGCTGAAGCTTAGGCAGAAGCTATATAACTCATTAAGCGCATGAAGCTAAGAAGAAAAGGACTAGGGAGAGAACATTATAACCATCTCGAAACAACACCGAGATATCCCATGGCCATGTGTCAAGTAAAGTCAAGTACTCATCCTAGCATAGTGGATAGGAGACCATTCATTACAGTCAGGCTAGAGCACGGTGTCGGGATGCAATCTTCTCCACACTCGCATCACTCATCATGCAGGCAGAAGGACTGTGAGGAACAAATCCTCTAAATGCACAACAAAAGCACAATGAGCCCAAGTAATCTCCCAGCCTACACCTGAAATGTACCTGACCTAGATCAAGCAATTTGACCCACCACTTGAAATCCAATGACTCCAAGATCTTGTTCACACTTAGTAGACTTGGTTAGCTTTCCAGGAAACCAAACAAAGACTCAATTTGGATGCGTATAAGTCAGGCAAGGCACTATTACAAAATAGACTACCTATCTATTCACCTATGCAAAAATTACAGTCATAGAGAAACATAGATATCTCGGCCTAGCAATATGCAGTTACTATGAAAATTGATATAGAAAACGTAGGCAAGATAGGCTTTTATTCTGGACAAGAATCACTGCATTTGGAATTATACACAGAGAGCACCACCTATTACAAGTTGGGTATGTCTGATAGACTACACTAGAGAGAGAGGGTCTAGAGTGAGAAACTGATCCAAAACCTCACTTACAGAGATGATCTGGTGCTGAAAACTTCTTGGGCATGCTTCTCTGGTCCCTGGGCACTTGCTAGATGCTTCTCCTCAGCCTTGGTGTCCCGAAAATGCGCCTTCATGCTTGTATGAGTGAGGGTATGACCTTTCATCTACCCCTTCCTTGTCTCTTGACTCTTCAATGCATTCTTCTTGATGTTCCAACTCCTTTGAATGTATTTTGATGTTTCCTTTGACTCCTAATGGATAAAGAGCCATGGATCTACCTTTATCCATGTATTTATGCACATTTGGAATATCCAAATTACCAAAATTATCCACTAAGCTTGGTCCTTCTTTTTCAACAAGGACCACCTGAAGCTAGCCCCAGTGTACCCATGGTAAATTTGGCCGACTTATTGGATGAACCACATCCTACCGTACAGCCACCAAAATTTCAAGGATTTCCAAGACCGATGCCCATTGAAGACTGCAAGAGAATGAAGATTACGACCACCACATGCTTGAGAGATGACTCTCCTCCCAACCAAATGCCTCTATATATAGCTCTCTCCAGGGGACTGCCTTCTTGGGCAGGTGGATACTAATCATCCAAGTGTCAGCCATGTAACTACATGTGCGCCAAGTGTCTCAGTGGATGCTTCTAGAAGGTTCTAGAGCTCTTTGGGCAAAATACTCTTCCCATGTACCCCATGGGGATTGAACCCAAGACCTCCTCCTTCACATCCTTGAGACTTAACCACTAAGCTAAGTGGATCACTTGTTCACAAGAGCACAAGACCTCCTAGTAAGTCTAAACTCGAGATCTTTGGTCATACACACGGATGACCAAACGGTGTCCGATTTCAGATCTGTCTGAACCGGCCAGATCCTTGGATCATAGACTTACTTTATTACATTCTTTCCCCCTTGGAAAATATTTTCGTCCTCGAAAATAGAGCTATATACATACTGTAGGCAACCCCCGAGCCTCATGTTCTAAAACTGGAAGAACATGGTCATGTTCTAGAACTGGAAGAACATGTCTCATCTCTGTGGTGGCATCCTTGCCCAAATGATTCAAAACACTATCTGGTTTTGTACTTTGATGAACAAGACAAAGTACAAACTAGTGAAGAATAATGAGGGTGGATCTAATGACATCCCTAGCTAATTCACAGTTTCTCGATGTGCGAGCTAGGCACAAACATGTGAACTGGGTGGATTCAAATTACTAGTCCATTTCTGGGCATGACTAGTGCATGGACTTAGTAATGACGGTGGGATTCTTATCCCTCGCAAGACTTTGAGAATTCTTGATTCACTTGAATTTGTTTTGGAGAACTTGAAGTTTGGTTGTCCCATACATCTAACTTTAGATGTCTGTACAATGGTTTACTTTGATCCAACAGTTACTTGATTTTTTCTACCCGACTAGAGGACTACTTTGTCCCAATGAGTTGAAAAAAATCCTATGTAAACTGTAGGAGAAAGTTTACCATTTCGGTGGAATGAACCATTCTAACTTCACCAATTCAAATTCAAAATGAAAATTGTCCAACTTAGGACACTTTTCTCAAAGACTTTTAACTGAGAGTTCTTGGGAATTGTCAATCTGATGAGCAATTCCTAACTTCCCTATGCTAGAGTATACTGGACTCCAGGAAATCATTTATGCTATAACTTGAAGCAAACTCAAATGAATAAGTCCACTTAGACTTATCATCTTTTGAAGATTGAAAAGGTTCTTGTACATAACATCTATCTAGGATGTTCAAGTTAGTTATTTTATTCTAACCGGCTAACCCTGGTCTTTTGCAAAAGGAATCAGATACTATATCTGAGTCAATTTCAAAAGATTTGGAAAGCGGAAATAAATAACTAAGACTCTGTACAACCAATTCAAACTTCGAATATACATAAACTTGCTATGAGTCAAAGTCTAGTTGACTCAGGACTTTAACTTTTCAAAGATCTGTTTCAACAAGATATTGAAGCATTGTCTTTATCTTTAAGAGAAATAAGCTAGTTTCTCAAAAAGATTCAAAGCAAATCAAAAACATCATCCAACCACAAGATACTAGTGTGGCAACCAACATCAGTGTGTCGACCCACTGAGGTTATGTTGATGAGTTTTGTATTCTAATAATGCTTCACTTGAGACTAAGTTCATATCTCATTCAGTCTTTTCGACTCCTAATCATGAATGCAATTCTCGTGCATTTCTTTGAGTCGAAAGAGTGAATTTACCAAGTTATACTAGAAACTTGATGCTTGAATTAGTCAATTAAATCTTTAGTTGAAAAGATCAACTCAAAATCAAAGTCCAACTTCTTTCAAAAATTTACCAAATATTTTTGATCAATAACACTTAAGCTTGAAGTGTTCTTAGAAGATCTTGGAAGTTCCTTACTTCATATCTTCAATTTCCTTGATCTTGAAGTCATCTTGAAGTATCGTAAGATACTACTTTCATCCTTTACGAATTAAACTTTTCTTGAAGTCCTAATTCCCTTGAGGATGAAACCTAACTTCAAAATCCAAACTAGGACTAAAAGATAATTATCATCCCACGGTCCGATGTCCCATACCATCTTTCCTACATCAATTTGAGTATAAAATCTGGTGTCCCATACCACCCTATTTTATATTCACATTAATGTGTGGGTGATTCTTATCCTAAAGTCTAAACATATCTTGATAGAGTACCTTATCTCTTCAATTCTTTTACGAGAATTTAGAAATTCCAAGTATTACCTCTAACTAGATTTTCTAGGTTTTGATTCCTTCACATGATCGTCTCACAATCATGTGCTTTACCTTGGGAACTTGAAAACCTCTTAACAGAATATCAATTCTTCTTTACTAGGGTTTTCAAATGAAAACCAATCAGAATTCCAAGTACTTGAATTTTCTTGAATTCAAGTTCAATTGGTTTATTCTTGACCAATTTTGTAGTGACAAGAGCTTTTAACTTCTTGTCTTTAGATTCCTTTCTGTACTGATGCTTTTAGGTACCTATCCCGGCCGGGGCTTTTTACAGGAATCTCTCTACTGCTTAAGTCTAAGCATCCGCTCATGCTTTTTTGGATTTGTACCAAAATCCCTTTAAGGATAGGTAAACACTTATGTTTTACCTTCCACAGACTTAAGTACCGTCTTCACGGTTGCAGACTACATACTTGGAATTACTTCACTCTGTTCCAACTTGGAACAACTTACTCTTTTTCACAGTTTTCCATCGAATAAATGGAACCTGAGTGAATAATTTCCCAAAAGGAATTTTATTGCCAATACTTGAGCAATCTTCAAAGTAGTTCGAATCGCACATTACTTGGACAATCATGGCCAAGATTGATCAAGTCTGGTTGATCTTGCGATAAAAATAAAGACTGTCTTTATCTTTTAAGATCTCTTTAAACTATCTTTAAGCTTCTTTGCTTACCTGCAGGATTTTTAGAGATCTTGCTCAAGTCCAAGCATACACTTATGCCTCTCAGATTCCAAAGCTAAGAATCTTTGATATACCTTTAGGTTATATCACAAATAGGAATTGAAATACCACTTCTAGTGGTTTGGGACGTCCAGGGAACTACTTAGAGTATGAAGAATTTCATTCTCAAAACTTGAAAGAATGCCATTTCTTCAAAGACTTGAGATTCCTTCTAGGGAATCAAATAACTTGAGCAAATGAATCATCTTGGAATCTTTTGCAAAAAGAACATTTGAAAGAAATTCTTTCAAATAATATCCAAAAAATTTACTGATTCAATTGTATTCATTTCTTGAGTATCAAACTAGAGACTCAATATCACCTTTTGGATATGGTTTCCCATGCCACTATGAAAGTTTAAGTTGAACTTTCATTTATGTGATATCAACTTCCATTCTTGAGTTTGATACAAAGCTCATTATTATTGGTCAATCTTCAGATGTTACTAGAGTCCTTTAAACATATTTCACCAATCAAAATTATGTTTAAAGTCCAAGCATCTATTGATGATTGATCCAATAGTAATGTTACTGTGAACACAACTTTGAACTTTATAACTTGTTTAGGAGAAGTTCATGGATTGAAAATCCATTTCTTGGAACTTTCTACTCCTAAATGAAAAGTTCACACTTACTTCAAGTCTTTTAGGAACTTATATTATTTCCTAAAGACTGCTTAGCTAGTTGCATCATTTACCAGAGATGCAACTATGGAACCTAACATCCTTTTATTGACGTCAAGGATCAATTGATGTTGATGTTTAACCTTTATATCTTGGCAAAACATTTATATCCTAAAGAGGTTTTGCCTTCATCATTCCTTGGACCTATCATATAATATGAATTTATGTGTATTTTGGGAAGAGTTCATGAATCAATTAAGATCCTCTACTTGGAACATCTACCTTCCCAAAAATAAATTCATCTTAAACATGGTAGGAGAATGATCTCACATGAAATAGAAGGCTTGACTATTTCATATCTCAATTCCAAAAAGTTACTTACCGAGGTTTCATCATGAGATACAAATCTTGAAACCACAAAGAAACTTCTTTAAACTTTCGAAATCTTCTAAATAGAAGAGTACTCAAGGAACTTGGAAGTATAGTTGACGTTCTCATCCAACCTTGGGATGCTTGAGAAGTTACATAAAATATATAACTAATCAAGTAAAGCTTATCCGCATGACTTTCTAAGTACATCCAGGACTTAGAGTCATCATACATCATAAAAGAGTTTGCAAGTAATTAAATTTTCTTGGTTATCAAGAAAATTTATTACTTTAACTTTCTCCTAGTGCTTACTTATACCTAGCAAGACATCTATCATACTTAACTGTCATTAAGTATTTGTCTTTGATAGCGGAGTATCGACTTGGGAAGAAATCGACTAATTACTTGAGTTGCAAACTAGAACTAGTATGTCTTTGCAACTAACTAGTCCTTGGTCTTCCCTAATGTCAAACTGCGAGCTTTATAAAGTAAGCTAAATACTAAGAGAGTATATTCTCATATCTACTTGCAAACAACATTCCATTCTATCATGCAAATGCATGTATCTACATGCAAAAGCATATGCTCACATGTGTATGCATGCATGTTATTTGCATGCTTAAAAAATAATACAACAATCATGCATGAGCTTGATGCACGATTTTTTCCTTGTACTAAGAATGTATATCATGCAATCCTGATGCATGAATATCCTTTCCTTTGTCCTAATGCACTATGATATAAAAACATACCCTTGAGGTGCAATAGAAAACTTAACTCAATGGAAAGGAAATATGTATTTAAACTACCAAAATACATTCTTTGATGCACAAGGATCTTTTGAAATCAAGTCTTTCCTTAATGCAAACTAATGCTTGGAATGAGAAATGGATTAATTCATTATTCTAATCTAGACTTAATCAATTGAAATCTTGGCTATTTCAATGTGCATCTAAGATTAAGTGTAGAATAATGAAAACAAGATAAATCAAGCATTAAGGCCAAGCAAAAACTGGAAAATACTTAGCTCCACATAGAGCTACGTCCTTCCCTCGATCCTTTGGAAGAGTGATTCATCCTTTTGATCCTTGCGAGGAGCTATTCACCATTCTTGAAGCTTCCTCATCAAGAAATAGTCTTGGATGACTTGGTCCATCGAGATCGACTAACTTAGGCCTTCGGATCTTCACTCCACAGCTCCAATTCCTTCAAGCTTTGCTCATAAAAACGTTTCTTTGGTGCTTGCTTCTTTGGCTAAGGAAGAGTGCTCCCAAGACTCAATAGATCTCAGGTCAAACACCGAATAGAGTGACAAAGGATTTGGGCACCTTATATGGATAAGAGTTTGGCTTGCACTTCAGCTTTGAAACTGGTTTAGGAGAGTTTTCTGCGCATACGAAACAGAGAAAGCCTTTGAGCGCCTTGGCTATCTCAACAAACCCTCAAACTGGCTACATGTGTTCGAATCCCGTATGGCGCTGCTTTTTTATCTCCTAACTGCGACGTTCTGTAGCGGCTGAATAAGATTAAAATCTTTTGCAAAAATATCTCGCCACGAACAGAGCCTGTCCTTCTGGATAGGCGGATGCGCTCACGTACAAAGGTCCCGTGTTCGAACACCGTCGGGCCTGCAGTAGAGAAAATTAAGTTTTTGATCTCCTGATTGGGATCTTCTTGGTTGAAGCCTCCTTCAACGAAGTAATGATTTATAGAGATCTTCTACTTATATCGCAAATGACGCTTCTCTCTGTGGATAAGGCAGCGCGCTCTAATCGGGGGGACGGGGGTTTGAATCCTGTCGCCCACAGCAGAGAAGATTAGCTTTTTTCTTTAGCTCCTGTTAAGCTTCTGCAGCGCGAAATCTGATCACTAGGATCTGCTGCGGATATCTTCACGCGAACGCCTGTTTGGTCTCGTGGATAGAGTACCGCGCTCCCAACAGAGGGGCGGGAGTTCGAATCTTGCCGTCAGCACACAAAGTATTTAGTGTTTAGCTATGCTTCTCCTAAGCCAAGCCAAAGCAATGGAATCGGCAAGCTTCTCTGATCAACCGCGAGCAGCCTTCTACGGCGTAGAAGAGCATATGCACACGCATATAGGAGAAAACAAATTGATGAGCAAGATGATGAAAGACAGAGAGCTATGGAGTTAATGCTCTGATACCAATGCAAGAGAATGAAGATTACGACCAGCACATGCTTGAGAGATGACTCTCCTCCCAACCAAATGCCTCTATATATAGCTCTCTCCAGGGGACTGCCTTCTTGGGCAGGTGGATACTAATCATCCAAGTGTCAGCCATGTAACTACATGTGCGCCAAGTGTCTCAGTGGATGCTTCTAGAAGGTTCTAGAGCTCTTTGTGCAAAATACTCTTCCCATGTACCCCATGGGGATTGAACCCAAGACCTCCTCCTTCACATCCTTGAGACTTAACCACTAAGCTAAGTGGATCACTTGTTCATAAGAGCACAAGACCTCCTAGTAAGTCTAAACTCGAGATCTTTGGTCATACACACGGATGACCAAACGGTGTCCGATTTCAGATCTTTCTGAACCGGCCAGATCCTTGGATCATAGACTTACTTTATTACAAAGACCCTCCTAGGGGCTACACAGAAAAGGTCCATAGCAATTCACATTGGTTTCAAGGTTTAGCAGGACCTTTGGCAGATGCAGATTTCATTTTCGATGCCAACTTGACTTTTGACGATAGTAAGTGGGGAAAGTACCAGTTCTTCTCCCGAGATTTTGAAGCACTCTAGAATATGGAAGATTTAAAGCATGTTTGGGTGAGAGCAGGCTTCACAAAATTCTTTAGTGATTTGTTGCCTAAACGAGATTTCTACAGATGCTACTACTTGGTAACCACATTGATGACTTCTGAGAACAAAGATCTGCCAGGCACATTCATTTTGCCGTCCCTAGTAAATATCGTTTAAGAAGTTTTATCTTTCTAAAGATTTTATTAGAGCTGCAATCAAGATACATGGAACCCACACGCCGACAGAGCAAGAAAGGCTAATTCCAAAGCCTATGAAGCATGGGGATGTTACCAAATGGGAAGATATTTCGGCAATCACACTTGAGCTATCTAAGCCATTAAGAATCTGTATGAAACATTTCACGTTCCCAGCTCACGATCGATTCATGATGCCCCACAAACGCATTTGGTTTGGACTGTACTTATCTTGTATTGGACCTCAAATGGTAGATCTGGCAAGTTGGATTATTGACCAGTTGTATCTAGCACATCATAGATGGGAGAGAAAGAAAGTGATCCATGGATGTTGCGCTCTCACGCTCCTTGTTTATATGTGTTTGGCATATGACCTGCCAATAGGGCATGCACTGACAAGTGGAGTTGAAGGCATTTAAAGGGAAGCCAAGAAAACTAGAAAATCTAGCAAGGGACGTGCAGGAAAGCGTATGCGGGGAACTATCCCATGCCTACAAGTCCCAGAGTCCCCTTCACCCTAGCCATCTCTAGAGCAATCTCCTACGGAATCCCAGTAGTGATACAACCCATTCACATATGCCTGTCACAACCAGTTATTACATAAGGCACAACTAGTGCAATTACTTCTCAGGCTACCACCGTCCAGGAACCTACCACCACTGCAGTAGAAATTCCCACCACTATTGGTGCGAAAGCATTTTCTTTTCTGATACCCAGCCTAGAAGTAGAACCAACGGATACAACATCTGATTTTGAGATGCCGGATGCCTTTTCAAATGAATTTTGATTTTCTGAAGGCCAATTTTTCTCTCAAGAATATGAACGACCTAGTTACCCTACTACTCCGCCTGATCAATAGCAAGGACAAGTAGTATCCAGCTCAGAAGAAGAAAGGACACAAACAGATCATGACCACGGAGATGATGAAGCTAGCCAAGGAAGCCAGGAATCTCAGGAGAATGTGCGGACGGATGAGCAAGAACAACACATTGATACCCAGGGTGACACTAGCACTTATGAAGATGAAACATTTGAAGCAACTACCTACACCTTGGCGATCAAGAAGTTATATCACACCATGGAAAAAGTTTGGGCGCGTAAAAAGCTATCTGAGGAAGAAAGCCAAGCTCTTATAAAACAGGAACTCGTCACAGGAGGTTTCGAAGAAGCGTACATCAAAGGCTTCAGAGAACTAGTTAAGTCAGTAGGCACAAATGAAGCATTAAGATACTTGCAGCGAAAGCCACTACCGCAGTTTGACCCACAACGAGTACGTTTACTCTCAAAACCAGGTCAATACATCCGTGTACCCATAGATGGCCAATCTTCAGAACAGGCCAGGGAAGCCTGTTTCATCCCTAACGAATCTTTGGCAGAAGAGACGATCGTCATCGACTCCCCACCTGACACTACTATTATACATACCACCATCGTTACCGAAGTACCTACCACACCAATCGTTCCTCCTTCACCTCCCATCCCTCCATTCTCTCCTATACACCTTGTCTCTCCTAGACCATCCACATCCTTCGACAGTGCAACAACAAAAGCTTTGGTTGCTTCAATTCCTCTAACCCTTTCCACACCCACTCAACCCAGCCTCCCTCCTCGAACATCCACCTTTCTATCCAGTCCATTTCTCCATCCATCCTTCCCTTACTTCCCTACACCCCCAAGACCACTATTTCCATTTCCACCTCCATTGACTTTTTCCCCAGTTTCACCTCCCCGACCCACTATAATTCCTCTTTCCCCTTTCCACCAAGCAGTACAAGAGACCCCCTCTCTAAATTATTCTGCCACTTTTGTAAATCCTGTATTTACACCCACGCACGCATCCACTATCACTCCACTATTCACAGTCATGGCACTCGACACCACATATAGTGACATGGATTTTCACCCCCCGCAGCACCAGCAATCACATCTCTCGTTGCACCACCATATTTAGGCACATCATTTTTTTCCACAATCACCACTGAATCCACATTCCCATCCCCATTCCCCATTCCCCTTGCATCGACACCCACACACACAGCATCTACATTCACTACACCATTAATTTTATCACCCACCATCGACACTGCATTTTGTCAGATGTTCACATGCATGACACAAGTAAGAGATGAGTTTGCATCTCTTGGAACTAGCTACCAGACGTTGCAGTAGACCGAACGATTTACAGTCGCAGCTTAATTCATTATCAATAGAGAATGCATCACTTAACACCTGCTATCAAGAGCTATGCGAGGCCTATCACAAACTAGACCTTGAAAGTGAACAAAAGACAAAAGAGGCCCAAGTAACTACTCTCCAAACACAGATCACAACATATGAAGCACCCCCAGACCAGATTCCCCACCAAAATTACCAGCAGATGAAGAAACAGTGACCATCCCGGTGGAGGACACTTTTGAAGAAGCATATGAACCCCAACCCATCCCAGGCGGACGTGTCACAGCCGAAGGCTAGACAACTTCTGAACTTCCTACTCCCGCATGGATGAAGACGGTTGAAGAGCTTGAAAGGACCCACTCAGCACGTGTGGAAGCTCAGTTACATGCAATGGCCATGATAGAAGAACAAATTTTACAATCATCGTATTTTGCTCACTTGGCCCCTCGTAGGTACATATCTGGGCACGAGCTCCAATATAAACCGTATTTTATGTTAATGGCAGAATATCAGCTGGCCATCAAAAAGGAAACAGGCAAGAAACCCTCCCACACAACTCATTTTGAGGCTGAAGACTTGCCGATAGATGCACAAAAAGGAGAAATATATCAACCAACTTGGCACCAAGACTTATTACAAGAATATCCCGAAATGGTGAGCACTTGGGCCAAGACACCAATCCACTTGAAGTATAATCTATGTTGGGGCCCATGCCACATCTTTGCTCCTAAAAGGCATTGGCCATTAAAGTACAGAACAACAAGCAATGCCAGGATTGGCTCAATTACCCATATTTCAGGCCACCCACAGGACCACCAATAGTTGGATACATGATGGCAACGATTCATCACTGGCTCCCTCGCTTATGACGAATGGACGATGTAGCAGCACATATGACTGTCAAAATATTTGACATGATGCAGATGGTATTCAAAGTCTTCCGTGGCATCAAGGCACCACATGTGAACACCCCAGTTTTTTAGCATGGCAATCAAGATTTAGCTTATGACATGAGTACGACACCATCGCTCCGTGTGTGTTATGCCTGGCACTGTCGAATCAAATACTTACCGGCGACATACACACATTAACATATACGTAAATACATGTATATGCACATACACATGCATGCACATCCACATGCATGCACATTCACATGCATGCACATGGATGCAAATGGAAATGCATCCACATACACATGCATGTTTCATACATATACACATGCATATACATACATTATACACATATATACACATATATATGCACATAAGTACACACACATATACACATGTACACACACATGCACATACCTACATATACACATATACATGCACATACACACATATACACATAGAGTTACACATATACATGCACATACATATAGACACACATACACATGCACATGCACATACTCATACACACATATACACTTACACATGCACATACATACATATACACACAGATACACATGCACATACATACATACATATACACACACATACATATACACTTACGTACACACATATGAATGATTTATATAATTAAAGTATTAAAACACATGCTTAATATAAACAATAATAACAATCAATAGAACAAAACTCTTCATTACTTAATACCATACACACAATTCAAAACATAACTGAAATGAAAAATATATAGATAATATATATATATATATATATGTATGTATATATATATATATATATATATATATATTTATATATATATCAATGTAAATACATATAATCCAATTTCATAATCAACTAGAATCCTAATCATCATCATCATGATCATCATCATCATCAGCAGTAGCAGCATCATGATCATCCTGATCATCCTCATCCTCATCATCATGATCACCCTGTGACGATCGAGATCATCCCTCCTGTGTCTGTCTCTCCACCTCATCCATATCTGTCTCTCCATAATACTCCTGAATTATATATAACAAGCATAAATAAGTAAAACAATTAAACCATTCATATAAATAAAAGAATTATATAAAATTTAATAATACTCACAAAGGCATCAGGATGATCTCGCATATAGTCGCTCAAACGCCGATATCCAAAATGTGTAGCATACTCGATCTCATGTTTTGTAGGATATCGGCCATAATCCTATCGCTGCATTGAAACAAATAAAAAAGATTAGTTGCTTGCATTTTAACTAAAATAAAAAATATACTCACAATAACACATATACTTACAAATGTAGCTACAAAACCATTATGGCCCATTTGGCCTAGGTGCGATGTGTGACCCGACTCCACTCTCTTCTTTGCAGCAGCCTGCTTATTTAAGAAAAAAGAAATACATAAATTAAATGTAAAAAAGTACTAAAATATATAAAAATTATAAATATAAACTATTAATTTGAGTACCTTTTGCTGAGAAAATGAATCCTGAAGACGTAGCTCTCTATGAAAAAACTGCCACGTCTCAGGTGGTATGTTAGGTCGCCTCTTATTTTTTTCCACCATACAATATTTGCTGTTAATTTAATCTCAAATAGAAAAAAAAATCAGAATACATACACATATATAGAAACACATATACATACACATACCCACATACACATATACATGCAAACATATATGCATACATATATGTATACATATACACATATATATATATACATATAACATAAACACACATATACATATCCACATATATACGTACACACATGCATGCATATACACTCATTCATACAAAATACATGCATTAATCCCACAATAATGTGTAGTTGTGTATATGTGAATATGTGTGTATGTGTAAATGTGTATATGTGAATATGTGTGTATGTGTAAATATGTATATGTGAATTTTTTGTGTATGTAAATAATCAAATTATTAATATCAAATACCATTATTTATAGATTTTGATCAATCAGATGGAACTCCACCACCATCTCCTTATCGTGCAATGACTATATACTATAAATATATCAAACATTTAATTTTAAAAATATTTGATGGATACATAACTTTTTTTTTTTGTTTCTTATTATGTGCAGATTCTGATCAATCAGAGGGTACTCCACCACCTCCTACCCATGCAATGACTTCACATGTGTCCTCCGATAGGAATTATGATGAATTTTACTATCAAACCATATTATATGTTGCTGTAACTCTTGTTATGGCACGTATCGAAGACCATGATTGGAATGTATTGAACATGAGGCAAAGCAT
Source organism: Ceratopteris richardii (assembly GCA_020310875.1). Lineage (NCBI taxonomy): Eukaryota > Viridiplantae > Streptophyta > Polypodiopsida > Polypodiales > Pteridaceae > Ceratopteris > Ceratopteris richardii. Next base: position 194,502,366 of record CM035410.1, on the reverse strand, counting down.
GGTACTTTTGAGCGTGCACCATCACTTGGTCAATGTGATAATTCTTGGGTATGTATTTGTTATATATATTAATGTCATTTTATTTAAAAACCATATACAAAATCAAATTACTGTTGATATACAAGAATACTTGCTCGATGATGATGATGATGATAATTTTTCTCATAATGTTAATATACCTCGTACACGTCATGGACTTGCTGTTCATCAATTATAAGCAGACGTTTCTAGAAATCCTCTGCCTCCTGGTTTAGAGACTGAAACGGCTGGAGATTATCCATTGCTAGCTCGTGATCCTTCTTTAGTACAAACATATGATAGAAGAAGATATGGAGGATGGAATAGAGGACCACTTCCTTTAGATGGAGAGGTTTTCAACTTTTGGGGTAATCGCTATATGATTGCTCCATCCACTATTACTAATGGTGGTCATGGTCTCTTTATTGTAGAGGATTTGTATGTGCCTCTAAACTCTGAAGTCACTCTTATATCATTTTGTGGTCCTATATATGGATGGGGAGATTGGCATCAACTTTCACATTATGTTCGAAGCATGAGTACTTATGGAATATGCTTGAACGCAGCATCCCTTACTAGTAGAAGGAGTTACATGCAGAAAATGAAAGAGTATATATTGATCGAAGACCTTACACACATGGAAATATATTAGGTTTAATAAATAGTAGTCAAGGGTTACATAATAGTTCAAGGACTAATTGCACATTTGAGGAGCATGAAAATAGTCATGAATCACCATACATGAGTAGAGATGTACCAAGATACATAGTTGGCAATGCTATTACTACATTACATGCTGGTGATGAACTATTAGTTAATTATGGATGGCGTAGACCTCCAAGAGCATCTTTTAGCTAGAGAGAATAAAAATTTTCTATCCATATTTAATAACTAATATACTTAACTTTATATTTAAAGTTTACTTTTTATTCATTTATGGAACGAATTCTATTTATATGTGTAGATTCCAACGTATGATGTTGATGATATTCCTCCACACCATTCACAATTACTAGTAAGACCTCATTTATCAGAAGCTTCTATGAAGAGGCTACACAAAACTAATCCTCTGGAATATGCAAGGTTGAAAGATCTACATTCAAAAGACGATAAAGCACAAGATTTGTGTGACAATGATGAAGATGATGGCATGGCAGATTTTTTTGAGGATTGGTATCAAAATGATAGTAAGAGCATTGATATTTCTAAAAAAGAGAAATATCTTCGAGAGGAATGTCTAAAGCATGTATATGAAGGAAGTCGTTTGACACGACTAAGTGCGAGTTTACTTATTCTCAATCTTCAAAATCGTTTTGGATGGAGTAATGTATCTGTTTCAACACTATTAAGGTATAATTTTCAATTTTCTATCTATTTATATATATATGCATAAACATATATATATAAATACATGCATATATAAACATACACATAATATACATGAATGCATACAGACATATAAACATACACACACATATAGACATACACACACACATATAAACATACACACACATATACACACATACACATGTTATGAGAGTAAGGTCAAATTATACATACGTGTATCGAATGAAGATGTTTTGTCCATCTAGCCTTTAGAATTGTCCACCCAACCTTTAGAATCTTCTTGATACATATGTTTCTCCTATTTTAGTCGACCTAATACCTGTATATTAAATAGCAGTTACCAAGGAAGGTATTAAGCCATATGTAAAATGGGAGGAGCAAATTTATCTTGAAGATTTTGAAGGATGGAAAAATAATTTTAAAGGATGGGCGAACAAAAACTGTCCATTCAATGCAGGTTTTTATTCTTACTTTAGATAAGGTAAGAACAAGAACTTGAATTGAATGGACACTTTTTGTCCGCCCATCTTTTAAAACTATTAATGCATCTTTCAAAATATTCGTGAAAAATTTGATCCTCCCATTTTACATATGACTAAATACCTTCCTTGCTAACCACTATTTAATATCTATAAACAACTTACCAAGATAGGTAATAGATTGACTATAAAATGGGAAACTTCTAGACGATTCAATGGTCTAGATATGAAAATCTGCAAACCACAATATACAAGAAACAATTAAAAATGAAATCAAATATACACAGCTACACATGCATACATACATATACATACATATATACACATTCATACATACACATACATACATACATACATACATACACATGTATACACATATATATATACATATATGCATACATATACGCATACATATATATACATACATATACACCTATAAAACACATATACATACATATATACATATACACATACACATATGTATACGCATGCACATGCATATTCACATCCACAATATACAGATACACATATATAAAATTATATGCACATATATATATATATGCAGATCTATTTATTTACTTTTTTTAATATATATTTTTTTGATGAACTTACAGGTTATTATCTGAAAAGTTTTTACCAAGTCAGAATATTCTTCCTACCTCACATGATGAAATGAAGAAGATAATCAACAATCTTGGTATAGATTATCAATATATACATGCATGTCCTAACGATTGTATTTTATATAGAGGTGAATATGCAGACTCTTTGACATGTCCTAAATGTCAATCTCCTTGATATAAGGGCAAAGAATTTAAAATCCCAAAAAAGGTATTGAGACATTTTCCATTGGCTCCATGGATTAGACATATGTTTCAAAGCCCCAAATTATCAAAGCTTTTGACTTGGGGACATGATCATAAAAGTACTGATGGAATAATCAGAATTCCTCATGATAGTGTTGCTTTTCACCATATTGATTCTACATGGCCTGAATTTGCACAAAATCCACAGAATCTAAAGTTAGGAGTTGCATTAGACGAGGTTAATGCATTCTCCATGAAATCCAATAAATGGTCAACATGTCCAGTGGTAGTCATAAACTACAATCTTCTACCATATCTTAGCATTAAAAAGGAACATTTAATGCTTTCACTTTTTTTCCTAGGAAAAAGACAAGTTAAAGATATGAATATATATCTTGCTCCTCTCACTGACGATCTCCAAGAGTTATGGAGAGGTATTAATGTCATTGATGTATCAAAAAGCATCAATGAAAGACATATTACGGTTCGTGGTATTGTGGCTTGGACTATTCACGATTTTTCAGGATATGGTGTTTGTTCAGGTATTCATGTAATCTTTTTATTCAATATGCATGTAAATAAATATGATTTAATCTAATTATATTTTTATCATTTTCATGATGCAGGAATATCTAATAAGGGTTATAAATCTTGTCCATATTGTGGTGATTGGTTGAGATCAATCTATAGTAAGAATCTCAACAAAAATATTTATCTTCGACATCGACAATTCTTACTTGATGATCATCCATTAAGATCTAAAAGAGAAGCGATACTTTTTAATGGAAAGCTTGAAACAGGTTAGTGTCCAAAACCTATGACGCCTATGGATTGGTATAAAAAATGGACCGATGGACCTCTGATAGATCCAGAATCAGAAATCTTCAATGATGATTCAGATAATGAGTATGTGAAGAGAGGTAAAGGAAAATTGGCACTCGCAGAGAACATATCAATATGGTATTCTTTGGAGTATTGGAAAGAGTTAAAAGTATGTCATCTTCTTGATCCTATGCATATATTCAAAAATATTGGTTATTCACTATGGCAACATCTTCTTGGACTAAAAGATACCATAGCATCAAGGAATAATTTGAAAGATAAAAAATCCAACGAAAGTTATGGCCAGTTTTTGATAGAAATCGACAAGAAACAACTCATGCACCTGGTCCTTGGGTACTTACAACAAAAGAGATACAGACTATCAACAATAGAATTCAATTGATTAAGACTTCTATAGGATATGGAGCATCTTTTCAAAACATGTTTACTATGGATGATAAGAGCTTATCTGGGTTAAAGACCCATGACTGGCATAACTTTTTGAAACATATTTTACCTTTGGTTATCAATGGATGTACAGCGAAAGGAGTATGAGATGTGATCTATCGTCTTGGATCACTTATAAGGTAATTATGATACTTTTATATTTAATATGTATGAATATTGGATATCTTTTATTTTTGAATTAACTTCTTCATAATTGTTTTTATGATATGTATAGGTGGATTATATCCAAAGATATTGACAAAAACTCGATCCCACAAAAAAAAAACGTGAATGCAAAGAGCTACTATGTTTGATGGAGAAAGAACTTCCTACTTCATTTTTTGATATTCAAGTTCATTTATTAGTCCATCTTGTAGATGAAATAGAGATTGCAGGTGTTGTCAACACTGGATGGATGTTTTGGGTTGAGCGATTTATGGGAATATTAAAAGGTTATGTGCAACAAAGAGCGAAACCAGAAGGATCCATGGCAAAGGGTTGGATGCTTGAAGAGTGCATGTATTACGTTAGTGAGTACCTTGAAAGAGTTCATGAAGAAGCTCCACGTGCATGGACCAAGGAGTCTTGTTCAAAAATAACAGATAAGGTATTATCATGTAAGGGAGTTCCTTTCTTATTTACATTTCAAGAAAAAAATGATGTTTCTACTTTTGTAGCATATAATAGCGAATGCATGTAAGCATTCCTTAGCAAGTACGAGGAGCTTCAAAATCTCCGACGTAAAAGGCGAAAAAACAAAAGATATAGACGTTATCTCGATAATAATGAGATTACAGATATATCTTCTTTCATGGATTGGCTATATAGTCGTTCGCAATGTGCCAACGCAAATAATGAAGAAATCTCAGATGAGTAGAGAGAGTTAATGATAGGTTGTGAATGAAAGGTAATTTTATTAAAACAATATTTTATTTTTTTCATATATGTATATTAGTTTCTATTTACTAATTGAATTTCTTTTGCAGGCTCAAATGTTCACCAATATGTGGGCTTTTGGACAGCATATTAGAATCAAAGCCATTGACTCTTTACATAAAACAGAGGATTCTAGTATTGTTGCTTCTTTCAAGCAACTATCACGTGCTAGCTCAAAAGACACGAACCTTATAGATGGGGAACTTGGTTACGTAGGAACTATTGTTGGTATCTACGAAATTTCATTTTGTACATTCAAACAGGTAGAAAAAAGTTTATATTTTTTATGATAGAGTTAGTTATTTTTTTAAGCACCTAATAATGGGTTTTTATTGTTATATATTTTGATAGGTCATTTTGAAGGTTCACTGGTTTCGAGCCAAGTATAAAGGTAGTAATTCCACATTAAGAAAGGAATTATCTGGGTTTTGGGCAATTGATTCTTCCAAGGTAATGCGATCTACTAAAGAACCATATATTCTTCCTAAGCATATTGAACAAGCATTTTTTTATTAAAACCTAGATGCTCATCCTTGGTGGCAAGTCATTCGTGTGCAACCTAGAGGTAGGTCATTGTTTGAACAATTTATTGTTAGAGAGATCGAAGAAATTCCTCTTGATGATTCAGCATCAGATAGTGATACATCAACATCTGAAAGAGAAATTAGAATCATTATACATGATAATGATACTAATCTTTTTGATGAAGAGGATAATTCTCTACATGATAATTCTACTGATGAGGAAGAGGAATTATGAGAAATAGATATTAATCCATCAATAGATGATTTGACTCATGAGAACATAGACTTAACAATAGAAGAAATAAATGAAATCAATAAGGATAATGAAGATGAGACTATATTGATGTCTTACCAAAATGATGACAATAATGAAAACATATGAGCAGATTAGATAGTTAATTCTACTCTAGTTATCGATCAATAACTTGAAGCTTCTGATTGGATATCAGATAATAGATTTTTATTAACTTGAATAACGATGAATCCTACTAGAGAGATGAAATCATGTTCTTTTAAGTTAGAACATGAAGCTCAGGGGTATGCCTAATTATTTTATATATAGCTTTATCTTTGAGGAGCAAATTTTTATCATGTATGTATGCATATGTGTGTGTATTCATGTGTATTATATGTATACATATGTTTAGTATGCATATATATGTATTTCATGTATATGTATGTGTTTGCATGTGTGTGATATATGTATACATGTGTTAGTATGCATATGTGTATATATGCATATGCATTTATGTAAAGTATTCATGTATATATGTGTACACATATGCATATGTGTATATATGCATATGCATTTATGTAAAGTATTCATGTATTCATGTATATATGCAAGTGTATGCATGTGTGTGTATGTATGTGCATGTATGTGTGTGTGTATGTTTGTATGCATGTGTATGTGTGTGTATGCATCATTATGTGTGTATGTGTCTATGTGTGTATGTGTATGTGTGTATACGTGTGTTTTTATGTGTGTGTGTCTATGTGTATGTATGTGCGTCTATGAGTGTGTATGTGTTTATGCATGTGTATGTGTCTATGTGTGTGTATTTGTCTATGTGTATGCATGTATGTATGCATATGCATGTGCATTATGTATGCATATGTGTGTGTATGTGTGTGTATGCATTATGTATGCATATGTGTGTGTATGTGTGTGTATGCATTATGTATGCATTATGTATGCATATGTGTGTGTATGCATTAAGTATGTGTGTATGTGTGTGTGCATGTATGTGTGTGTATGTGTGTGCGTGTATGTGTGTGTATGTGTGTATGCATGTGTATATGTGTGTATGCATCATTATGTGTGTATGTGTCTATGTGTGTATGTGTGTGTATATGTGTGTGTGTATATGTGTGTGTGTATGTGTGTGTGTCTATGTGTATGTGTGTGTGTCTATGAGTGTGTATGTGTTTATGTGTGTGTATGTGTCTATGTGTGTGTATGTGTGTATGTGTCTATGTGTCTATGTGTATGCATGTATGTCTGCATATGCATGTGCATTATGTATGCATATGTGTGTGTATGTGTGTGTATGCATTATGTATCCATATGTGTGTATGCATTAAGTATGTGTATGTATGCATGTGCATTATGTATGCATATGTGTGTGTATGCATGTAAGTATGTATGTATGCATATGCATTGTGTATGTATATATATGCATTTATTTGTATGTGTGTGTATGTCTCTCTATGTGTGTATGCATATATGTGTGTGTATGTGTGTATGTGTATGTGTATGTGTGTGCGTGTATGTATGTGTGTATGTGTGTATGTGTGTATGCATGTGTATGTGTGTGTATGCATGTGTATGTGTGTATGTGTCTATGTGTGTATGTGTATGCATGTATGTATGCATATGCATGTGCATTATGTATGCATATGTGTGTGTATGTGTGTGTATGCATTATGTATGCATATGTGTGTATGCATTAAGTATGTGTATGTATGCATGTGCATTATGTATGCATATGTGTGTGTATGCATGTAAGTATGTATGTATGCATATGCATATGCATTATGTATGTATATGTATGCATGTATGTGTATGTGTGTGTATGGCTCTCTATGTGTCTATATGCATATATGTGTGTGTATGCATATATGTGTGTGTATGTGTGTGTGTATGTGTGTGTGTATGTGTGTGCGTGTATGTATGTGTGTATGTGTGTATGCATGTATATGTGTGTGTATGCATCATTATGTGTGTATGTGTGTATGTGTGTGTGTATATGTGTGTGTGTATATGTGTGTGTGTATGTGTGTTTGTCTATGTGTATGTGTCTTAGGCCCGATGAGTACCCCTATTTTGGACTACAGTGCGCACGTCTTCCCAGACAGAACTTCGGGTTCCATTTTCGAGTTCGCACGGAGACTCGTTCGTCATTCTTGCCGCCCAGCCACGTACCCACTCTTAATTCTTACACTCCTTAATTGGAGTGACTTGTGGCATCTCACATGAGTGCCACATGGCACTCATGTGTGTACCCTTCTAGTGGAGCCCCAAGAGATGGTTCACACCATCTCTTCTATAGGGAATCCCTTCATAACATTTCCTTCCCCTTAAACTCCATTTTTGTCCTCAAAATGGTATTGGAAGGTCTATGAATCAAGAGGGTGGTACTCCTACTATATCCCCATGTATATAAATACATGGTCCTGTCTCCGTGTTGTTTCCCCATATCCTTCCCCTTAAGAAAACTCTTGGGAAGGTAAACTGAAACTGGGAAACCGTCTCTGTAGGGTGCTAACCCGCTCCCATGTGGCACTATCTTCTGAACTATCTTTCCACTTTACTAGACACTCTTTATACAAGTGACTCCTCGTCCGTTTCTCTCGAGTGCGTAGTATGCTCTCTGGCTCATGTGGAATAGATTGCATAGAAATAGGCTCTACTACCTCACTATCTGGAATGAGGTTGTCAGATTCACCCAACCTTTTCTTAAGCCGGCTAACATGAAAAACTGGATGGATTTGACTATTCTCTGGAAGTTGGAGCTGGTAAGCCATGTTTCCTATTCTCTTAAGTATTCGGAAAGGTCCACAATACCTAGGAGATAATTTTGGACAAGGTCCCGTCTTCATGGTTTCAGACCTAGATGGAACTCTAAGATAGACTTGCTCTCCTACCTCAAAGTTGATATCTCTTCTTTGAGGGTCAGCATAGGCTCTAGATCTATCCTGAGCTCTCCTAATGCTGTCCTTAGCAAGCCTAAGCATATCATTCATTTCTTCCAAGAAGTCCTTTGCAGCTTGAACTTTTTCATTCTGCAAGCCTACTGCATAAGGAGCCCTTGGCTGAAACCCATACATAAGCATAAATGGACTATGCCCAGTGGAAGAGTGCTTGGCACTATTATATGCAAACTCTACTATAGGTAAGTACTCCTCCCAATTAGTTTGCCTTTCATTCACATATGCTCGAAGCATATCCTCTAGGATTTGGTTAACCCTTTCTGTTTGCCCATCCGACTGTGGATGCTCGGCCGTACTCATGCTAAGCTTTGTATCCAACCTTTTGAAGACCGCTCTCCAAAAGTGGCTAGTAAACTTCCTATCCCGATCAGAAACTATGTCTAAAGGAAGACCATATAATCGGTATAGGTTCTCAACAAAGAGTCTAGCCAACTCTGGTGTCTTCACTGTAGTACGTGTCGGAATAAACCTAGCCATTTTGGTTAACCTATCCACAATTACCCAGACCGAGTCGTGCCCTCTCTGTGTCTTAGGTAATCCGACTATAAAGTCCATGGAGATACTCTCCCACTTCCCATTGGGAATATCCAATGGGTGGAGTAGCCCTCCACTCCTCAACCTCTCAGCTTTGTTGACCTGGCATTTATTGCACTTAAGCACATACTCTAGGACGTCCTTATGAAGTCTAGGCCAATAAAACTGCCTCTTAACAAGATCATAAGTCTTGTTAACTCCTGGGTGTCCCGCACTAGGTGTGTCATGACACTCATACAAAATATGCCGTCTCATCTCAGTATCTCTAGGGACACACACCTTACCTTTATATAATAGATATCCATCATGGACACTGTAATTCTTCCACTTGAATCCTTCTTGAGTACCCGTCGATACTCCATCCTCACTAGAAACCCGTATATCACGATCCCCATTCTCTATGGCTTCCCAAATCTCGGAATATGCAGGATCAAGTCTACATTTCCCTCTAAGAGACTCAAGTAGCTCACTAGTGATCTAAGTAAAACTCAGTCCATTGAGCATAGGCATGCGGCTAAGTGAATCAGCCACCACATTAAACTTTCCCTTCCTATACCTAAGCTCATAATCAAACTCTTGAAGGGTCTCTGCCCATCGGGCCTTACGACCTTTAAGGTCTGTTTGATTAGAGAGCCACTTAATGCTCTCTTGATCAAACACTATCGTAACTTTGGCACCATATAAATAATGACGCCACTTCTTCAAAGCATGGACTATTGCATACAACTCCTTCTCATAGACGGAGTAATTCTTTTGAGCCGGTTCTAGTTTCTTGCTCTCAAAAGCTACTAGTCGACCATCCTGTACTAAAACCGCTCCTATAGCAAAATCACTCGCGTCAGTCTCAACCACAAATGGTTTACTGGGATCTGCTATATGTAAAAGTGGAGCTGTAGCAATTGCTACCTTCAACTTTTCCATACTTTGCTTCTGTTCGTCTCCCCAATGAAAGGCTTTCCCTTTCCCTTTAAGCTGTTCCGTCATCGGGACAGCAATTTTGGCATAGTTCTTAATGAATCTTCGATAGAAACCTGATAAACCTAGGAAGATCTGTAGCTCCTCCAGGTTCCGTGGATGTGGCCATTCCATAATAGCCCTTACTTTTTCAGGATCCATCTGGATTCCATCCTGGGAGACTATATGCCCAAGGTATCTAACCTCTTTCTTGAAAAATTCACACTTTGAATCCTTAGCAAAGAGCGAATTTTCCCTTAGCACTTGAAATACTTTTCTCAAGTGTTCCAAGTGCTCCTTTTCTGATGTACTATAGATCAGAATGTCATCCAAAAAGTCTACTACAAAGTGTCCTAGATAAGGCCGTAAAACACTATTCATGAGTTTCATGAAAGTGGCAGGAGCATTGGTGAGACCAAAAGGCATCACCAAAAACTCATAGTGCCCATATCTAGTCCTAAATGCAGTTTTAGGGACATCCTCTGTCCTAATCCTAATCTGATGATATCCTGATCTAAGGTCAAGCTTGGTAAAATACCTAGCTTGATGTAACTGATCAAATAGATCTTCCAACCTAGGCATTGGAAATCTATTTTTAATAGTTACCTTATTAAGTGCTCTATAATCTATACATAGTCTCATAGAGCCATCTTTCTTTTTAACTAGGAGCATTGGCAATGCCCATGGTGAGTTACTAGGTTTGATGAAGCCTTTATCTAAATAATCATGCAATTGCTTCTCCACCTCCTCATGCTGAGAAACACTAAGCCTATAAGGTGGTCTACAAATAGGGTTAGTGTTAGTAACAACCTCTATGGCATGGTCAATGTCCCCTCTCTCAGGTGGTAGCCCTCTAGGTAAGTCAGTGGGAAAAACATCTCTGTACCCAAACATAAGATCCTTAAAACTTTTAACCACACACTCTTGCAAAAAAGAATAGTAGAAAGTCTTGTTCATATTTACATTCAAAGCATGAAAATATACATCAGATGAGCTGTCTGTACAATGCTCCATATCATGACTATACAATAAAAACATATCCTGTACATGCTGTGAACAACAGAGACTATACAACTCTAATGATGAGATGAGAGGTGCACTAGGTACATCTCTCTCTCCCTGAATATAAACTTTACTTCCATTCTTTTCAAACTCGAGTGTGTTATTTTGATAGCTGCGTTTAAGTCTATCTCCCAACCCCCATAGCCACTCTCTTCCTAAGACTAGATTTGTCCTCTCCATGTTCATAATTTGGAAGTCCATATGATCTATATAATCCTGCATCTTGACTTCCAAATTGGATACCATAGTATCCCATATTCTTTTATCTTGCCCTTGCATCATAGATACAATGTATTTATGTGCACTAGGCTGCTGGGGAATCTTCAATTTCTTGATCAAAGCATAGTTTATGAAATTATGAGTTGCAGAGTCATCTATCATGACTCGCACCCTGGTCCCGTATACACTACCATGTAGCTTGACCAAGTCATGTGGTCCAAACTGCGGTGACCACAATGATTGAGTCAAACAACACGTGTGCTCTATATCCTCGTGCATCACCTCCACTCCCTTGCAGCTAGAGCTGCCATGAATGGGAAGGGTCTGCACTAGGTGGACCGCCTTTTTGCCCCTTTCAGGAGCCGTACTAGACTCTGGTCCTTTCTTCTTTTCTTCCCCCTTCTTGAGTGGACAGTTCCACTGCGAATGGCTAGGGGATAGGCACCTAAAACACAGGTTCTCTCTTTTGGCCTTCTCAAACTGGTCTGTGGATAGCTTAGGCCCTTGTGATCTTTGTTTTTTAATAAAAACCTTGTTTTTCCCAAAAGGCAACTTTTTCTTAAATTTAGTGGTACTAAGAGGTTTAAGGGGCTGATCCGTCTCCATAGGAGTATACTGAGGACGGTTATGGTCCTCATATATCTGTGCATATTTGATCGCCTCCTCAAACGTCTTAGGTGCATTCCTCCTGACTTCCCTCTTTATGGCTTTATCCAAGCCCCTAACAAACCCTCTGGTCTTCTGAAAATCATCTAGACCCTTAAGCTTCAAAGTGATCTCTCTATAGTGGGATAGATAGACTGAAAGAGGCCTGCCTCTTTGAGCAATCCTATCCCACTCATCCCAATTCCTCTCCTCTTCATTTTCAGGAAGAAACTCTTTTAGGAAAAGAGTCTCAAACTGAGTCCAGTCACTAGGGATAGAGTTCGCCTCCTTAAGACTCATCCACCACTTATAAGCACGTGGGCCGAGGGAAAGACTCGCCTCTAGCACACGTACTCAGGTGGGGTGCCCTTCAATTGATGCAAATCATGCCACTTTTGTAAAAAAGTGTAGATTGCGTCCTTATTCCTGTCTCGGTCATCCCCCGTAAAGGTAGGTGGCTTCAAGTCTTTCAGGAGGGGAGCTTCCCTAGAGCTCTCTCCTTTATGTTTACTAGGAAGAGAAGTCTCTTTCCTAGTAATCTCTAGAGGAATGGTAGGAGTCTCTCTTTCCTTCCTAGCTAGGAAAGAGGTGGCACTAGTCTCAAGGGAGATCATTTGAGACTTAAGCTGCTGTATAAGAGATGTGATGCTACCCAAATCTTTCTCTAACTTAAGGGTTTGCTCTTTCAAATCAATGAATTGGTCACGAGTGACAAATTCATCTATAAGCTCTTCATAAGTATACTCTTGTTGTGAAGGCTCTTTTTCTTCTAAATTCTCTTCTATTTCTTGCCCTAACTCTACTTCTTCCATCCTAGCATCAGGATCCTCTAGTTGCTCTCTAGGTGGAGAAGTGGTCTCAACTATTTGTTTGCCTTTAGTTTCCATGTTTAAGTACCCTTCCCCCGTTTGCTAACTAGAGTCTATGAAAATGAATGGAAGTAGAGTTTAAATATGCAAGAAGAAGAGAAATATAACACAAGAGCACTTCCCTGATACAAAGTAGATTTGCGGAAGCGTAATCCAAGTGGTCTTTGATGCTTCAAGACGCTGATTTTGATTCCTCGCCAGTCCCAAAAGAAAATTGGAAATGTCCGCTTGGTCCGGGGAGGTTCTAGACACCATAAACCATCCAAAACAACATCAAAAGTGCGTAGGAAAAGCCTCAAAAGGGTAAACTGAGTGCAACTGAACAACTTCAGAGATATAACAATCCTCGCCAGTCCAAAAATTGTTGCCCAGCACCTGCACTTCAAGAATTTGAGACTATTCCAAGTGAAAAAATTGGATTTGGAGTCCGGACGACGAAAAATTAGGCCCGGGAGTGGCTGCCTAGTTCTTGCTGAAGCACTACAGAGAGATTTTGGTGGGGCAAATCTCATCCAAATCCAACATCAATGGTTTCTGAGCAAATCTTAGGAGTATAGCTTCAAAGCGTGACCAAAATTTTTGAAATCCGATATTGTATGAAGAAGCTATGGTGCGGAGAAGTCGGGTATGTCACCGATGGAAACTGAAAAACCTCATTTTCATGGATGAAAGACTTAGAGGAGCTCAAAACTGAGGAATGAAAGCTTTTTTCATCAAATCCAATACCCCCATCCCATAACCACAACCCATAATACATGTATGCATGCTTCTTTGGTCCACATCTTGATCCCTAACACCACATTTGCCCTTCCAACTTTGAAGAAAAACCACAAATTTTCATAGATTAGATTGACCTTAGAAAATTTTCGAAAAACAACTCCACAGCTGTCGTCGTAGTCGTCACTTATCCCACATGTGCAGATGATGGCACCATCATTGAGTATATATAGCAGGCAAGACCTTCCTCTCCCATATCCTAGAGAGGAGTATGAGAGCTCTAAAGGCCCACGACGGTTTCGCGTGGCGCCTACTGTGGGGTATCCAGACTGTCGCTTCTCCCGTCCGTCACCAGCTCTGCATGGTGCAATTAATGCTCCGCTTGGCTCTGATTCCAAATCTTAGGCCCGATGAGTACCCCTATTTTGGACTACAGCGCGCACGTCTGATACCAAATCTTAGGCCCGATGAGTACCCCTACTTTGGACTACAGTGCGCACGTCTTCCCAGACAGAACTTCGGGTTCCATTTTCGAGTTCGCACGGAGACTCGTTCGTCATTCTTGCCGCCCAGCCGCGTACCCACTCTTAATTCTTACACTCCTTAATTGGAGTGACTTGTGGCATCTCACATGAGTGCCACATGGCACTCATGTGTGTACCCTTCTAGTGGAGCCCCAAGAGATGGTTCACACCATCTCTTCTATAGGGAATCCCTTCATAACAATGTGTGTGCATCTATGAGTGTGTATGTGTTTATGTGTGTGTATGTATCTATGTGTGTGTATGTGTCTATGTGTGTATGTGTATGCATGTATGTATGCATATGTGCGTGTATGTCTGTGTATGCATTACGTATGCATTATGTATGCATATGTGTGTGTATGAATTATGTATGTGTATGTATGCATGTGCATTATGTATGCATGTAAGTATGTATGTATGCATATGTATGCATGTATGTGTATGTGTGTGTATGTCTCTCTATGTATGTGTGTATGCATATATGTGTGTGTATGTGTGTATGTGTGTATGTGTGTATTTGTGTGCGTATGTGTGTGTATGTGTGTGTATGCATCATTATGTGTGTATGTGTCTATGTGTGTATGTGTGTGTATATGTGTGTGTATGTGTGTGTGTGTGTCTATGTGTATGTGTGGGTTTCTATGAGTGTGTATGTGTGTGTATGTGTCTATGTGTGTATGTGTATGCATGTATGTATGCATATATGTGTGTACACATGCTTATGTGTGTGTATGCATCATTATGTGTGTATGTGTCTATGTGTGTATGTGTGTGTGTGTATATGTTTGTATGTGTGTGTGTCTATGTGTATGTGTGTCCGTCTATGAGTGTGTATGTGTTTATGTGTGTGTATGTGTCTATGTGTTTGTATGTGTCTATGTGTGTATGTGTATGCATGTCTGTATGCATATGTGTGTGTATGCATGTGTATGCATTATGTATGCATATGTGTGTGTATGCATTATGTATGTGTATATATGCATGTGGATTATGTATGCATGTAAGTATGTATGTATGCATATGCATATGCATTATGCATGCATATGTATGCATGTATGTGTATGTGTGTGTATGTCTCTCTATGTGTGTGTGTATGCATATATGTGTGTGTGTATGCATATATGTGTGTGTATGTGTGTGTGTATATGTGTGTGTATGTGTGTATGCATGTGTATGTCTGTGTATGCATCATTATGTGTGTATGTGTCTATGTGTGTATGTGTGTATGTGTGTGTATGTGTGTGTGTGTCTATGTGTATGTGTGTGTGTCTATGAGTGTGTATGTGTTTATGTGTGTGTATGTGTCTATGTGTGTGTATGTGTCTATGTGTGTATGTGTATGCATGTATGTATGCATATGTGTATGTATGCATGTGTATGTGTGTGTATGCATCATTATGTGTGTATGTTTTAGGTCTCGGTCTTTCGGATTAGGGTTTTAGGCTTTTTACAGATATGTACACATATATACACATATACACACATAATACATATACACATCCACATGTATATGCACATGCATACACACATAAACATGTTTTAGGTCTAGGTCTCTAGGATTAGGGTTTTAGACTTTTTACACAAGCATACACACATATACAAATATACACACATAATACATATACACACACATACATATACACATACACATACACGTACATATGCACATGCATATGCACATATACATGTTTTAGGTCTAGGTCTTTAGGATTAGGGTTTTAGGATTTTTTTACATGCATACACACATATACACATATAGACACATAATACATATACACATACACATACATACACTCATATACATGTTTTCGTTCTAGGTCTTTAGGATTAGGGTTTTAGGCTTTTTACACATGCATACACACATCTACACATATACACACATAATCCATATACAGATATACATATATATACACATGCATACACACATATATATGTTTTACTATGGGATACAACCTCTATTTTAGTATACAGTTTGGGCATGGTCTCTCTCCATTTTCTGTAATGATTTGCATAAAAAGTAGACTGGATGGGGACTCCCTCACAGGGGGCATCTCTTATGGATTGGAGACAAAAAGGATCAGATTTGAGAGAGTATAATAGGTCCCTGTTGTCAGCATTGTAGTACAACTTATTTCTACTGATCCAAATATGCTTTCGTGTTCATTTTTCCCAGCGAAGGTCTCAGTGAAGATGCCATGGGGGTTGGTGTCTTCGTCGTCGAGGGACGTTGGGTACTGCTCAAGATTGACATGTTTACTGAGATTCTGATTACGAAATTGTGCGAGTGGGCTACTCCATTGCGAACGTATTCAAGCGGAGGACGACTTCACAACCACATGATGTGGCAAATGAGACCATAAGCGATTGACTCCAGTATCGGCGACTTTCTTCATGTCCGCTTAGAACCGTGGTTCTTTCTGCATGAATCTGCTAACAGAGAAAGAATCGACAACTTTCTCCGCCTCCACTTGCAACCATGGTTTCTTCTGCATGAATCTGTTAACAGAAAAAGCTTCTCGAGAGTTCAAAGAAGGGTTCAGATTATAGTCGCCAATATCCCCAAGTGGATGGGCGGTTCGTTCACTGCTACGAATTGCACTCACCATTGTCCTCATCTCTCTCTCTCATACAGCGATATACTGTGTTTTTTTCTTATATGATTGACACTGGGCGCTCGCATAAGAACGGATGATTCACCTCCGGATAGAGATTACAGACCTATTGATGATGGATTACGCAGATTATATTTATAATCTACCCAAATTCAAAAACATGACTTATAGTATTCCCAAACATCTCTAGTTGTGAATCCAACGATCACCATCCAAGTTACTATATTCCTTACCAAAGTTACCCAGTAGTATGTCATGCAGAAGTGCAATCAGAAGTGTATACTCCTAATCATCGTTCAAAATTTTGCATCATCGGAGAAAAGCTGAGTCCCTTGAAGACCATCAGTATTATTTAGACTCTGTGTTGCATTCAAATTACTCTAGAATTCAGACCTAGGAACTGAACCCGTAACAATTATCCTAAGATACTTTAATTTTTGTGACGAAGAACTACTATCCTTCCTTCAAACATTCAATTTGCACACAAATTTTAACATTCACTTTGCAAACAGCTTTTAACATTCACTTTGCAAACAACTTCTTCTCAGATCCTTACGTTATCGGAAGTTCACTACAAGGAATACGGGCACATAGCGACGGTTAAGGCGACACAATTTCGCTGCTATAAAATTGCAAAATGCATCGCAATGAGCATCGAGTGCGCACCGTCGATTAAACGACTAACCAAACAAAGTTTTTTTTCGACGTGTGGCGTGATGGGGTGTGCGACGCTCGCATAGAGCGTCGCTAACACAACGGTTTTAAAAAGCATCACATAAGCAACGGTAAAAAATGTCGCTTATGCGACGCCAATTCTAGTGGTTTTTTCGATGCGTTACCATCGCTTACATGACGGTCTGTTGACGAAAAAAAGTTAAAATGTTGGAGGCTCTTCGATCGGCATTTTCACGCATCTGATCGAAGAGCTCTCCAACGTTCGCAATTGTGCTATGTTTACGAGCTGAAACAAGTATATGCAGAATTGTTGTTCTGCCTAAGCTCTCTCTTACTATCTCTCTCTGTCTCTTTTTCTCTCTTTCTACATCTTTCTCTCTCTGAATTCTCTCTCTCTCTCTCTCTCTCTTCTTTCTCTCTTTATTGTAGGTTATTCTAGAAGCTAACCAAGCAAAAGTATGGCTAACTATTGTAAGTACAATTTCTATTCTTTGTATATCATTTGAATTGTGTTATTTTCATTACATAGCATTCTCACACTTATTGAGATGCACTTATACACTTATACATGATGAAGATGCACTTTCACACATATACACATGCACATACACACACATATATACACACAGATATATGTGCACATACACTTAGACATACACACATATACTCATGCATGTGCACAAACATTTCTACAACCACATAAAAAGACTTACATGCATGCATTATTGCATATATATATATATACACATACACACATTAACATATACGTAAATACATGTATATGCACATCCACATGCATGCACATTCACATGCATGCACATTCACATGCATGCACATGGATGCAAATGGAAATGCATCCACATATGCCTGCATGTTTCATACATATACACATGCATATACATACATTATACACATATATATGCACATACGTACACACACATATACACATGTATACCCACATGCACATACCTACATATACACATATACATGCACATACACACATATACACATAGAGTTACACATATACATGCACATACATATACACACACATACACATGCACATGCACATACACATATACACTTACACATGCACATACATACATATATACACACATACACATGCACATACATACATACATATACACACACATACATATACACTTACGTACACACATATGAATGAATTATATAATTAAAGAGGCATTGATTTTGATGAAACCTTTGCACCTACATGCCGTATGACTACGGTTCGGAGCATTTGTGCACTTGCAACTCATCATGGTTGGAATGTGCTTGTACATGCTGACTACTAGTAGGTGATATTTTTGAGCTCTCACCACTTCTTTATCTTTGGTTTTGAGAACAAGATGTTTAGGTCCAGAGGTCAAAATAGGCACTATCGTTTTGTCCCATTCAGGCACTACTTCTAGATTGAACAAGTAGGCATTAGGAAGTTCATATGATACTCCTTGAGGGGACTCCCCTGAAGTTAATCTAGAAAGGTAATCCGCCCTACAGTGATGCTAGAGACCTTTTAATCTCCAAATATCTGATCTATCTTGACTTAAGAACTCCTCTATATCAAGAATAAACCAAAACTTACACAAACTTCAAATTATCTTTCATATATGTTAAGAAATACTTCTGTGTATGAAGCTTTCTTCATTTTCGAGAGTCTACTTCAGAAATAGACTTCAACCTCTGCATATGACTTTGATTTTGATCATTCAAATGATACTCACATATCCATAATACCTTTTCACAATCATATTGATCATTAGTTCTTCAAAAGAGCTATCAGATTTCTAATTTGATCACTTAGATCAAACCTGTGTCAGAAATTGCCTTCCAAAAATGATGACTTTGACATGGTCAACTTCTTAAGTTGATTTCTCTCAAAATCTAATCCGTTTTGCTAAATGCTTTTAGACAAAGCTTCCTTACCTTCTAACTTAGATTTTGAATGCTGAAATATAAAAAACTTTACATTGAGCACTGAGATCTAAGCAAATATTTGAATAGGAAAATGTTTGATTCTGAAACTTCACCTACAGACTTCTACATATGAATGTTCCTACTTGTCATACACACAACCTGAAGAGAATTAGATCATCGAACTTTGATCTTAGCTTGATTAGCTTTTGAATTAGATGTGTACAAAAGATTTCCTGATCCACATGATCAAGCTGAGAGAATTCTAGGAAAGACGAGTTGCTAATTCACGAGAAAACTCTCCACACATCTATCTCTTGAATAATCTGAAAATCTATTGATTACTTCTCATCTATTCTTCTTCTCTCTCCTTCTCTCTTCTATAACACAACTATACATGTGCTTAT
The DNA here is from genome assembly GCA_020310875.1 of Ceratopteris richardii. Taxonomy (NCBI): domain Eukaryota; kingdom Viridiplantae; phylum Streptophyta; class Polypodiopsida; order Polypodiales; family Pteridaceae; genus Ceratopteris; species Ceratopteris richardii. Next base: position 194,482,624 of record CM035410.1, on the reverse strand, counting down.
ATATACATGTGGATATAAACTCGTCACTCCATCAAGTAATTTTTAAGTGTTTTCCAAAACTATTATACATAAATGTACAGAACATTTGTCTCTGATTCTTCAATTGAATTCCTACATTTGAGCTTGAATCTTTTCTTCACTTCTTCATTCCTAAGCTTCATGTAATCATCCATTGATGATTGTTTTGCTCCAACAACTCCCCCTCGATCATCAATTGTGATTACGTGCACATTCTTTATCCCTGCTATCTCTTTAAACCTTTGTAATTTTGGTCCATCCAAACTCTTTGTCAGCATATCTGCCACTTGCTCTTTTGTTGGTGTATACATGACTTCACTTTCTTTGTACAGTACTTTTTCTCTCAAGAAATGATACTAAATCTCTATGTGTTTAGTCCTGGCATGAATAATAGGATTAGCTGCCAAATATAGTGAACTCATGTTGTCTCCAAATATGATTGGAACACTGTGATCAATTCCTAGACTTTTTAATAAAGTCTTCAACCAAATTACTTCCTTTCGAGCTTCCACCATTCCTTTGTATTCAACAACTGTATGTTGCTTCTTTGAACCCCAAGAAATTAGCTTATCTCCGACATAACACAAATAACCATGAGTAGATCTTCTATCATCTGAATTACCTGCCCAATCTACATCACTAAACACTTTCAGTCTAGTATGTTGCTTCTTTGGGCACCAAGAAATTAGCTTATCTCTAATATAACAGAAATAACCATGAGTAGATCTTCTATCATCTGAATTACCTGCCCAGTCTGCAACTGTATGTTGCTTCTTTCAGCACCAAGAAATTAGCTTATCTCCAATATAGATGACAATGCAACTGTATGTTGCTACTTTGAGCACCAAGAAATTATCTTATATCCAATATAACACAAATAACCATGAGTAGATCTTCTATCATCTGAATTACCTGCCCAATCTGCATCACTAAACACTTTGATTCTAGTATCAGAAGTAAATCCATAATAAAAACCTTCATTCAGAGTTCCTTTGATATATCTTAGCACTCTTTGTGATGCAACCCAATGAGTTTGCTTTGGGCAATGCATAAATTGAGATAGAACACCAACTGCATATGAAAGATTTGGTCTTGTCAAGGTAGCATAAATTAAACTACCTACCAAACTCTGATATTTCTTCATATCCTTGAACTCTTCTCCTCCATACCTGGTTAACTTATGATTAACTTCCAATGGTGTGGTTGAGGATTTACAATTATCCATGTCAAACTTTATCAGAAGATTTTTCAAATATCTTTCTTGTGTAACATACACTCCATGTTGAGTGTATATAATCTCCATCCCTAGGAAATAAGACAAGTATCTCAAATCACTTATCTTAAACTCATTTTCCATATGCTTCTTTAGCTCTTTGATTCTTTGAGTAGGTGTACCTGTGACAATGATGTCATCAACATAAATACACACATAAATGTATCTACCTTCATTTGCCTTCACTAGCAAACTACTATCTGCCTTTGAGGCTTGATATCCAAGTTCATTCAAGAACTTGAACAATTTGTAATTCCATGCTCTTGCAGCTTGTTTTAGACCATACAGAGCTCTCTTAAGGTTGCACACATAATCTGATTCATTTGACTCTTTGAAACCTTCTGGTTTCTCCATGTATACTTCATCTACAATATATCCATTTAGAAATGCATTTTTTACATCTAATTGAGGTAGTTTCCAACCATTACATGTAGCAATTGCAATTATAGTTCTGATTGTAGACATCTTGGCTACTGGACTAAAGGTTTCATCATTGTCCACTCCATGTGTCTGAGCATATCCTGTTGGTGCAGGGCAATCAACAATTGCACTCACCATTGTCCTCGTCTCTCTCTCTCTCTCATACAACGATATACTGTGTTATTTTCTTATATGATTGACACTGGGCGCTCGCATAAGGACGGATGATTCACCTCTGGATAGAGATTACAGACCTATTGATGATGGATTACACAGATTATATGAATAATCTACCCAAATAAAAAACATGACTTATAGTATTCCCAAACATCTCTAGTTGTGAATCCAACGATCACCATCCAAGTTACTATATTCCTTACCAAAGTTACCCAGTAGTATGTCATGCAGAAGTGCAATCAGAAGTGTATACTCCTAATCATCGTTCAAAATTTTGCATCATCGGAGAAAAGCTGAGTCCCTTGAAGACCATCAATACTATTTAGACTCTGTGTTGCATTCAAATTACTCTAGAATTCAGACCTTAGGAACTGAACCCGTAACAATTGTCCTAAGATACTTTAATTTTTGTGACGAAGAACTACTATCCTTCCTTCAAACATTCAATTTGCACACAAATTTTAACATTCACTTTGCAAACAGCTTTTGACATTCACTTTGCAAACAACTTCTTTTCAGATCCTTTCGTTATCGAAAGTTCACTACAAGGAATACGGGCACATAACGACGGTTAAGGCGACACAATTTCGTCGCTATAAAATTGCAAAATGCATCGCAATGAGCATCGAGTACGCACCGTCGATTAAACGACTAACCAAACGAAGTTTTTTTTCGACGTGTGGCATGATGGGGTGTGCGACGCTCGCATAGAGCGTCGCTAACGCAACGGTTTTAAAAAGCATCACAAAAGCAATGCTTAAAAATGTCCCTTATGCGACACCAATTCCAGTGGTTTTTTCGATGCGTTACCATCGCTTACATGACGGTCTGTTGACGAAAAGAAGTTAAAATGTTGGAGGCTCTTCGATCGGCATTTTCACGCATCTGATCCAAGAGCTCTCCAACGTTCGCAATTGCGCTATGCTTACGAGGTGAAACAAGTATATGCAGAATTGTTGTTCTGCCTAAGCTCTCTCTTGCTGTCTCCCTCTGTCTCTGTTTCTCTCTTTCTACATCTTTCTCTCTCTGAATTCTCCCTCTCTCTCTCTCTCTCTTCTTTCTCTCTTTATTGTAGGTTATTCAAGAAGCTAACCAAGCAAAAGTATGGCTAACTATTGTAAGTACAATTTCTATTCTTTGTATATCATTTGAATCGTGTTATTTTCATTAGATAGCATACTCACACTTATTGATATGCACTTATACACTTATACATGATGAAGATGCACTTTCACACATATAGACATGCACATACACACACATATATACACACAGATATATGTACACATACACTTAGACATACACACATATACACATGCATGTGCACAAACATTTCTACAACCACATAAAAAGACTTACATGCATGCATTATTGCATATATATGTATATATATATATATATATATATATATATATATATATATATATATATATATATATATATATATATACACACACATACACACATTAACATATACGTAAATACATGTATATGCACATCCTCATGCATGCACATGGATGCAAATGGAAATGCATCCACATACGCATGCATGTTTCATACATATACACATGCATATACATACATTATACACATATATACACATATATATGCACATACGTACACACACATATACACATGTACACACACATGCACATACCTATATATACACATATACATGCACATACACACATATACACATAGAGTTACACATATACATGCACATACATATACACACACATACACACGCACATGCACATACTCATACACACATATACACTTACACATGCACATACATACATATACACATGCACATACGTACATACATATACACACACATACATATACACTTACGTACACACATATGAATGAGTTATATAATTAAAGAGGCATTGGTTTTGATGAAACCTTTTCACCTACATGCCATATGACTACGGTTCGGAGCATCTGTGCACTTGCAACTCATCATGGTTGGAATGTGCTTGTACATGCTGACTACTAGTAGGTGATATTTTTGAGCTCTCACCACTTCTTTATCTTTGGTTTTGAGAACAAGATGTTTACGTCCAGAGGTCAAAATAGGCACTATCGTTTTGTCTCATTCAGGCACTACTTCTAGATTGAACAAGTAGGCATTAGGAAGTTCATCTGATACTCCTTGAGGGGACTCCCTTGAAGTTAATCTAGAAAGTTAATCCGCCCTACAGTGATGATGGAGACCTTTTAATCTCCAAATGTCTGATCTATCTTGACTTAAGAACTCCTCTATATCAAGAATAAACCAAACCTTACACAAACTTCAAATTATCTTTCATATATGTTAAGAAGTACTTGTGTGTATGAACCTTTCTTCATTTTTGAGAGTCTACTTCAGAAATAGACTTCAACCTCTGCATATGACTTTGATTTTGATCATTCAAATGATACTCACATATCCATACTACCTTTTCACAATCATATTGATCATTAGTTCTTCAAAAGAGCTATCAGATTTCTAATTTGATCACTTAGATCAAACCTGTGTCGGAAACTGCCTTCCAAAAATGATGACTTTGACATGGTCAACTTCTTAAGTTGATTTCTCTCAAAATCTAACCCGTTTTTCTAAATGATTTTAGACAAAGCTTCCTTACCTTCTAACTTAGATTTTGAATGCTCAAATATAAAAAACTTTACATTGAGCACTGAGATCTAAGCAAATCTTTGAATAGGAAAATGTTTGATTTTGATAACTTCACCTACAGACTTCTACATATGAATGTTCCTACTTGCCATACACACAACCTAAAGAGAATTAGATCATCGAACTATGATCTTAGCTTGATTAGCTTTTGAATTAGATGTGTACAAAAGATTTCCTGATCCACATGATCAAGCTGAGAGAATTCTAGGAAAGAGGAGTCGCTAATTCACGAGAAAACTCTCTACACATCTATCTCTTGAATAATCTGAAAATCTATTGATTACTTCTCATCTATTCTTCTTCTCTCTCCTTCTCTCTTCTATAACACGACTATACATGTGCTTATATATACATGTGGATATAAACTCGTCACTCCATCAAGTTATTTTTAAGTGTTTTCCAAAACTATTATACATAAATGTACATAACATTTGTCTCTGATTCTTCAATTGAATTCCTACATTTGAGCTTGAATCTTTTCTTCACTTCTTCATTCCTAAGCTTCATGTAATCATCCATTGATGATTGTTTTGCTCCAACAACTCCCCCTCGATCATCAATTGTGATTACGTGCACATTCATTATCCCTGCTATCTCTTTAAACCTTTGTTGTAGAGGAGGTACTCGGGTATCCGCTTTTAACAAAAGTAGAGAGTGAAGATTAAACACGTCCAGTACATCACCTACTCAAGGGGGGTTCTCTTTAGGGAAGTATACCCTTTAACATTTCTGTGAGCAGGTAGATAACACAGATTGCACAGAGTGGTAAATACTTCAGAAAATATGGACAACCAATGACCAAGGAAGACCATGCACTTCTTGATTCGAATCGATTACACGGTTGGGCAGAGTGATGCTCAAAAGTGCAAGCTTAGGGCTGACAAGCCACCCTAAAAGTATTAACTTCAATACAACAGATCAGCATAAGGGGCCATTGATATGCAGGCTAACTCAGAACAATACAAAGGGTAGAATTTCTCAAGAGAATAGAGATTAATCAACACACTGACTCACAGAAAGGAAAATAAATCCAAGCTACTCTCTTACACTATAGTGCTCATAGCCCTCCACTGAGAAGCCTACCCTCTGTATCCACACTACAGAGTAGCTTCTACAATAGGCTTGAAACCACCAAGTGCAAGAGAGAACTTCTGCACGTATACACGCGTCAATGTAACTCTAAAAATGTACCCCAAATGAGCACAAATCCATTGTTTTTATAGGCCCCAATAGGTCAAGAGGGCCTTGCTTCACGTCCACTGATCACGCACTGGTGGATTGCCCAAAATTAGGGGGTAGGTCAAATATTCCTCTTGATTTGAATTGGATCCACAAAATTAGGTAGTAGCCGTGAATGGTTGGCGGCGACATTTGATTATCTACTTTCACTTTTAACCATTCCACTTTAATTTCAAGTCCTTATTAGCTCCGATGATGACTGATAACCGTGGAACACACTGAACTCTTGGACCAGAAGGAGCTTCTTCCTCCTCTTCATAAGCCTCATGCATGAGTTGATGTTGTTCCCTCCTCATTTCTTCTTCCATGCTAACATCTTGCAGAATGGTTTCCTCACATTCATCAAGCTCCATATCTGTCATCTCCTGAGATGGCTGGGAAGGAAGAATTGCCTCCAGAGTTTTGCATTGGCCCACTATGTGATTGTGTGTGAGCGTGTATGTGTGCGGGGGTGGGTGTGTGTGAGGGTATGTGTGTATGCATGTGTGTGAATGTGTGCATGTGTGTATGTATGTGGTGTGTGTGTAGGTGCATGTGTGTGAGTGAGAAATATGTATGTGTGTGTGTGTGTGGGTGTGTGTGTGGGGGTGTGTGTGTGGGGGTGTGTGTGTGGGGGTGTGTGTGTGTGTACATGTGAGGATATGTGTGTATGTGTGTGAGTGTGCATGTGATTGTGTGGGTGTGTGTGCATATGTATGTGTGTGTGTGTGCATGTGGGTGTGTGTGTGTGAGTGGGTGTGCATGCGAGGGGGTATGTGCGCATGTGTGGGGATGTGAGTGTGTGAGGGGCGAGGATGTGGGAGGCCGCGGGGAGGGGTGTGAGGGGGGAGCTTGCGGGGGAGTAAAGGGGGGCTTGCGGGGGGGGAGGATGGCGGAGGGCTGAGGAGGCTTGCGGGGGGGAGCGAGGGGGAGGATGGCCGAGGGCTGAGGAGGCTTGCAGGGGGATGCGGATGGCAGTGGGGGGGGGGGGGGATGGCGAAGGGCGCGGGCGGGCTACTGCGGGGTGATGTGAGGGGGGAGGAGGCGGGGGTGGTGTGAGGGGGAGGGGGCGGGGGTGGGCTGCGGGAGGGGTCAGCGGGGGGGTCAGCGGGGGTGGCGGAGGGCTGCGAGAGGGGTCAGCGGGGGGGTCAGCGGGGGTGGCGGGGGGCTGCGGGAGGGGTCAGCGGGGGGGTCAGCGGGGGTGGCGGGGGGCTGCGGGAGGGGTCAGCGGGGGGGTCAGCGGGGGTGGCGGGGGGCTGCGGGAGGGGTCAGCGGGGGGGTCAGCGGGGGTGGCGGGGGGCTGCGGGAAGGGTCAGCGGGGGGGTCAGCGGGGGTGGCAGGGGAGGTGAGAGAGAGAAGGAGAGAGAGAGAGAGAGAGAGAGAGAGAGAGAGAGAGAGAGAGAGAGAGAGAGAGAGAGAGAGAGAGAGAGAGAGAGAGAGAGAGAGAGAGAGAGAGAGAGAGAGAGAGAGAGAGAGAGAGAGAGAGAGAGAGAGAGAGAGAGAGAGAGAGAGAGAGAGAGAGAGAGAGAGAGAAAGGAAGAAGGGGGGGTCACACGTAGGGAGAGAGAGAGAGAAGAAAAAGGGAGAGAGGGAGAGGGATCGAGAGAGGAGGAAAGAGAGAGAGAGGGGGGAAGAGAGGGGGAGAGAGAGAAAGAGAGAGAAAGAGAGAGAAAGAAAGAGAGAGAAAGAAAGAGAGAGGGGAAGAGAGAGAGAGAGGGGGGAAGAGTGTGAGAGGAGAAAAGAGGGAGAGGAAGAGAGAGAGAAAGACAGCGGAGAGAGAGTGCGAGACCGAGAGAGAGGTAAAGAGAGCGAGGGAGAGAGAGCGAGAGAGAAAGGGAGAAGGGGAGGGGGTAGGCCGTGAGAGAGAGAAAAAGGGAGGACGAGAGAGAAAGAAAGGCCGAAAGAGAGAGGAAAAGAGAGTAGTAAAACAATTTAACCGAGGTGGCGCCGAAAGTGAAAGCGACAATTGCCCAGAACTCAAATTTGACAGTTGTAATGGAACAGAGCACTCCCTGAAGCTGCAGCCCAAGGCACCTGAGAGCTTTTCTCCCAATCTCGGCAACCGTTACTTATCTAAAGAGGTATCACAGGCCTACAAGTTACAAACAATTGCCTTTCCATTGCTTGACTTTCTCTTCTATCTTCTTCGGTCCTCCTGCATGCCTAGGGGTACTACAGAACCCCACATCAAACTTTTGCACCGTCCCTGGTGCAATTTCTCCTTTATTCTACTTATTCCAAAGATTTCTAGTTATGCTGCAATTACCATAAGAAACATGGTATGTACAAGGAATGAAGTGCTTCCATTTTGACCTATTTGAGATACTTCTTTACCCTGGAGATGTTGACCAGGGGAATCCTTTTACCCTGCAGATCTTCCAGATGCACTGCGCCATGTGGCAATACCTTGATTACCTTATAAGGTCCTATCCACTTGGGTGCCAATTTAGTTTGAATTGGTGGAACTTGATGCACTAAAACCATAGACCCTTCCTGAACTTCATTGGATCTCAGATACCTGTCATGCAATCTCTTGCGCTCTTCTTGTGTCACCAGAAGTTTCTGCATTGCCCCTTCTCTGTACTCTTCTAATGCCACCAATCTCTGAATGGGGGGTTCAATTCCAATGGTTTTGATTCCTATTTCTTTTCTGATGATAAACTCAAATGGTGCCAATGCCTCTTTCCCATAAACTAAGCGAAATGGAGTCTCGCCTGTGGTTCCCCTCTTCGTGGTTCTGAAAGCCCAAATTGCTCCAATTAGTGCTAGCGGCCAAGAGCTTTGATGATCAAAAGATAATTTGCGAAGTAGTCCAATCAAAATCTTATTGGAACTCTCTGCTTGGCCATTTGCCCTTGGGTAATAGGCACAAGATTTTTTATGGAAGATTTTGTACCTGTCAAATATAAACTAGAGCAATTGATTTACAAAATGTGTGCCCCTATCACTAGTAATTTCCAGTGGGCAACCAAATCTTGAGAAAATACGTTTATACATAAATTTAGCTACTGTTAAAGCCATGCAGCCCACAGTAGCTTTAGCCTCTATCCATTTAGTGGCATAGCATGTGGCCATCAAAATATACTTTTTTCCTCCAGGTTGACCAGTTGGACTAATTGGTCCTATGAAATCAAGACCCCATCGTTCAAATGGGAGCCATCCTGTAGATATGACCAATGGTTGGAAATTCAATCTGGTTAGCGCGGGAGCACACCTCTGGCAGATGTGGCATTCTTTAGAAAACTTGATTGCATCCTTGAAAATATGAGGCCACCATAAACCTTTGTGGATGATTCTATGAGCCAATTCTTCCCCCTTTAGATGTCCTTCATTGTGTGCAGCCTCTAGTAGAAGATTTACCTCCTCTGGATAGACACACCTTCTCAATATATCATCCTGACAGTATTTATATAAATTTCCATTTATAAGAGAATATGCTTTGGTTTTCAGGAGCAATCTTCTCTTTTCTACAGGTGTCAAGTGTTCTGGGATCTTTCCAGTAGTTAGAACATGGAGAATTTCATCATACCAACCAGTCCGGATTGCTACTAGAAAAAGATTGCTATCCACCAATTCATCATTAATACATGTTGCCTTTTCGCTCATTGCCGTCTTGGACACTTGATCTGCCATGTAGTGCTCTTTTCCTGGCCTAATATGAATATCAAAATTAAATTCTTGAAATAGGAGTAACCATCTCCAAATCCTTCCAGCTACTCTAGGCTTGTTTATCAAATACTTCAAGGGCTGATGATCAGAAATAACAATGAAATGTACACCAAGGAGATAATGTCGGAACTTCTGAAGAGCAAATACGATAGCCAAACCTTCTCTTTCCGTTGTACTGTAATTTCTTTCAGCTTGGTTGAGTAGTCTGCTTGCATAAGAGATAGGTCTATCCACTTTGTGAGATGATGGTTGAGCTAGAACTGCACCAACAGCATGAAGACTAGCATCTGTATGCACATGAAATTCCAATGACCAATTAGGAACACTTAAAAGTGGAGCAGTACATAGCCTCAACTTTAGTTCACAAAATGCTTTGTCAGCTTCAGCACTCCATGAGAAAGGGATCTTTTTGCTGGTAAGCCTTGACAAGGGCTTAGCAATTTCCGAATACATCCTAATGAATCTTCTGTGATACCCTGCATGGCCCAAGAAACTTTGCACTTCCTTTGGGCTTTGTGGAATTGGCATGGAAAGAATAGCTGTAACCTTTGCAGGGTCAACAGTTATGCCTTCAGCAGATACTATGTGACCAAGAAGAGTGCCCTTAGTGACCAAAAAGTGACATTTATCAAGATTCAATTTCAAACCTGTTTTGAGACATTGCTCAAAAATTTCTTTTAGATTTTCCAAATGGTCATGGAAATCTTGAACTGCTGCCCTTCTATCTGTACCTGAAAATACTGAAAAGTCATCCATGAAAATGCGTAGAAAGGTTGTTAACCATTTGCCCAATATCAGATACATTGTTCTATTAAATGAAGCCGGTGCATTCTTCAAACCAAAAGCCATTCGAGTATAGACATAAGTGCCCCAGGGAGTGACAAAGGCTGTTTTGTCCCTATCATCAGGATGGATCACTATCTGATTGTAGCCACTAAAACCATCCAAGAAACTATACCAAGTGTGACCAGCTACCTCTTCAAGTACTTGCTCTGTGAAGGGCTGAGGAAATCCATCTTGAATAGTCACTTTATTCAAAGCACGGAAATCAACACATACCCTTATTTTTCCACTATTTTTCTTCGGCACAATAACCATAGAAGAAAGCCACCTGGAATGTTCTACTGGCACAATTATACCTGCTTCTTCTAGTTTTGTAATCTCTGCTTTTACCGCCTCTGCATACTTCGGATTGAGTCGATATGGCCTACTTCTTACAGGCGCAGCTCCCTCAACCAAGGGTATCCGATGTAATCCAAGCTCTTCCGGTATTCCTGTTAGATCTTTGTAGGACCATGCGAAGACACTTTTGTAAGTAAAGAGCAAAGAAGTTACCTTCTGTAGTAAATTAGGATAATGCCACAACCAGGATGCCAAATGGACTACTTGAGGGTTCCCTTCATCCCCTAAATTTACTTCTCGAACCAATGTTTCAGGACTGGCCTTGTTTGATAAATCATCTCCACTATATGCAGGAGTGGAGTTTAATTTATATTCTGCAACATGTTCTTCCATCCATCCTTGAGGTATATCTGAGAAAGGAAGATCTTCTCTGCCCTTAGGTTCAAAATATTCTACCTCTGATACTTTTATCTGGGTTGCTTCCTCAAGGCTTGTGCTTTCCTGCAATTGCTCATTCTCCAACACCTTGTGGTCTTCATTGCCCTTTCCTGTAATTACCTTATCTGCAACTTCTTCCTCAATTTCATTAATCTCCACTGTGCAACACTCTGCAATTCCCATCATCCAATTTAACAATGTATCCTCTTCTTGGGGTAGAGAGGGCATTACCTGAGTGTCCACAGTATATCCAGTAGTTTTTCCTGAGTCGAATCCTTCTTCCAAATGTAGTTGCAGTTGGCTATTGGTATTTGTTGAAATCCATAGTTTATTTTTTCCCCAATCTTGCAAAGCTTTTGCTTGTCTCAGCCAAGGTCTCCCCAGGAGTAAAGGGTAAGAAGTCTCCTGTGGAAGTGCAATAACAACAAAATCTAAAACAAAGTGGCAGCCCTGTACTACCATCAATACCTTTTCAATAATGCCAAGTGGCGCAACCCGATGTTGATCTGCTAATGTAACCGTGAATGGTGCCAACTTGGTGGGGCTCAATTTCCACTTCTTCGTTGTAAAATCTGGCATTAAATTGATACCGGAGCCTCCGTCTATGATCACACCTGTGAGAGTTTCATCCTTTATACAAATAGATAATCTTGAGCTTTGGTAATCTGCTAAGGGTGCAGGGGGAAAATCAACCATGAAACCATCTATACTAGGTGATTGGACCAAGTGAGCAGAGTGTATAATCTTCAGTAAGTCACTTCTTATTTTTGAATCCATCCTTATAAGTTCATATAGACTAACCTTGTGATGAATACCTTTCAAGATCTATTCAATGTTTACCTCCTGAGTGTTTTCTTGCAGACTGGTTGGTTGGCCTTTTAGAGAAGTAGTCATCTTATCATAAGCTCCTTCAATTTCTACCTGGTCCTTCCATCCAGACTTCTTTTCCTCCTCTTTATCCTGAAATCCTTGTTGTTCATCTCTATGGGTTGCAGCTACTTGCCTAGATCTAGTCATTATGGGCATTGCAGAGGATGAAACGGCATAAGACTGAGTGGTTTTCCCTTCTTCATGTGGAGAGACTGCAATCATATGAATTGGAGCAGGACCACCTCTTGGGCAATCTTTGGTATAATGATCCTTGGCCTCTGGACAATGTTGACAAGGAGGTGCATCTTCTGGGAGGGAACACCTATTTTGCATGTGGCCATATTCACCACAACGATAGCACATCAAGGGTCTATTATATCTAGGCTTTGCAGGCCTATTCTCCTCTCTATTAGATGTATTTGAAGTACTAGCATAGTATGAATCCAAAGTTTGAGGGTTACCTCTCTGCTGTGTACCCTTGAGGTAATAGCAATCTCTGGCTTCATGACCATCTTTTCCACAAAATTGACAGCTTACCTTAATAGGGCAATTAGCATTGGAATGTCCATTGTTGTTACAGATTGTACACCAAATTTGTCTCCTTATGTCCTGAGTGATCTTCAAATCTTCTAACTCTCGGCGAAGTTGAGCTACTTCATCATCAGTGCGACGCAGTGGTGACAAGACCTTCTCTTCTTGTTGATTTTGTTGCATCTTCAATGCTTCCAGTTCCCTCCTTAGTTGCTCAATAGGATCCAGATCTGCAGCATACTTTTGTTGTGTATCCCCTTCAAAATGTTGCCTTGCTTCTTCAATGCGTGATGCTGCTGCAACAAAATCATTGAGGGTTGCATCCAATCTAAGAGATTCACGAAGCTTCTGCTGAGATGACCTAGGCAGAGCCTTTTCGATCCACTTTTTAACCAAAAAGTCACCTGGAGCATGTGGCAGACGTGCAACAACTGCTTTTGTTCTAGTGTGAAGTTCATGAAAGGATTCACCTGGTCTTAGCTTCAAATTCTCTAGCTGATCTAGAGCTCTTTCCGAGGAATCACTTGGTCAGAATGTCTGTGAGAACGCCGCCTTCAAAGCCTCCCATGTAGTGAAATGGCCATCTGCATATTGACTATACCATTTATCTGCAAGACCCTCCAATGTGGATGGAAAGAGTGCCAGCATTGCATCCTCTCTATTTTGCAAACCTCGTCCACGGCATAAAGAGATGAATCTTCTCACATGATCATCCACATCCTCATAGGCTTGTCCCTTGAAGGTAGGGAATTTGATATTTAATCTGGAGAGTAAATGAGAGAGATCCTCCATTTGTACTGGTCTTTCTTCGGACGTATCTAAGGAGAAGTCTAGAGTTCTCCTATACCTCTCTTTTGACAATGGTGTCGCACCCAAATCAATAGATAAATTTAGGGAGGGCAGAGCGGAGGTAGACTCACTAGCCGTGGTTATTGTTAACTTGTTAAGGCTCCTCCGAACACGAAGAGACTCCTTATCTGCTCGTGTATGGGTCATGTACCTACTTGCCAATGTAATAGGGCAAAAATACCTTTCACAGCAATGCAAAGCTCCCACCGGGCATGCCAAACTGTAGAGGAGGTACTGGGGTATCCGCTTTTAACAAAAGTAGAGAGTGAAGATTAAACACGTCCAGTACATCACCTACTCAAGGGGGGTTCTCTTTAGGGAAGTATACCCTTTAACATTTCTGTGAGCAGGTAGATAACACGGATTGCACAGAGTGGTAAATACTTCAGAAAATATGGACAACCAATGACCAAGGAAGACCATGCACTTCTTGATTCGAATCGATTACACGGTTGGGCAGAGTGATGCTCAAAAGTGCAAGCTTAGGGCTGACAAGCCACCCTAAAAGTATTAACTTCAATACAACAGATCAGCATAAGGGGCCATTGATATGCAGGCTAACTCAGAACAATACAAAGGGTAGAATTTCTCAAGAGAATAGAGATTAATCAACACACTGACTCACAGAAAGGAAAATAAATCCAAGCTACTCTCTTACACTATAGTGCTCATAGCCCTCCACTGAGAAGCCTACCCTCTGTATCCACACTACAGAGTAGCTTCTACAATAGGCTTGAAACCACCAAGTGCAAGAGAGAACTTCTGCACGTATACACGCGTCAATGTAACTCTAAAAATGTACCCCAAATGAGCACAAATCCATTGTTTTTATAGGCCCCAATAGGTCAAGAGGGCCTTGCTTCACGTCCACTGATCACGTGCCGGTGGATTGCCCAAAATTAGGGGGTAGGTCAAATATTCCTCTTGATTTGAATTGGATCCACAAAATTAGGTAGTAGCCGTGAATGGTTGGCGGCGACATTTGATTATCTACTTTCACTTTTAACCATTCCACTTTAATTTCAAGTCCTTATTAGCTCTGATGATGACTGATAACCGTGGAACACACTGAACTCTTGGACCAGAAGGAGCTTCTTCCTCCTCTTTATAAGCCTCATGCATGAGTTGATGTTGTTCCCTCCTCATTTCTTCTTCCATGCTAACATCTTGCAGAATGGTTTCCTCACATTCATCAAGCTCCATATCTGTCATCTCCTGAGATGGCTGGGAAGGAAGAATTGCCTCCAGAGTTTTGCATTGGCCCACTATGTGATTGTGTGTGAGCGTGTATGTGTGCGGGGGTGGGTGTGTGTGAGGGTATGTGTGTATGCATGTGTGTGAATGTGTGCATGTGTGTATGTATGTGGTGTGTGTGTAGGTGCATGTGTGTGAGTGAGAAATATGTATGTGTGTGTGTGTGGGTGTGTGTGTGGGGGTGTGTGTGTGGGGGTGTGTGTGTGTGTACATGTGAGGATGTGTGTGTATGTGTGTGAGTGTGCATGTGATTGTGTGGGTGTGTGTGCATATGTATGTGTGTGTGCGTGCATGTGGGTGTGTGTGTGTGAGTGGGTGTGCATGCGAGGGGGTATGTGCGCATGTGTGGGGATGTGAGTGTGTGAGGGGCGAGGATGTGGGAGGCCGCGGGGAGGGGTGTGAGGGGGGAGCTTGCGGGGGAGTAAAGGGGGGCTTGCGGGGGGGGGGAGGATGGCGGAGGGCTGAGGAGGCTTGCGGGGGGGAGCGAGGGGGAGGATGGCGGAGGGCTCAGGAGGCTTGCAGGGGGATGCGGATGGCAGTGGGGGGGGGGATGGCGGAGGGTGCGGGCGGGCTACTGCGGGGTGATGTGAGGGGGGAGGAGGCGGGGGTGGTGTGAGGGGGAGGGGGCGGGGGTGGGCTGCGGGAGGGGTCAGCGGGGGGGGGGGGGGTCAGCAGGGGTGGCGGAGGGCTGCGGGAGGGGTCAGCGGGGGGGGGGGGGGGGGGGGTCAGCGGGGGTGGCGGGGGGCTGCGGGAGGGGTCAGCGGGGGGGTCAGCGGGGGTGGCGGGGGGCTGCGGGAGGGGTCAGCGGGGGGGTCAGCGGGGGTGGCGGGGGGCTGCGGGAGGGGTCAGCGGGGGGGTCAGCGGGGGTGGCGGGGGGCTGCGGGAGGGGTCAACGGGGGGGTCAGCGGGGGTGGCGGGGGAGGTGAGAGAAGGAGGGGAGGAAGAGAGAGAGAGAGAGAGAGAGAGAGAGAGGAGAGAGAGAGAGAGAGAGAGAGAGAGAGAGAGAGAGGAGAGAGAGAGAGAGAGAGAGAGAGAGAGAGAGAGAGAGAGAGAGAGAGAGGGAGAGAGAGAGAGAGATGAGAGAGAGAGAGAGAGAGAGAGAGAGAGAGAGAGAGAGAGAGAGAGAGAGAGAGAGAGAGAGAGAGAGAGAGAGAGAGAGAGAGAGAGAGGGAGAGAGAGAGAGAGAGAGAGAGAGAGAGAGAGAGAGAGAGAGAGAGGGCACGCGAGGGCGGGGGAGGGGAGAGAGAGAGAGAGAGAGAGAGAGAGAGAGAGAGAGAGAGAGAGAGAGAGAGAGAGAGAGAGAGAGAGAGAGAGAGAGAGAGAGAGAGAGAGAGAGAGAGAGAGAGAGAGAGAGAGAGAGAGAGAGAGAGAGAGAGAGAGAGAGAGAGAGAGAGAGAGAGAGAGAAAGAAAAAGGAAGAAGGGGGGGTCACACGTAGGGAGAGAGAGAGAGAGAGAAGAAAAAGGGAGAGAGGAAGAGGGATCGAGAGAGGAGGAAAGAGAGAGAGAGGGGGGAAGAGAGGGGGAGAGAGAGAAAGAGAGAGAAAGAGAGAGAAAGAAAGAGAGAGGGGGGAAGAGAGAGAGAGAGGGGGGAAGAGTGTGAGAGGAGAAAAGAGGGAGAGGAAGAGAGAGAGAAAGACAGCGGGGAGAGAGTGCGAGACCAAGAGAGAGGTAAAGAGAGCGAGGGAGAGAGAGCAAGAGAGAAAGGGAGAAGGGGAGGGGGTAGGCCGTGAGAGAGAGAAAAAGGGAGGACGAGAGAGAAAGAAAGGTCGAAAGAGAGAGGAAAAGAGAGTAGTAAAACAATTTAACCGAGGTGGCGCCGAAAGTGAAAGCAACAATTGCCCAGAACTCAAATTTGACAGTTGTAATGGAACAGAGCACTCCCTGAAGCTGCAGCCCAAGGCACCTGAGAGCTTTTCTCCCAATCTCGACAACCGTTACTTATCTAAAGAGGTATCATAGGCCTACAAGTTACAAACAATTGCCTTTCCATTGCTTGACTTTCTCTTCTATCTTCTTCGGTCCTCCTGCATGCCTAGGGGTACTACATTTGTAATTTTGGTCAACCAAACTCTATGTCAGCATATCTGCCACTTGCTCTTTTGTTGGTGTATACATGAATTCAATTTCTTTGTACAGTACTTTTTCTCTCAAGAAATGATACTTAATCTCTATGTGTTTAGTCCTAGCATGAATAAAAGGATTAGCTGCCAAATATAGTGAACTCATGTTGTCTCCAAATATGATTGGAACACTGTGATCAATTCCTAGACTTTTTAATAAAGTCTTCAACCAAATTACTTCCTTTCGAGCTTCCACCATTCCTTTGTATTCACCAACTGTATGTTGCTTCTTTGAACCCCAAGAAATTAGCTTATCTCCAATATAACACAAATAACCATGAGTAGATTTTCTATCATCTGAATTACCTGCCCAATCTACATCACTAAACACTTTGAGTCTAGTATGTTGCTTCTTTGGGCACCAGGAAATTAGCTTATCTCTAATATAACACAAATAACCATGAGTAGATCTTCTATCATCTGAATTACCTGCCTAGCCTGCAACTGTATGTTGCTTCTTTCAGTACCAAGAAGTTAGCTTATCTCCAATATAGATGACAATGCAACTGTATGTTGTTGCTTTGAGCACCAAGAAATTATCTTATCTCCAATATAACACAAATAACCGTGAGTAGATCTTCTATCATCTGAATTACCTGCCCAATCTGCATCACTAAACACTTTGATTCTAGTATCAGAAGTAAATCCATAATAAAAACCTTCATTCATAGTTCCTTTGATATATCTTAGCACTCTTTGTGATGCAACCCAATGAGTTTGCTTTGGGCAATGCATAAATTGAGATAGAACACCAACTGCATATGAAAGATTTGGTCTTGTCAAGGTAGCATAAATTAAACTACCTACACACATGGAAATATAGCAGGTTTAATAAATAGTAGTCAAGGGTTACATAATAGTTCAAGGACTAATTGCACATTTGAGGAGCATGAAAATAGTCATGAATCACCACACATGAGTAGAGATGTACCAAGATACATAGTTGTCAATGCTATTACTACATTACATGTCGATGATGAACTATTAGTGAATTATGGATGGCGTAGACCTCCAAGAGCACCTTTTAGCTAGAGAGAATAAAAATTTTCTATCCATATTTAATAACTTATATACTTAATTTTATATTTAAAGTTTACTTTTTATTCATTTATGGAATACTAATGAATTCTATTTATATGTGTAGATTCCAATGTATGATGTTGATGATATTCCTCCACACCATTCACAATTGCTAGTAAGACCTCATTTATCAGAAGCTTCTATGAGGAGGCTATGCAAAAGTAATCCTATGGAATATGCAAGGTTGAAATATCTACATTCAAAAGACGATAAAGCACAAGATTTATGTGACAATGACAAAGATGATGGCATGGCAGATTTTATTGAGGATTGGTATCAAAATGATAGTAAGAGCATTGATATTTCTAAAAATGAGAAATACCTTCGAGAGGAATGTCTAAAGCATGTATATGAAGGAAGTCGTTTGACACGACTAAGTGCGAGCTTACTTATTCTCAATCTTCAAAATCGTTTTGGATGGAGCAATGTATCTGTTTCGACAATATTAAAGTATGATTTTCAATTATATATATATATATATATATATATATATATACATATATATATATATATATATATATATATATATATATATATATATATATGCATATATAAACATACACACACATATAAACATACACACACATACACATGTTATGAGAGTAAGTTCAAATTATACATACGTGTATCGAATGAAGATGTTTTGTCCATCTAGCCTTTAGAATTGTCCACCCAACCTTTAGAATATTCTTGACAAATATGTTTCTCCTATTTTAGTCAACCTAATACCTGTGCTACTAATTATACAAATATTAAATAGCGGTTACCAAGGAAGGTATTAAGCCATATGTAAAATGGGAGGAGCAAATTTATCTTGAAGATTTTGAAGGATGGAAAGATAATTTTAAAGGATGGGTGAACAAAAAGTTTCCATTCAATGCAGGTTTTTATTCTTACTTTAGATAAGGTAAGAACAAGAACTTGAATTGAATGGACACTTTTTGTCCGCCCATCTTTTCAAACTATTAATGCATCTTTCAAATATTTGCGATAAATTTGATCCTCCCATTTTACATATGACTAAATACCTTACTTTGTAACCACTATTTAATAACTATAAATAGCTTAGCAAGACAGGTAATAGATTGACTATAAAATGGGAAACTTCCAGACGATTCAATGGTCTAGATATGAAAATCTGCAAACCACAATATACAAGAAACAAAAAACGAAATCAAATATACACAGCTACACATGCATACATACATATACATACATATATACACATTCATACATACACATACATACATACATACATACACATGTATACACACATACATATACATATATGCATACATATACGCATACGTATATATACATACATATACACCTATAAAACACATATACATACATATATACATATACACATACACATATGTATACGCATGCACATGCATATTCACATCCACAATATACACATACACATAAGCATACACATATATAAAATTATATGTATATATATATATGTATATTTATTTTTACTTTTTTCAATATATCTTTTTTTTATGAACTTACAGGTTATTATCTGAAAAGTTTTTACCAAATCAGAATATTATTCCTACCTCACATGATGAAATGAAGAAGATAATCAACAATCTTGGTATAGATTATTAATGTATACATGCATGTCCTAACGATTGTATTTTATATAGAGGTGAATATGTAGACTCTTTGACATGTCCTAAATGTCAATCTCCTCGATATAAGGGCAAAGAAGGTAAAATCCCAAAAAAGGTATTGAGACATTTTCCATTGGCTCCATGGATTAGACATATGTTTCAAAGCCCCGAATTGTCAAAGCTTTTGACTTGGGGACATGATCATAAAAGTACTGATGGAATAATCAGAATTCCTTATGATAGTGTTGCTTTTCAGCATATTGATTCTACATGGCCTGAATTTGCACAAAATCCACAAAATCTAAAGTTAGGAGTTGCATTAGATGAGGTTAATCCATTCTCCATGAAATCCAATAAATGGTCAACATGGCCAGTGGTAGTCATAAACTACAATCTTCTACCATATCTTAGCATTAAAAAGGAACATTTAATGCTTTCACTTTTAATCCTAGGCAAAAGACAAGTTAAAGA
Organism: Ceratopteris richardii; assembly: GCA_020310875.1. Classification (NCBI taxonomy): domain Eukaryota; kingdom Viridiplantae; phylum Streptophyta; class Polypodiopsida; order Polypodiales; family Pteridaceae; genus Ceratopteris; species Ceratopteris richardii. The sequence goes on along the minus strand of CM035410.1, from coordinate 194,462,814 downwards.
TATGAATATATATCTTGCTCCTCTCATTGATGATCTCCAAGAGTTATGGAGAGGTATTAATGTCATTGATGTATCGAAAAGCATCAATGAAAGACATATTACGGTTCGTGGTATTGTGGCTTGGACTATGCAGGATTTTCCAGGATATGGTGTTTGTTCAGGTATTGATGTAATTTTTTTATTCAATATGCATGTAAATAAATATGATTTAATCTAATTATATTTTTATCATTTTCATGATGCAAGAACATCTACTAAGGGTTATAAAGCTTTTCCATATTGTGGTGATTGGTTGAGATCAATCTATAGTAAGAATCTCAACAAAAATATTTATCTTCGACATCGACGATTCTTGCCTGATGATCATCCATTAAGATCTAAAAGAGAAGCGATACATTTTAATGGAAAGCTTGAAACAGGTCAGTGTCCAAAACCTATGACGCCTATGGATTGGTATAAAAAATGGATAGATGGACCTCTGATAGATCCAGAATCAGAAATCTTCAGTGATGATTCAGATAATGAGTATGTGAAGAGAGGTAAAGGAAAATTGGCACTCACAGAGAACATATCAATATGGTATTCTTTGGAGTATTGGAAAGAGATAAAAGTATGTCATCTTCTTGATCCTATGCATATATTCAAAAATATTGGTTATTCACTATGGTAGCATCTTCTTGGACTAAAAGATACCATAGCATCAAGGAATGATTTGAAAGATAAAAAATTCAAACCAAAGTTATGGCCAGTTTTGATAGACATCGACAAGAAACGACTTATGCACCTGCTCCTTGGGTACTTACAACAAAAGAGATACAGACTATCAACAATAGAATTCAATTGATTAAGACTCCTACAGGATATGGAGCATCTTTTCAAAACATGTTTACTATGGATGATAAGAGCTTATCTAGGTTAAAGCCCCATGACTGGCATAACTTTTTGAGACATATTTTACCTTTGGTTATCCATGGATGTACAACGAAAGGAGTACGAGATGTGATCTATCGTCTTGGATCACTTATAATGTAATTATGATACTTTTATATTTAATATGTATGAATATTGGATATCTTTTATTTTTTAATTAACTTCTTTATAATTGTTTTTATGATATGTATAGGTGGATTACATCCAAAGAGATTGACAAAAACTTGATCCCACAAAAAAAAATGTGAATGCAAAGAGCTACTATGTTTGATGGAGAAAGAACTTCCTACTTCATTCTTTGATATTCAGGTTCATTTATTAATCCATCTTGTAGATGAAATAGAGATTGCAGGTGTTGTCAACACTCGATGGATGTTTTGGGTCGAGCGATTTATGGGAATATTAAAAGGTTATGTGCGACAAAGAGCGAAACCAAAAGGATTCATGGCAAAGGGTTGGATGCTTGAAGAGTGCACGTATTACGTTAGTGAGTACCTTGAAAGAGTTCATGAAGAAGCTCCACGTGCATGGACCAAGATAATACCTCATACTTGCTAAGGAATGATTTTCATGCAAATACACGTGCATATAATACCTCATCTGTTATTTTTTGAAGCTCCACGTGCATATAATAGCAAATACATGAAAATCATTCCTTAGCAAGTACGAGGAACTTCAAAATCTCCGAAGTAAAAGGCGAAAAAACAAAAGATATAGACGTAATCTCGATAATAATGAGATTACAAATATATCTTCTTTCACGGATTGGCTATATAGTCGTTTGCACAGCACCAACGCAAATAATGAAGAAATCTCAGATGAGTAGAGAGAGTTAATGATAGGTTGTGAACGAAAGGTAATTTTATTAAAATAATATTTTATTTTTTTATTTACTAATTGAATTTCTTTTGCAGGCTCGAATGTTCACCAATATGTGGGCTTTTGGACAGCATATTAGAATCAAAGCCATTGATTCTTTACGTAAAATAGAGGATTCTAGTATTGTTGCTTCTTTCAAGCAACTATCACGTGCTAGCTCAAACGACATGAATCTTATAGATGGTGAAATTGGTTACGTAGGAACTATTGTTGGTATCTACGAAATTTCATTTCGTACATTCAAACAGGTAGAAAAAAGTATATATTTTTTATGACAGAGTTAGTTATTTTTTTAAGCACCTAATAATGGGTTTTTCTTGTTATATATTTTGATAGGTCATTTGAAGGTTCAGTGGTTTCGAGCTGAGTATAAAGGTAGTAACTCCATATTAACAAAGGAATTATCTGGGTTTAGGGCAATTGATTCTTCCAAGGTAATGCGATCTACTAAAGAACCATATATTCTTCCTACACATATTGAACAAGTTTATAAAAACCCATAAGCTCATCCTTGGTGGCAAGTCATTCATGTGCAACCTAGAGGTAGGTCATTGTTTGAACAATTTATTGTTAGAGAGATCGAAGAAATTCCTCTTGATGATTCAACATCAAATACTGATACATCAACATCTGAAAGAGAAATTAGAATCATTATATGTGATAATGATACTAATCTTTTTGATGAAGAGGATAATCTTTACATGGTGATTCTACTGATGAGGAAGAGGAATTACCAGAAATAGATATTAATCCATCAATAGATGATTTGACTCATGAGAACATAGACTTAACAATAGAAGAAATAAATGAAATCAATAAGGATAATGAAGATGAGACTATATTGATGTCTTACCAAAATGATGGCAATAATGAAAACATATGAGCAGATTAGATAGTAAATTCTACTATAGTTATCGATCAATAACTTGAAGCTTCTGAATGGATATCAAATAATAGATTTTTTATTAACTTGAATAACGATGAATCCTACTAGAGAGATGAAATCATGTTCTTTTAAGTTAGAACATGAAGCTCGGGGGTATGCCTAATTATTTTATATATAGATTTATCTTCGAGGAGCAAATTATTATCATGTATGTATGCATATGTGTGTGTATTCATGTGTATTATATGTATAAATATGTTTAGTATGCATATATATGTATTTCATGTATATGTATGTGTTTGCATGTGTGTGATATATGTATACATGTGTTAGTATACATATGTGTATATATGCATATGCATTTATGTAAAATATTCATGTATTCATGTATATATGCAAGTTTTTATAATTGTGTACATGTATATATGTATATGTGCCTATGTGTAAATATGTACATGTAAATATTTGTGCATGTATATATATATTTATGTGTGCATGTAGGCATGTATATGTGATGTGTACATGCATATATGTATATGTGTATATGTGTAAATGTGTACATGTAAATATGTATGCATGTATATATATATTTATGTGTGCATTTAGGCATGTATGTGTGATGCATAATATATCTACTCCATTTTCTATTTATGTATGTGTATCTACATGATGTGTATTTATCTTTATATATATTATGATCCTCGTTGATTCGAGTAGCTATATATAGAGGCATAAGGTTGGGAGGAGAGACATCTCTCTAGTAGGACGTCGAAGGAATAGATGCAATGTGTACATATACTTCAATCATATGGCTAAAAGGTTGAATTAGAGTTTTTAAATTAGGGGTTTTAAAACCCTAATATCGAAATTAGCGTTTTCAAATTAGGATTTATTTATTTATTTATGCGTATGCATGTGTTGTGTATGTATGTGTATCTATATGTGCATATTCATGTGTTGTGTGTGCGTATATATGCATGTAAATATGATTATATGAGTCTATGTGTGTGTACATATGATTATGCATGTGTATGTGTATGCGAGTAAGTGTACGTGTATGTAAGTATGTGTATGTGTCAATGTGTATTCATTATATGTGTGTAACTCCATGCATGTGTATGTGTGTGTAATAATGTGCATGTATGTGTGTGTATGTATAAATGTGCATGTATGTGTATGTGTGTGTAAATGTGCATGTATGATGTATATGTGTGTGTATGCGTGTATTTGTACCTCTAGTCTCACTTTTTTCTCTCTCTCTCTCTCTCATATACATACATACATACATACATAAACACACATACTCATATCCACATATATATACATAAAAGCAGTGCATACCATGCCTTATCGTGATGATGAGCCATAAGTGTCCGCATCCCTTTTAGACACCACTTATGCGACCATCCTGTCCCAAACTCTGTCTCAAGTGAACTAAGTACGTATTTTTTATCCCTCTCATCATGCTCACTACAAAAATAAAAAAAAATAATGTAAATAAAACATAAGATATTTATTTCAATTTATATGTAAAATTTATAGTTACTTCCACAGTAAGTGGACAAGGCACAGGTAAGAGTCCCATAATGGCTGAATTCTTCTCTTGAACTCCAATCCATTCCCTATGTACACAATGTTCCCCTCTGGCTCTATATCGCACTCTAGTCCTAAGGTGCCTATGCATGTCCTCATAGGCAACTCTACTCTGCTATCATGATCTGGAGGTGGTATAGGTGTCCTAAAAATAGATAGATAAAAATAAATAAAAATATGTGTTATAATATCATTGCAAAAGTTTATGAAAGAAACATAGCTATGAGTAGATAGCTATCTTCTTGCATGTGGAGCCACAGAAGATCCCTCCTTTGATCGATGGGTAAGCATCTGGATGGTATAATCCAACTCATCATCAGACATCTTTGAGTAATCATGCATGATGGCCCCTAGAGTATCAGACGGAAATCTTGCTCTCATAATACTTTTTATGAGGGTGAGTTTCACCTTTCTCTCTCTACTAGGATCCATAATACCTAACATATAAAACAAAATCCGTTAGAAATCAATATATGTACGTTTACATATGTATGTGTGTATGCATTAAGTATGTGTATGTATGCATGTGTGTGTATGTATGTGCGTGTATGTGTGTGTGTATGTGTGTATGCATGTGTATGTGTGTGTATGCATCATTATGTGTGTGTATGCATCATTATGTGTGTATGTGTCTATGTGTGTATGTGTATGTGTGTATATGTGTATATGTGTGTATGTGTGTGTGTCTATGTCTATGTATGTGCCTCTATGAGTGTGTATGTGTTTATGCGTGTGTATGTGTCTATGTGTGTGTATGTGTGTATGTGTGTATGTGTATGCATGTATGTATGCATATGCATGTGCATTATGTATGCATATGTGTGTGTATGCATTATGTATGCATTATGTATGCATATGTGTGTGTATGCATTAAGTATGTGTGTATGTGTGTGTGTGTATGTATGTGCGTGTATGTGTGTGCATGTATGTGTGTGTGTATATGTGTATGCATGTGTATGTGTGTGTATGCATGTGTATGTGTGTGTATGCATCATTATGTGTGTATGTGTCTATGTGTGTATGTGTGTATGTGTGTATGTGTGTGTGTATATGTGTGTATCTATGTGTGTGTGTCTATGTGTATGTGTGTGCGTCTATGAGTGTGTATGTGTTTATGTGTGTGTATGTGTCTATGTGTGTGTATGTGGCTATGTGTATGCATGTATGTATGCATATGCATGTGCATTATGTATGCATATGTGTGTGTATGTGTGTGTATGCATTATGTATGCATATGTGTGTATGCATTAAGTATGTGTATGTATGCATGTGCATTATGTATGCATATGTGTGTGTATGCATGTAAGTATGTATGTATGCATATGCATATGCATTATGTATGTATATGTATGCATGTATTTGTATGTGTGTGTATGTCTCTCTATGTGTGTGTATGCATATATGTGTGTGTATGTGTGTATGTGTATGTGTATGTGTGTGTGTATGTATGTGTGTATGTGTGTATGTGTGTATGTGTGTATGTGTGTATGCATATGTATGTGTGTGTATGCATGTGTATGTGTGTATGTGTCTATGTGTGTATGTGTATGCATGTATGTATGCATATGCATGTGCATTAGAATGTGGGAGAGATTCTTTGGAAAACTTTGATTGAAAAGAAAGAAGGCAAAGCACAAAGGGAGGACTTAGAAGAGCGAGGTTGTATGCTAGAGTTATGGGCAATTACTAAGCCCAATGGAACAGTATCGTTACCAAGAGCTCCTTGGGTGCTTTGCAGGATGGAAGAGCAACAAGTAAAGAAAACAATTTCAAAGTTTCGGACACCTACTGGATGCATGAGGTGCCTAAAGACTGCTTTCACACGAAACGACGATCTTGGAGGGCTCAAATATCATGATTGGCACAAGTTTTTAGAGTTTGTGCTCCTTGTAGCCCTAAAAGATTGTCTTTCAGAGGATGTACGAAGAACCATTTATAGAGTTAGTTCTTTAGTACGTTGGATCTCTTGTAAAGAGATAAATAAAGATAACATAGAGAGTTCGAAACTCAATGCTATCGAGGTTGTTTGTATGGTAGAGAAATACTTTTCCACAAGTATTCTCACTATTCAACTTCATTTACTGGTTCATGTGCTAGATGAAGTTGCAATAGCAGGAACTGTCCATAGTCGATGGATGTTCTTCTTAGAGCACTTTATGAAGATAGTAAAAGGGTTTGTTTGATAGAGAGCATGTCCAGAGGGTAGCATGGCAGAGGGATGGCTTGTACAAGAGTCTCTTGTATTCATAACTGAGTTTCTACGTAGGTCGGATCCCGAAATGCCTCGCTTATGGAGCGATGATGAAGATTTTCGTCTTGTAGGTGATGAACCACAAGGTAAAGGATTGCAAAGGAAAATGGATGCAGCTTTCAGAGAGAAGGCAATGAAGTTTTGCATAGTTAACTTTGAGACTATGCAGAAGTGGTTAGGAAGGTATGAGCTTGCCAAGGAAACCAACGCAAAGGAAAGAGCTGAGTTTCGAAGGAATCGTTCCACTCGATTTTTGCCTCTTCCATAAAGTCTTCGACCTCTTCCACCTTTTCCATTGAGCAGATGGCTAGATACAGCGGTTTCACAAGCAAAGGCAGCGGGTGAAGATATCTCTGAAGAAGAAGAAGAACTTGCAAAGGGATGTGATTGGAAGTATACTAAATACGGTGCACTATGGTCTCATGGACGACACTTTTGGATTGCACGAATTGATAAAAATAGGTCTACTTTTGATAGTGGGGTGATGGTGAACTTTTTGCAAAAAAGTACAGCGAGTGCAAGAGATGATAATGCTCAAGAAGGCCAGCTAGATTATTTTGGTGTGATTCAAGATATCTTGAAACTATCTTTTAGGAAGTTTGATTATTTATTTTTTGATGTGAAATGGTTCAAACTAGTCACCTCTGGAAGAAACGCAACAGTGAGGCAGGATAAAAGCGGGTTGCTTCAAGTGGACTCCACAAAATTATGGACGGATGAAAGAGATACATTTGTACTTCCCGAACATTGTGAGCAAGTTGTTTTTATACCAGATTCAAAAGAACCAGAGTGGCTATTTGTTTTACAAGTCGCTCCACATAGTAGACAAATTTGTGAGAACATAAATGTAGAAGATAGTCCATCTGTAGTGGACTCAGAGATTCATTCGATAGTCGAGGAGGAAGAGATCATTGTTCGAGAAGAAGAGGTCATTGAAGAAGAGGTCATTGTTCGAGAAGACGAAGCAATAGACGATGATCAGGAAGAAACCAACATAGCAAGCGATTTAGAATCCATCAATATAGAGATAGATATTCTCGGTGCATTGGATCTTCAAGAGCATGCTAGATTAGAGGATTTTCGAATAAAACACTTATACGTACTAGTTTTTGTTTTTTTTTTCTCTTTATTATCTATATTACCTTTATTATCACATGCTAATTATTTGAGTTCTTTTGTTACAAAGCACGATGGGAGACACTCCTCCAGTCACTCCTCATTCCATGATAGAGGAGTAGTTTTTAGAGTTCATCTCTCAGGTACCTCCCGCGTATATGGCCGTTGTGTCACAGTATTGGATCGCTCGTGGTAGCACTCCTCCCGGCCTCACTCCTGCCGGCCTTACTCCTGCCGGCCTCACTCCCGTCGATGTCACTCTCATCGGTGTCACTACTACCGGTGTCACTCCTGCGGGTGGTTCTACTCCCATAGGAGGTATGTCTCCTAGCTTTGTGACTCCACCATGACCATCTTTTCAGCCATCTCCTACTGGTTCTAGTAGTAGACATGTGTGTTCGATGCATCAATGCGATACAGGTTCTGGCCCATCTCCTAGATCGAGGTCACGCTCTGGAGCAGGAGGTTCTAGGAGTGGATCTACAGGTAGGTCTAGAGGAGGCGGTTGTTGTGGAGGTAGTGCGATAGACGTTGTGTCGCCCGCTTCTACTCCTAGGATGAGTACCTCAGATGTAGGTACACCACGGAGTACACCACGTGGAACACCACGTACACCTTGGGGTGCTCATGACCATGATGAGTCCAAGATGTATAGTATCCGAGATGGAGCTCTGGTGATGGATGCAGCTGGCAAAGCAATGCGTGCACGTATACGATAGCTTTGCTCCATACAGTTTGGACACTCCATCGTGCTGAAATGGAGTGAACAAGATAAAGATCAGAAGAATTATATCACATAAATGATTTATCAGAAGTTCCGGCCAGCCAATGGACAGTCTCTTGTCAGTTCAGAGTGGATTCTGCACACCGCATGTGAGGTTATGTCCCATTGACGATCAAAGGCTCGTGATGCTTTCAAAGCAGGCTTACCAAGGCCTATATGGTTAGATGTTGAGGAGTGGGATCTGATTCACGACGAGTAGCAGCATACTCTTGACCTATATAGCCAGCAATGAAATGCCGCAGCCATACGTTTAGATACGGTTGGACCGTCACATTTGGGTAGCGGCGGATATGACACGATGCGTCATGAGTTTGTAAGTACCATTTCATTTATTGAATGTATTTGTGTTAAGTTTCTCATGTATGTTCCTCTAATGTATTGTATATTTGTTGCAGGAGCTGGCAATGGGTGGTCCTCCAACACGAACGGAAGAGGCTTACGGATATCAGCACGGATTGACTGCACTATTGGAGGACTTGAAGGGACGCGGTGCGGTCGTTTCATGGGAGCGTTTGCGATGAGGTGATTAATTTATAAACTTGGTTTTTACTTGTTGTTTGTAATTTCATGTGAATTTATCTCATTCCATTAATGTTCTTTGTTGCAGGTTTTGTTGATATGGAACGTTCTTTGCGTGTGTATGGCAGTGGCACACCAAAATTTTGTATTTGATTTTTATATGGCAATGCATTGCTTTGCCACATTTTGTAAAAGCGTCATATATGACATTGGTTTGCCACACTCTTGTACATGCTTCATTTATGAAATATATCACTTTTTTTGTACATGGTTCATGGTTCATTCTGATTATCTCTTTTGTGTTCAATAATATTCGGTTTTATGAAATCATATTTCGGTTGACATTAGAGATTCACATGTACTCGGTTTTATTTGGGTAGAGTGTATTGTCTTTTGTTAAGAAACATCATGGTAATGTTGTTGTAGTAAAAGATAACACACTTTGCCCAAAAACAATTTTGCTGATATAGTCGTCGGTATACGCGATAGTACTCCCAGTAATGTCATCGGAATAAGCGTCGGTACACCTAATGGGCGCCGGTATACATGACGATAGACCCAGCAGAGGCGTCGGTATGGGCATCGGTATGAGCATCGATAATACCGACATTTATACCGACGCCTATACCGATGCCCATACCGGCGCTGCAGTACCGACGTCACGGCAAAAATAGGCACGTTCATTTCCCTCGGTAAAAACCTCGATATACGGTCCATCTATTGTAGTGTAAAAAGTAAAAGTTTCTACATATGTAGAAAAGGAGGCCATTTTGCAAGGGAATGTTGGGAAAATCAAAATTACAGAATTAACCAAGGCAACAATAAGCACAAAAATACTTATGCTAACATTTCAACGTCTTAAGAGAATGAAGTTAGAGAGAGAGAGCGATAGAGATATAGAGAGATAGAGATAGACAGAGATAGAGAGAGAGAGAGACCAATAACAATTTAAAGGAAATCTGTTCATGTAAGAAAGCCTTGCATATCGCTGTGTTGCAAATTTGTGAATTATACATCTGAATTTTCGTGGATTATAAAGGCAAATTAGTGATTCAAATTTTCCGAGCAGTTATGTCATTTATAGTTGGTCTCTTAATGCTTCTTGATTGTGTATGATAGTCGCTGAGGGAAACCTCTTCCCCTTGATTTTGGAGGCGGTATATTTTAATTATTCTCTCAAAACACACGTGTTTGTCTTGTCTGAAAAAGAAAACAAACGTGTTTGTCTGGTCCTCTAAAATCACAGCACTTTCATAGTTTCATATTTAATGAAGGCAGTTACATAAGATGCGGGTGCAGGGGGGCAAGAGATTACAACCTTAGGGTTACAAAGACAAGACCATCAAGAATCGATCTCTTTAGTGTACAGTTTGAGCATGGTCTCTCTCTCTCTCTCCACTTTCTGTAGTGAGTTGCATAAAAGGTAGACTGAATGGGGGCATCTCTTATGGATTGGAAACAAAAAGGAGCAGATTTGTACAAGACACTTTTGAGAGAGTACAATAGGTCCCTGCTGTAAGCATTGCAGTACAACTATAATCTGCTAACAGAGAAAGTATCCGCGACTTTCTCTGTCTTCGCTCATAGCCATCGTTTCTTTTGCATGAATCTGTTAACAGAAAAAGCAGTATTATTGAGCTTCTCGAAAGTTCAAAAAAGGGCTCATATTATAGTCGCCAATATCCCCAAGTCGATGGGCAGTTCCTTCACTGCTAAGAATCGCACTCACCATTGTCTCCATCTCTCTCTCTCTCTCTCATATAGTGATAAACTTTGTATCCAACACTTTTGGCCTTCATCTCTCTCCGTCATTTGTTCGCTTTTCGTGTCGTCGCATCTGTTCGCTTTTCACGTCGTCCATCTCTGCTCCTCTATTTAGAATGGTGTGTTTATTGGATTGTCCGAGGGATCTAATCCACAATCCAGTGAGAATTACAAGAACTACTATTTATTTTTAACTGCATTGGACTTCTTCTTATGCGTAGGGTGGATCTGGAAGGCTGGATACATCATAATGAAGTAGGCGCTCGCATACGAACACATAATTCGCCTCCGGATAGCGATTACAGACCTATTGATGATGGACTATGCAGATTATATGGACAATTTACCCAAACTCAAATACATGATCAATTTATCCAAATTCAAATTCAAATATAAATTTACCCAAACTCAGATTCAGATTATAGGGACATCGGTAGTTATGTATCCAACGATTGTTGATATATTTAGATAGTGATGTGTGAGAACACATTAGGACTTTCCATATAGCTGTTTAAAATTGAACATCATTATACGTGTCAAGTGCCGATATAGGCGTCGATAGAAGTGTCAATAATTTATTAGAACTTACACATGCTCATACCAGTGCCTATACCGACCCCTATACCAGAGACATCTTTTATGAAAATGGGACCTGAGAGAAAAAATTTGACATTTTGTGCGTGTTTTGAAGCGAGTAGTGCTCCTATTGAGTTTGCCAGTGACCTGCATTGTCTTGTGCGCACACACACATACACACACACACAAAGATCTCTCTCTCTACACACACACACTCTAGACACACACTCTCTACACACACACTCTCTCTTTGGTTTTGCAGGCGTTTTTGGCATCAATTCTTCGGAATTTGATGAGAGATGGTATTGATTGAGCTTTGACGACAAAGATTCAAAAAATTATATCGATTTAAGTGATTGTTTTGTTCTCTATTGATAGAGAATGAGAGATAGAGAGATATGAGAGAGAGAGAGAGAGAAAAAGAAGATAGAGATATTATACACACGCATAGATGTAAATGATTGTTTTGTTCTTTATTAGAAATAGAGAGAAATAGATAGAGAGAGAGAGAGATGAAAGAGAGAGAGAGAGAAAAAGAGAGAAAGAGATAGAGAAAGAGAGAGAGATACGTTCAAACACATACACATATGCATACCCAGACATATGCATACATACATTCACACACATAGGTACACACACATACATGCACATATACATACACATATATATGCATTTATTACATAAACTCTCACATGCATACACATACATGCACGTGTACACACACATACATACACATATGCATACACATACTCACATACATATTACAAACACACATGCATATTCATGCATGCACACACATATACATACACATTAATGTACATATACAAACACACTCACATATATACATACACACATGCATATGCATACATACATATACACACACACACATATATATACATACATATACACACACAAATATACATACATATACGCATATACACATACATACATAATACATATACACATGCATACACAAATATACATGTTTTAGTTCTAGGCCTTTAGGAATAGGGTTTTAGGATTCTTACACATGCGGATACACATATACACACATAATACATATACACATATGCATATATATACACATGCATACACACATATACATGTTTTAGGTCTAGGTCTTTAGGATTAGGCTTTTAGGAATTTTACACATATATACACATATACACACATAGTACATATACACATACACATGTGTATACACATGCATACACACGTATACATGTTTTAGGTATAGGTCTTTAGGATTAGGGTTTTAGGATTTTTACACATGCATACACACATAATACATAAACACATACACATGTATATACAAATGTGTACACACATATACATGTTTTAGGTATAGATCTTTAGGATAAGGGTTTTAGGTTTTTTACACATGCATATAGACATGTTCACATATACACACATAATACATATACACATACACATATATATATATCTATATCTATATCTATATATATATATATATATATATATATATATATATATATATATATATATATACATGCATACACACATATACATGTTTTAGGTCTTGGCCTTTAGGATTAGGGTTTTAGGCTTTTTACAGATATATACACATATATACAAATATACACACATAATACATATACACATCCACATGTATATACACATGTATACACACATAAACATGTTTTAGGTCTAGGTCTGTAGGATTAGGGTTCTAGGCTTTTTACACATGCATACACACATATACAAATATACACACATAATACATATACACATACACATACATATACACATACACATACACATACATATACACATGCATATGCACATATACATGTTTTAGGTCTAGGTCATTAGGATACATATACATGTTTTAGGTCTAGGTCTTTAAGATAAGGATTTTATGCTTTTTACACATGCATAACACATATACACATATACTGACATAATACATATACACATATGCATGTTGTTATGAATTATGGATTATGTTGATCAAGGAATTGTTGGCGTGTTAATTTATTAATGTATTAATGTGTTTTGGTGTTTTTGATATAGTAGTTGAAGGTTTGTGAGGAGCCTGAAAGGCAGACATCAATAATCTAAATTATAATACCCGCGTAGAAAGTTCTATTGCTATAAATAGTTAGAAAAGTAGTGGTTAGAATAAGTTTCATTGTAGACCATAATTTCTGATATTAAAAGCAAAGGCTTTCTACAAAAGTTACCAAATTTTACTTTCATGCATGCTTGTTGAAGCCGCTCTCATGCAACCACTATTTTTTATATAATAAAAAATTCCTATAAATACATGCACTCTGTGGACTGTTGAAATAGAGTGCATGGGGGGAGATTGCACCCAATACTGCATTCTATCTCGTCTTCTGGCATTCATCTTTTTCTATGTGTTTTCTACATCTGTAACCTCTATGTGTGCGTGAGATAAGATCCTGATAAGAGTGGTATTAGAGCTTTGCATGCATCAGTACAGAGGGGTCTGTTTCTATTGATTTTGGCAATTGATCTCTGTTTCACTGTTCGCTATCCGATTTCGATTCCGATTCTGATTGTGATTCTGATTCTGATTTCTGTTTCCATTTCATGTTCCTGTTCCTATTTCTGTTCTAGTTCTAGAACTAGAACCTACATTTACACCTATGTTTACACCTTCGGCTTACTCCAAGGCATTGAGTAAGGCATAGAACTTAGGCATAACTAAGACATTACTTTGGAATCTTTGGCACCCTATGCTCCCTTGGTGACTGTTGGCAGTCGTTGGCTATGCGCAAACCAATTTTAATTCATGAGTGGCAGTAAGGAGTTCTGTATTCACTAAGGTGGGAGGATTTGAACCCACAACCTCATTCACACTATCTCTTCGTGTTATCACTCTAGTATCTCTTCGTGTTATCACTCTAGTTCTCTCCTCCTATATTGAGCAGAACTTGCATCTCTTTCTTACTTTTTTCAAGTAGGCATGGGCAAGGGGGCATGGCATGACGCAACGCAGCATGTCTCAGGGTACATCTTGTCAGGGTATATCCTATCAGGCTACATCAGGGTACATCCAAATAGGGTTCATCCTATTAGGGTACATCATGCCAAGGTACATCCTGCTAGGGTACATTTCCCTCGGCTACATCTTGAGAGGGAGGCACTAGATTGAGGATCCAAGATACTTGCATAGGGGAGAATTAGGTTCAAGAAACTGAGGTTGGGAGCAAGGAATGTCCGTAGCAAGAGGGTTTTGTTCTTTTCGTACCCATGGACCCTATACTATGCCAGCACCATATAGATAATCTTAATAATTTAACGACTCCATGAACATTTCCATGCATGTGTTTTTTTTACGTGGAATACACTTATTTTCATTTAGTGATGGAACATGTGATTGGATATCCATGTTTATTATTTTATCAACTGAGGTTAGTTGCTTTTCCAACTCAGAGGCATGTTATGAATTATGGAATATGTTGAAGAAGGAAATCTTGCAGTGTTAATTTATTAATGTATTAATGTGTTTTGGTGTTTTTGATATAGCAGCTGAAGGTTCGTGAGGAGCGTGAAAGGCATGAAAAGGGAGACATCAATAATCCGAATTATAAACCCGCGTAGAAGGTTCTATTGTTATAAATAGTTAGAAAAGTAGTGGTTAGAATAAGGTTCATTGTAGATTGCAATTTCTGATATTAAAAGCAAAAAGCTTTCTACAAAATTTACCAACTTTTACTTTCACGCATACTTTTTGAAGCCGCTCTATGTAACCACTATTTTTGACATAATAAAAAATTCCTATTTATACATGCACTCTGTGGACTGTCAAAATAGAGTGCATGGGAGGACATTGCACCCAATACTGCGTTCTATCTCGTCTCTTGGCGTGCATATTTCTCGATGTGTTTTCTACATCTATAACCTCTGTGTGCGCATGAGATAAGATCTTGATAAGACATGTATATACACATTAATATACACATATACATGTTTTAGGTCTAGGTCTTTAGGATTAGGGTTTTTGTCTTTTTACACATGCATGCACACATATACACACATAATACATATACACATACACATATATATACACATGCATACACACATATACATGTTTTAGTTCTAGGTCTTTAGGATTAGGGTTTTAGGCTTTTTACACATGCATGCACACATATACACACATAATACATATACACATACACATGTCTATGCACATGCATACACACATACACATGCATGCACACATATACACATATACACACATAATAGTAATACACATACACACATATATACACATGCATACACACATATACATGTATTAGGCCTAGGTCTTTAGGATTAGAGTTTTAGGCTTTTTACACATATATACACATGTATATACACATGCATACACACATATACATGTTTTGAGTCTAGGTCTTTAGGATTAGGTTTTAGGTTTTTTACATATATACAATAAACATAAATATATATAATTAAATGTATAAAAAATGGGTCTTTAAGATTTTTAAGTTATTTACATATATATTAAAAACTATCTAAAAGATATGGTTTTAGGGTTTTTATTTAAATATATATATATATATATATATATATATATATATATATATATATATATATATATATATAATCAAATATATAAAAAATAGGGTTTTAAGGTTTTTTAATTAAATTAAATATATATAAGAAAGAAAAATTAAGCAAAAAGCATTAGAATATATAAATAAATAAATAGAAAAAATAGAATTTTAGTATGTATAAATAAATATGAAAAGAGCTAGAGTTTTAAATATATAAAACTAAATATACAAAAAAAAGATCTTAGGATTTTTATTAATAAATATATAAAAATAAACATATAAAGATCCCGCCTTGGAGAGAATACAACCTTATGGTTACAAAGATAAGACCATCAAGAATCTCTCTTTGGAGTACAGTTTGAGCATTGTCTCTCTCCATTTTCGGTAGTGAGCAGTGTAGTACAACTTATTTCTGCTAATCAAAATATGCTTTCGTGTTTGTTTTTCCCATCGAAGGTCTGAGTGAAGATGTCATGGGGGTTGGTGTGTTCCTTGTCGAGGGACGTCGGGTACTGTTGAACATTGTGCGGGTGGGCTACTCCAATGCGAACGGATGATGACTTCACAACCACATCATGTGGCATATGAGACCATAACCTATCGACTCTAGTATCGGTGACTATATCCGTCTTCGCTCAGAACCATGGTTGTTTCTCTATGAATCTGCTAACAGAGAAAGTATCGGTGACTTTGTCCGTCTTTGCTACTAGCCATCGTTTCTTTTGTATGAATCTGTTAACATAAAAAACAGTATTATTGGGCTTCTTGAGAGTTCAAAAAAAGGGCTCATATTATAGTCGCCAATATCCCCAAGTCGATGGGCAGTTCTTTAACTGCTAAGAATCGCACTCACCATTGTCCGCATCTCTCTCTCTCTCTCTCTCTCTCTCTCTCTCTCTCTCTCTCTCTCTCTCTCTCTCTCTCTCTCTCTCACACACACACACACACGATAAACTTTGTTTCTTTCTTACATGATTGAAAGTGGTATCAAACACTTTGTTTCTCTCTCTCCGTTATTTGTTCGCTTTTCATGGTGTCTCATTTGTTTGGTTTTCACGTCATCCATCTCTGCTCCTCTATTTAGAATGGTGTGTTTATTGGATTGTCCGCTTGGACTCTCCGTTAACACTCGAGGGAGCTAATCTCCAATCGAGTGAAAATTACGAGAATTACTATTCATTCTTAAATTTATTGAACTTCTTCTTATGCGTGGGATGGATCTGGAAGGCCGGACACATTATACTGAAGTGGGCGCACACATACGAACGGATAATTCACCTCCGGATAGCGATTACAGACCTATTCATGACGGATTATGCATATTATATGGACAATTTACCAAAATTCAAATACATGATCAATTTACCCAAAATGAAATTCAAATATAATTTTGCCCAAATTCAAATTCAGATTATAGAGACATCTGTAGTTATGTATCCAACAATTGTTGATATATTTAGGTAGTGATGTGGGTGAACACATTAGGCCTATCAGGCCACTTTTTTCCCTCTTTAGGAGGTTTTTTTAACTACAACATATGAGTATCATATCGAGGTTGTTCATACGCACGGTCAGGCATCAGTATGACCGTTGGAAATGCATGAATATTCACGTTAGGGATACCAATGGTCACTTGACGGTCACTATAGCAGTTTAAAATGGACCATTGTTATATGTGTAAGGTGTCGATATAGGCGTCCATATAAGCATCGATAATTTACTAAAAATATAGATGCTCATACCGATGCCTATACCAAGGGAGTCTTTTATGAAAACCAAACATGAGAGCGAAAATTTGACAGTTTGTGCATGTTTTGAAGTGACTACTACTCCTATCGCATTTACGTGTGACCTGCATTGTCTTGTGCACACACACACATGCACACAAAGATCTCTCTCTACACACACACTCTCTCTACACACACCCTCTCTCTAATTTGATAGTCTTGGTAAGTGATGCAGGTACTCTATCACTCTCATTCTCTATGTGTTTTGTTTTCTATTTTCTCTTCTCTTTGGTTTCACAGAAGCATTTTGTGTTTAATTCTTAGGAATTTGAGGAGAGACGATGTTGATTGAGCTTTGACGACAACGATTCAAAATGTTATATCGATGTAAGTGATTGTTTTGTTCTCTATTAATAGAGAATGAGAGTGAGAGAGAGAGAGATAGAGAGAGAGAAGATAGAGATATTACACACATGCATAGATGTAAATGATTGTTTTGTTCTTTATTAGAAATAGAGATAGAGAGAGAGAAATAGATAGAGAGAGATGAGAGAGAGAGACATGAAAGAGAGAGAGAAATAGAGGGCGATAAAGAGAGAGAAAGAGATAGAGATAGAGATACCTACACACACATGCTGATGTATATGCATGTATACATACACACACACATATACACACATGCATATGCATACCAACATACGCAAACACATACACATATACATACACATACATATGCATACATACATTCACACACATACGTATTCGGCATCTGCATAGAAGCTTGACATTTCATCAAATACCACATCTCTGCTCACATTTACCTGTCGTGTGAGTGGGTTATAACATTTATATCCCTTTTGCTCAAGGGAGTATCCAATGAAGACATACTTTTCTGCTTTTGGATCAAGCTTCGTCCTCAATTCATCTGGGACATGTACATATGCAATACAGCCAAAAACTTTCAGATGTGATAAGTTTGGCTTTTTACCTGTAAACTTCTCTTCAGGTGTAACTTCATGTACAGCAGCAATTGAAGTTCTGTTCATGATGTATACAGCAGTATGCATAGCTTCTGCCCAATAACAATGAGGCATATTCTTCTCAGCCATTAAGGCTCTTGCTATTTCTGCAATATGTTTGTTTTTGCGTTCAGCAACACCATTCTGTTGTGGTGTGTACCTGCATGAAAACTGACGCCGAATTCCATGATTTTTTAGAAAACTACTGAACTCATTTGACATGTATTCACCTCCTCCATCAGATCTTAATGTCTGAATGTACTTCCCTATCTGCTTTTCCACCATAAGTTTAAAATTCTGGAAGTGAGTAAACACATCACTCTTCTCTTTCATGAAATATACCCATACTTTGCGTGTATGGTCATCAATGAAAGTAACATAAAACCTGCAACCACCCATAGATGTGGTCTTTGCTGGACCCCAAACATCTGTATGTACTACTTCTAGTACATTCTCACTAACATGCTTGTCATGTGGAAATGATGCTCTTGACTGTTTACCAAATTGACATGCTGCACATACCTTTTGCATTTCAGCAACTTTGAAATTTGGTAGTCCATGGACAATCTCCTTTGACTGCATCAGTTTCAGCCTTTGCAAGTTTGCATGTCCAATCCGTTTGTGCCATATCTCTATATCTGCAATAACTCTTGCACCTTTTGCAAACATGGCTGCATTCATTTCAGGAATCTTCACATTTAAGGTGAACATCCTACCCACTTTGTTTCCTTTGGGAACCAATTGTCCATCCTGCTTGTACTCTTCTACATATAATCCATCAGCATTGAACCTGACTTGTAATCCCTGGTCAACCACTTGTCCAACAGAAACTAGATTCTTTGTTATATTTGGAACATGTAGCACATCAGCGAGATGTTTTACCTTTCCGTCCTCCATAGACAATGCTATGTTTCTTGTATGCTCAATAGGATGCGATGTATCATCACCTGTTTCAACATATCCATGAACTGGCATTTTTTGCAAACTACTAAACCATTCTGCATGACTGGTCATGTGATTTGAAACACCTGAATCAACATACCAGACATTATCATTCAATTTTGAAACACCAGTAGACATTGTATTCATCATGTGATGTTGAACCATAAACAGCTTCTCAGAATCATCTGCACTTGTGGATGCATAGTTGTTTTGCTGCCTTTTGTTATTTTGATTCTTCAACCTGCAAACACGTTCAAAGTGTCCAGGTTTACCACAATTCCAGCATCCTTTACTATCATTACCTGAATCATTTCTTTGGAAATTTCTGCGACCTCTTTGACTCCCCCTGCCTCGAAACTGTCCTCTTCCTCCTGCATGATTCTGTTGTTGACCTTGGTCTTGGTTACTGTTTCCTCTTCCACTTCCAAAACCTCTACCTCTACCTCTTCCTTTGCCAGAGTAGAATACCTGCTCAGAACTGGGCTTTCCTTGGGAGTTTGAATCCTCACCAAGATTCTTTTCTTCAATAATCAGCATAGATATCAGATCAGAAAAATTTGGAATATTTTCCCTGGTCTGTATGGAAATTCTGAACTGCTTATATGCAGCTCCTAACCCACGAAGGCACACTTCCACCTTATCATCATCATCTACATTCACACCAATAGATGCAAGTGACTCACATATGCTTTTGATTTTTGGAGTGTAGTCACTTACCGACATGCTCTTCTTTTCCAATGTATGCAGCTCATTCTTGAGTTGCAATTTCCGTGCCTTTGTATTAGTCTCATAGAAAGTGACCAAACTGTTCCAGGCCTCTTTTGGAGTCTTGGCATCCTATATGTGTCCAATCATGCTATCATATATGCTAACAGATAGCCAATACATTACCTTTTGTGCTCCTTGATTCCATTCCTCATATGCTCTTAATTGTTCTGCAGTGCGATTCCTTTCTGGTAACTGCGGAGCATTTTCATTCTCTCCTTTGATGTACTTCCAGTAGCCTTTTCCCATCAAGAAATTCGTCATTCTGAATCTCCAAGCATGGAAGTTGTTCTTGTCCAGCTTATCGCTCATAAGCTTACTCATTCCATCTGCGTTTGCCATTTCTGCAACAATTCACAACACCGCAACACACTACAAGCAGCACTTTTGCTTGAACACTGTCGCACTATGACGTGACAGTTCGATCTCAGAAAAACACAGTTTTCGTGTATCAACAGTACATGGAATCGCTTGAAATTCTGGATCTGGAATATATGAGTGTCGCCGAACACAATGCAAATTACAGTTTCTGAAACTGAACTGGTTTTTCTGTGGGCCCCACCTTGCGGGCTCGAAACAGAGGTCGAGATGGCTCCAAAACTTCACGGCGATTTTCGTAGCAAACAGAGGCCGTTTGTGAAATCGCGTTTTCTCCATGCCTTTCCACGTAGTCTTCACCATCGCTTTCTCCATGAGCTCTCTACAGCCACGCTGGCTCTGATACCATGTCACGAGGAAGGAGATAAGGAAGAGAGCTCACACACACACTCTCACTCTCAAGGAGAAGCACACACACAAATTGAGACAGGGAAGAATGATCTTCTTCTTCTTCTTCTATTACATAAAAGGAATGTACAAGAATGACCTAAAAACAAGAATACAACAAGTGCAGTAAATAAAGACCAGTACATAAGGAAAAACCTAATGTCCGCGAATGAGTGAGCTGGCAAGAAACAAATGTGCCATCACTCTCGTTAGATAAATCTAATAAAGCTAAATGAAGTATCCCTGACATATACCGGCATGACCACTATACATGTCAGAGAAACGAAAAACTGGTATGTGTCATCCTAGATCATCACATGTTGAGCTTGATATCTCAACAATTTAGCATTAGGGTTTTAGGCTTTTTACACATGCATACACACATATACAAATATACACACATAATACATATACACATGCATACACTCATATACATGTTTTATTTCTAGGTCTTTAGGATTAGGGTTTTAGGCTTTTACACATGCATAAACATATATACACATATACGCACATAATACAGATACACATAAAAATACATATACACATGCATACACACATATTGATGTTTTAGGTCTAGGTCTTTAGGATTAGGTTTTTAGGATTTTTACACATGCATACACACATATACACACATAATTCATATACACATACACATATATATACACATGCATACACACATATACATGTTTTAGTCTAGGTTTTTAGGATTAGGGCTTTAGGATTTTTACACACATATATACATACACACACATAATACATATATACATACACATGTATGTACACATGCATACACACATATACACACCTAATACATATACACATACACATGTATATACGCATCAATATACACATACACATGTTTTAACTCTAGGTCTTTAGGATTAGGGTTTTAGCCTTTTTTTACATGCATGCACACATACACACATATGCACACATAATACATATACACATACACATATATATACACATGCATACACACATATACATGTTTTAGGTCTAGGTCTTTAGGATTAGGGTCTTAGGATTTTTACACATGCATACACACATATACACATAATACATACACATGTACACATGTATATACACATGCATACACACATATATATGTCTTAGTTCTAGGTATTTAGGATTAGGGTTTTAGGTTTTTACACATGCATGCACACATATACACACATAATACATACACACATACACATATATAAACACATGCATACACACATATACATGCTTTAGGTCTAGGTCTTTAGGGTTAGGGTTTTAGATGTTTTACACATATATACATATATACACATGTAATACATACACACATACACATGTATATACACATGCATACACACATATACATGTTTTAGGTCTAGGTCCTTAGGATTAGGGTTTTAACTTTTTTACATACATACAATAAAAATAAATATATATAATTAAATATATAAAAATCTTTCGGATTTTTAGGTTTCTTACATATATATAATCAAATATGTAAAAAATATAGTTTTAGAGTTTTTACTTAAATTAAATATATAAAAATAGGTCTTTAATATTTTTAGGTTTTTAACATATAAATAATCAAATATATAAAAAATACAATTTTAGGGTTTTTAATTAAATTAAATATATATAAGAAAGAGAAATTAAGAAAAAACATTAGAATATATAAATAAATATATAGAAAAAATAGAATTTAGTATATATAAATAAATATGAAAAGAGCTAGGGTTTTAAATATGTAAATAAATATATAAAAATAGGATTTTAGGATTTTCTTATTAAATTAAATATATATAATTAAATATATAAAAAATAGACTTTTAGGTTTAATATTAATATTTATAATCATATATTTATATAACTTAGGAAAAAAGTACAACATATAATTAAATGTATATAAAAAGTAGGATAAAATATAGATAAATAAATAAAAAAAGAGCTAGGTTCTCTCTCTCTATCTATCTATCTCTCTCTCATATAGTGATAAACTATGTTCTTTTATTATATGATTGATAGTGGGTTGCTTGCATAAGAACAGATGATTCACCTTCGGATGCAATAACAGACCTATTGATGATGGATTACACAAAATATATGGACAATTTACCCAAATTCAAATACATGATTTATAATATTCCGAAACAACATTTCTACTTGTGTATCCAACGATCACCGTCCACTACTGTCACTTTCAATGAACTCTATTCCTCATCCAAGTTACCAATTACTATGTAATTCAAAAGTGTGATCATAAGAAATCTTCAACCTGTAAGCAAAACTATATACTCCTAAGCATCACTTAGCATTTTCATCATTGGAGAATAGCATAGTCCCTTCAAGCTATTTTGGACCTTAAGATCATCATTGTTATTTGGACTCTGTGTTGCATTCAAATCACTCTAGAACTCAGATCTAAGGAACTGAACCCGTAACAATTATCTTACGTTACTTCATTTTTTGTGATGAATAACTAGTATCCTTACTTCAAACATTCAATTTGCACACAATCACCACTCAAACCTTTTGTTCTTCACTTTGGAAATAACTTTTTAACTACTATCTTTCCTTTTAACATTCACTTTGCGAACAATTTCTTCACAGACCTTCTCATCATCTGAGATTCCAACATTCATAGACTATTGTTACATTTATATGATCATTCCATAGATTTTGGACAAAGAGAATACTAAGATTACATACTTATGCTGACCATGATTGAGTAATTGAGAACAACAATACAAAAACTAGAACAAGATTGCAATAGATAACTCGAGAAATTAGAAAACAATAAGCTTAGATTAGAAATGCAGTCTATAAGAAGGTTGCAAGCCACTCATGCTATACAATTTATTCAAACAGATAATCCTAATTCCTCCTACTCTTAGAATGTCAAGGAAATTCTCCACATTCAAAATTCTTAGAATCCCTTAAATCCTCTCTATCTTTCCTCTAATATTTCTATTTCAGTACACTTCTTCTTTCATAGCAGAGTTAGCCTTGTAGAACATGAATGCATAGCTATCTTTTTTAGTACTACCACTAAGGAAGAGAGTAATTTTTCCGTTGACTACCAATCTAACTAGAAGTACTTTGAAGTACATAATGAGATTTTGATAAGTCCAAATAGCAAAGGTTCTACAAAAAATACTAGGCCATAGCATGATACAAAATTACAAGAGGCGAATTATATAACCGGATTTGCTATAGAGTATCACAATATACAAAAAATTTAATCTCGTAGGGCTTGCTACAGAGTATCACAATATACAAACAAGTTCTTCCCATAGTGGCCTAGCACTGACACATTTTGTTGGACTCGTGATTCTTCCTCTCTTGGATCATCCATTGATTCCTAATGTATATTGGCCTTTGGTCCCAAAAGGGTCTTCATCGTATGTTGCTTTTAATTTTCTCTATAGAGTTTGAAACCAACTTTTACACTATCAACTGATCAAGGAGAATTCCTTATTGCAATGTCAAAGCATGTTAGGAGGCATCATACATCATAGCCTTGGCTTCTGCTACTCCCATGCATTCTAGCAACTCAACAATTATCTAAAGATAGAAATACTATTCATTTGGCATTTTTCTTCAACAAGTTGTTGGTGTATTAGTTTTGATGCTTCCTTCACTCTTGAATCTGTTCCTTGAAATAATTACCCTCAACTTGGACATCGTGAATCCTCCATCCTCATTCTTGAATTTTGTCCTACACTCTCTTATTTAGACAGCTAATCTATGAATGATTTGTTTAGCATGCTCTGCTTGGTCCTCTATAGTATACTTTTGGACTGTTATTTCATGGTTCCTTTCTTGTAGTCAGTTTGTGCACTGATGCATTCTCCCAAAATCCACTTCCTTTTTTTTTTATATATGCATACACACACATATAGACACATACACACACATACACATACATGCATAGATAAGGCATATGCATATGCATACATACATACTTACATGCATACACACACATACACACACATGCATACATAATGCACATGTATATGCATACATACATGCTTACATGCATACACACACTAGCATATACACCTACATACACATATACACACATACATATATACACTTATAAATATTGATTTGTAACCCAATGTTTTTATATGTATAGGTATTATGGATCCTAGTAGAGAGAGAAAGGTGAAACTCACTCTCATAAAAATTCTTATGAGAGTAAGAGTTCCGCCAGATACTCTAGGGATCATCATGCATGAGTACTCAGAGATGGCTGATGATGAGCTGGATTATACGATCTAGATGCTTACGTAGCGATCAGAGGAGGGCTCTTCTGCAGCTCCATATGCAAGAAGATAGCTATCTACTCATATGTATGTTTTTTTCTCACAAATTTTTTAAATATATTATAACACATATTTTTATTTATTTTTTTCTATCTATTTTCAAGACACCTATACCACCTCCAAATCATGATAGCAGAGCACAGGTGCCTATGAGGTCATGCATAGGCACCTTAGGGCTAGAGTGCAATATAGAGCCAAAGGGGAACATTCTGTACATAGGGAATGGATTGGAGAAGAATGCGAGCATTATGCGACTCTTACCTGCACCTTGTCCACTTACAGTCCAATTAAGTATAAATTTTACATATAAATTGAAATAAATATCTTATGTTTTATTTACATGATTTTTTTTAATTTTTGTAGTGAGCATGATGAGAAAGATACAAAATACGTACTTAGTTCACTTGAGACACAGTTTGGGAGAGGATGTTGCATAAGTGGTGTCTAAAGGAGATGCTGACACTTATGGCTCATCGTCGCGATAATGCATGGTATGCATTGCTTTTATGTATATATATGTGGATATGAGTATGTGTGTTTATGTATGTATGTATGTATATGAGAGAGAGAGAGAAAAGAGTGAGACTAGAGGTACAAATACACGCATACACATATACACATACATGCACATTTATACATACACACACATACATGCACATTTTTACACACACATACACATGCATGTAGTTACACACATATAATGAATACACACATAGACACATACACATACTCACATACACAAACACATACATAATCATATGTACACACACATAGACTCACATAATCATATTTATAGGCATATATACACATACACATGCATACACACATATAGATACACATACATACACACACATGCATATATATATATATATATATATATATATATATATATATATATATATATATATATATATATATATATATATATATATATATATATATATATATATATATATTATAGTATATATATCTCATTTTATAACAATACATATATACATACATACATACATACACACACACACACACATATATATATATATATATATATATATATATATATATATATATATATATATATATATATATATATATATATATATATATATATATATATATATATATATATATATATATATATATATATATATATATATTTATTTATTTATTCTAATTCTGAAATCCTATTTCAAAAATCCAAATTCGAGAACACCAATTTTGATATTAGGGTTTGAAAAACCCTAATTTAGAAACTCTAATTCAGCCTTTTAGCCATATGATTGAAGTATATGTACACATTGCATCTATTCCTCCAAAGTCCTACTTGAGAGATGTCTCTCCTACCAACCTTATGCCTCTATATATAGCTACTCGAATCAACAAGGATCATAATATATATATAGATATATACACATCATGTAGATACACATACATAAATATAAAATGGAGTAGATACATTATGCATCACACATACATGCCTATATACACACATAAATATATATACGTGCATACATATTTATATGTACACATTTACACATAGACACATATACATATATACATGTACACATCACATATACATGCCTGCATGTGCACATGTATACTTATACATGCATACACAATTATATACACTTGCATATATTACATGAATACATTAATATATTACACAAATGCATATGCATATATACACGTATGCATACTAACACATGTATACATATATCACACACATGCACACACATACATATACATGAAACACATATATATGCATACAAACACATGTATACATATAATACACATGAATACACACACATATGCATACATACATGAGAACAATTTTCTCCTCGAAGATAAAGCCATACATAAATAGTTAGGCATACCCCCGAGCTTCATGTTCTAACTTAGAAGAACATGATTTCATCTCTCGAGTAGGATTCATCGATATTCTAGTTGAATAAAGAAGAATCTAGTATCTGATATCCATTCAGAAGCTTCAAGTTATTGATCGATAACTAGAGTAGAATTTACTGTCTCATCTGCTCATATGTTTTCATTATTGCCATCATTTTGCTAAGACATCAATATAATCTCATCTTCATTATCCTTATTGAATTCATTTATTTCTTCTATTGTTAAATCTGTGTTCACATGAAGTCAGATTTTCAAGGGAGACCTTACAAATCTTACATGGATTTATAAAGGAGGTTGACAAATCCTGACACGTTTGTGCTACCCCCGCATTGTGGGACTTGGGAAGTCCCATGGGCACTAGTCCTATTCACTTGTATTCTTCTTTTATTTAATTAAAGTCAGGGAGAGTAGGCATAGCCGAACTCCCTTTTTCTAAAAAAAATTATGTGTTCTCATGAATCAAATCATCTATTGATGGATTAATATCAATTTGTGGTAATTCTGTCATAAAAAATAATAAACTCTGTCATAAACAATATAACAAAGAAAAATAATAAACTCTATCATAAAAAATATAACAAAGAATATCATATTGATATCTTCTCTACGAGTGCCAATTTTCCTTTACCTGTCTTCACATACTCATTATCTTCATCATCACTGAAGATTTCAAAAATTATACTCCTACGAGTGCTTAGAAAAGTAATAAACTCTATCATAAAAAATATAACAAAGAATATCATATTGATATCTTCTCTACGAGTGCCAATTTTCCTTTACCTCTCTTCACATACTCATTATCTTCATCATCACTGAAGATTTCAAATTATGGATCTATCAGAGGTCCATCTATCCATTTTTTATACCAATCCATAGGCGTCATAGGTTTTGGACACTGACATGTTTCAAGCTTTCCATTGAAATGTATCACTTCTCTTTTAGATCTTAATGGATGATCATCAGGCAAGAATCATCGATGTCAAAGACAAATACTTTTGCTGAGATTCTTACTATAGATTGATCTCAACCAATCACCACAATATGGACAAGCTTTATAGCGCTTAGTAGATATTTTTACATCATGAAAACCATAAAAATATAATTATATAAACTCACATTTATTTGTATGCATATTGAATTAAAAAATTACATCAATACCTGAACAAACACCATATCCTGGAAAATCGTGAATAGTCCAAGCCAGAATACCACGAACCGTAATATGTCTTTCATTGATGCTTCTCGATACATCAATGACATTAATACCTCTCCATAACTCTTGGAGATCGTCAATGAGAGGAGCAAGATATATATTCATATTTTTAACTTGTCTTCTTCAAAGGTTTAAAAGTGAAGCATTAAATGTTCCTTTTTAATGCTAAGATATGGTGGAAGATTGTAGTTGATGACTACCACTAGCCATGTTGACCATTTACTGGATTTCATGGAGAATGGATTAACCTCATCTGATGCAACTCCTAACTTTAGATTCTGTGGATTTTGTGCAAATTCAGGTCATGTAGAATCAATATGCTGAAAAGCAACACTATCATGAGGAATTTTTATTATTCCATGAGTACTTTTATGATCATGTCCCCATGTCAAAAGCTTTGATAATTCGGGGCTTTAAAACATATGTCTAATCTGTGGAGCCAATGGAAAATGTCTCAATACCTTTTTTTGGATTTTACCTTCTTCGTCCTTATATCGAGGAGATTGACATTTTGGACTGTTGAGTATCTTCTTCATTTCATCATGTGAGGTAGGAAGAATATTCTGACTTGGTTAAAACGTTTCAGATAATAACCTATAAGTTCATAAAAAAAGACATATTAATAAAAAAAAAATATATATATATATATATATATATATATATATATATATATATATATATATATATATATATATATATATATATATATATATATATATATGCATATAATTTTATATATGTGTATGCTTATGCATATGTGTATGTGGATGTGATGTGTGTCGTGCATGTTGAAGGCAAAGCTCATCAATTCCAAGGTAAGTTCGAACTTTTTCAACTCATTGTTGCCCAATAAGGAAGGAAGAACGAAGGTTCCTAGTTTGTCTTTTTCTTCACTTGCCTGTAATGTTGATACCAAATAGTAACACTGCAAAAAATCCAGTTTGGGTAAGAGTGCCTCAAAGTATTCCGCTAGCCTTGTGCATTGCCATATGCTTTGAAGTTCTGGTGTGTTCTGGAGAGTCTCGAAATCTTTGGAAAACAATTGGAATCGTACCCATGCCTTGTCATACTCACACTTAGACTCCCAAATGTACTTCACCTCTTCTAAGGGCCTTGACATGCCATTGAACTAGTGAGAGTTTGCATGAACTCTCTCTGTTATTCCTATGGGAGGATCCGTATGGGTATTTGTTGGAGCCGGCACAACTCTACTGGTCGTTCAGTTGGTAGCACTTCAATAGGTAGACTCTCTGCATTAATACTCACAGTACTCACTCCTGCCTGTGAGCTAGGGCTTGGTGTTTTTGACATGATACTTTTTGTAGCTCCTGATGCTTATCTGTTGGAAGAAGAGAAGCATATTAGCATTGCATAGGAAACATGATATTATGGTGTTCCCTCTACAATACCAACATGATATCCAAAGTGGTTAGGGGTTAGTGGGTGGAATTTTGATGATGTGTGTGAATGTTGGTTAGTAGGTTAGTGATTCCCCTAGATGCATACTTTGGATGTGCACTATACTCCGCATGCATCTATTGTGATGCAATTGGGTCAGGGGTTTTGATACAGGGTTTAATTCTCCGAACTCTTATTGTGGGATTATAGCTTTGGGAGAGATGACATGTAATGGTTTTTGGATTAGATTGTCTTGGATTTGGGACTTTTTGGGTACCCATTTCGAGATACTCCTAGGTGTGATTGGAGATGTGACAGTGTGGAGTGTAAGTGTTTGCCCTAAGATTTGTGCTACGAGTGCCTATGGGTGTTGATTCGAGCTTGTGAGCTGAGGTGAAGTTCTTTTAGCTTCTAAGCAATTCTTGGGCACCCAAATCTCTCTTGTATTTGGGTCAGCCTTTATTGACTGCTTTGGGACCCAAATAGAAATGGTCCATCTAGATTGATGCCTAGGATACTCCTCCATTGTAGTCTTAGACTGACGAGTTCGTTTGGTGCATATTTGGGATCGTGTCTCCTGACTAGAGGGTGGTTCACCCTTGTGCATCTAGATCTGCTTCATTCCATGAGGTACTTTATGTTGCACTGGTCATTGATCATGCTTCTTGATTATCGGCTTCCTTTGTGTCTAGTGTTGTCTTGCTTCCTTTCATGGGACCCTCTTTGGAAAAGAAAGGAGTTCCTCATTGGTCTCTCTGTGTCCTTCACAAGCGACAATCTTCTGCACCATAGAATCTTGGTCAAGAATAACACAGTTATCATCATGTGCATTCTCGGAAGGACGAGAAGTTGGTTCCTTTCTTAGTGGCCTGAGTGCTTGATTCTCTAACTCAATTGTGATGCGGCTTTGGTTCACCCATGCCTGAAGAAGTCCAGTTCTTAGGTTTAGGTTGACTGCATGATCATAGATCCAGTGTTGGCCCAAGATGAGAGTTTTGATAAGTTCCTCGTCTTCGCACACTAGCACTTTGACTATCATTAGAACATCTTGAATGTAGAGGGGAAGTTCCACCTCACCCATGCAAGGGGTTTCCACACCTCCCAATCCTATGAGATATGCTTGTATAGGATTGACCTTCAAGTGCAATTCTTGACAGTAAGAAAGTCGAACTGCACTAGTGGTTGCTCCTGAATCAATCAAATCTCTTACTATCATACTCTTGTGCTACTTTCAATGTAGGTATCAAGAAGTCTAATGGTAGCACTACATTTTGGCCAAACACCATCTGAAAGGGTGTGGCTTGGAGTACCGTTTCATAGGCAACTCTGTATGCCCAAACAACATGGTGTAGCTGTTTGTCCCAATCAGAGCATTTATTATTCACCAATTTTGTCAATACATTGCATAAAATCTTATTAGTGCTCTCAGCTTGCCCATTACATTGTGGATGATAGGGGGCAGACTTCTTGTGTATCACCAAGAATTAATGGAGAAGGTTTTCAATGACTTCATTCAAGAAGTGTATGCCTCTATCACTTACTAGCTTGATTGATAGCCCATATCTGGTGAACACATTCTCAAATAAGAACTTAGTAGTCGTCTGAGCATCGTTCTTTGTTGTGGCTTTTACTTCTACCCATTTGGTTAAATAGTTCATGGCCGCAATAATGTACTCGGCATGTGAGCCCTAAGTTGGGGGATTAATAGGACCAACAAAGTCTATTCCCCACTTAGAGAATGCACATCCTCCATTCATGGGTTTCAGTGGCATCTTATCCTTACGTATCGGGTATTGAATTCGCTGACAAATGTCACACCGCTTCACATAGGTATGGGCATCCATGTGAAGGGTTGGCCACCAAATACCTGTTAATAGGATTGCCTTAATCACATGGTCTCGTCCAAAGTGTCCTCCTGCCACACCTTGGTGAGCAGTCTCGAAGATCTTCAGATATATGCTCTCATGGACACATAGTCTAAGATATCCATCTTTTCTATGGGTGTATAATCTAGAGCCTCGTGCTCTAAACTTCATTGTCTACTAGTGTCATTTCCTGAGGGAATGTTTTTGTCCTCAAAAAATTCACAAATGGTTCACTCCAATCTAGTACTAGAGACACTCGGTATAGTGTAGCATGCTCCACAGGCTGGTCTAATACAACAGACTGGGCATTCCTTGTACAACTTTTGGACATGTGCTTCCATAATTGGCAAATACACACCTAATGTTTGTAGGGTCTTGAGGGTTCCAGGTTTGGAGTAATGTTGCTGGAGTGCACCTACATGTGCTATTTGCAACCACTTTGCATGCTCGTCTTCTTCTACACAACAAGCTAGTATGCCTTGATCAATGTGCTTGTACATGCTGACTGCTAGTAGGTGATATTTTTGAGCTCTCACCACTTTTTTATCTTTGGTTTTGAGAACAAGGTACACACATAAATGTATCTACCTTCATTTGCCTTCACTAGCAAACTACTATGTGCCTTTGAGGCTTGATATCCAAGTTCATTCAAGAACTTGAACAATTTGTAATTCCATGCTCTTGGAGCTTGTTTTAGACCATACAGAGCTCTCTTAAGCTTGCACACATAATCTGATTCATTTGACTCTTTGAAACCTTCTGGTTGCTCCATGTATACTTCATCTGCAATATATCCATTTAGAAATGCATTCTTTACATCTAATTAAGAAAGTTTCCAACCATTACATGTAGCAATTGCAATTATAGTTCTAATTGTAGACATCTTGGCTACTAGACTAAAGGTTTCATCATAGTCCACTCCATGTGTCTGAGCATATCCCTTGACCACAAGTCTAGCCTTGTATCTAGACACTTTTCCATCTGCAAACCTCTTTGTCTTATACACCCACTTACATCCAATCACCTTCTAATTCTTTGTCCTTGGCACCAATTCCCATGTCTGATTCTCAAGTAGAGCATCATACTCTTCTTGCATTGCTTTTTCCCAATTTTCCTTTCCTTTAGCTTCATCATATGTGGATGGATCTTCATGTATCTTCACAATGTAAGCATAGTCTTTGGTTGTCAAGAAAGAGGTATCATTACTATACCTGATAGGTTGTTTTCTATCTCTTGATGATCTTCTAATTTCTACACTTCTTGAAGTTTCTCCTTCATTTTGTTTTGGATCAAACATTGGTCTATTTTCATAATTGTCCTGCATTTCATTTCTACAATCATCATCATTAATGTCTTCTTCATATACCTTCATCTTTGACTTCCCTTTCCTTTTGATTTCTTCAAAATATGTACATACATTATCTGATCCTGTAAACCATGTGCTTTGCTCATCAAATGTAACATCTCTTGAAACAAGAAATTGTTTTGTGGATGGATTCCACAACCTGTATCCCATCTGTTTCTCATCATACCCAATGAACATATATTTTTCTGCTTTAGGTTCAAGCTTATGTCTCAATTGAGATGGAACATAAGCATTCCAAACATCCAAATATTTTACAGTGATCAAGAGTAGGTTTCTTACCTCACCATGCTTCATAAGGAGTCCTTCTCTCTAAATCTTTGCAAGGCAACCTATTCACAAGATAAGCTGTAGTATTAATTGCTTCTGCCCACATATAATTAGGACACCTTTTTTCCTTCATCATTGATCTTGCAAACTCTACAAGAGTTCTATTTCTTCTTTCTAAGACTCTATTTTGTTGTGGGGAGTACTTGCAAGTCAGTTCTCTTTTGATACCTGCATTCCACATATAATCATCAAATTCTTTAGAAAATTACTCTCCCCCTCCATTTGATCTCAACCTTTTCAGCTTTTGTCTTGTAACCCTTACTGCATAGGCATGATAGTGTTTAAATGTCTCAAACACTTCAGATTTATCCTTGATCACATGTAGAGTAATCCATCTAGTTGCATCATCAACAAATAGCACATTATACCTTGATCCATTTATGCTATAGTCCTTTGAAGGATCCCACACATCTGTATGAACCAATTCAAGCATATTTGAATACTGATATCCTTGCGTATTGTATGATTTCTTGTGGGCTTTACCTAACTGACAAGGTTCATATTTGTATATCATATGTTGACCTTCAATATTTGGTAGACCAAGCACTACACCATTCTTTGTCCTTTCTTTAATTCCCCTTTCATTAAAATGTCCTAACCTCTTATGCCATGGATCCAATTCAGACATCTTTTGGTTTCCATAAGTAAAAAATGCATGTCCCACATTACCTTGGACTTTGAGAGTAAACAATCTTCCTTCCTTTTTCCCTGTAACAATACTTCTATATCCTTGACTTGGATCTTCAACATAAACACCATCACTTGTAAATCTGACTTCATATCCCTTCTCAACAATTTGCCCTACACTTATTAATTTTTTAGGGATTGTTGGAACATAAAGTACCTTGCTTAGGAGTGTACTTCCACTCCTTGTCTTCACTGATCCAATGCTCTCAACTTTGTGTTTGGTGTTATCTCCTATTTGAAGTATATGTCCATTCACTTTAACTTCCATATCAATCATCAAAGAAATATTACCACTCAAATGATTACTACATCCTGAGTCAATATAAAACATCATTTGATCTTCATTGATTACTTCATGAGTTGCATTCAGGATAAGAGTCAAGTCTTCCTTCTAATCTGAAGCATAATTGTAATATGTATTGTTATAAGATTGAGGTTGAAAGCTTCTTCCTCCTCCTCTAGCATATGAGGATCTTCCACCTCTTCCTCTGAAGGTGCCTCTTTGATTTCTGCCTCCTCTTCCTCTAGGAGTAAAATTCTGATTATGACTTCCACCATTATGATTGTTATACCAACAATCATTTGCCAAATGATTTGTTCTGTCACAAATCCAACAAGCTTTAGTATTATCTTTGTTCTTACCTCCTCTTCCTTTACCATTGAAATTCATCTTCCCTTTCATGAAATTTACTTGTTTTGAAGATCCTTCTTCATCATTTGTCTGCTTGCCTTTAGCATTCTTCTTCTAATCCTATGAATACATTGCTTGACTTGAACCTCTGTCATTCTCTCCTTTAATGTCCTGCTCAAATGTTAGCATATCTCCTAACAATTGAATAAGATCAGGAGTAAAATGATCTAATGATAGTTCTGTAGACAATATGAAAGGTTTCCACTTTTCATCTCCTCTTAGACCTGTAAGTATTTGCCTTTACCAACTTGTCTTCTTCAATTTCTTCATCTACTGCTCCCAAGCTATCTCCAATGTCCTTCATCCTTGTAACATAGTCAGAAATTGACTAAGATCCTTTTTGCTTGAATGTTGTAAATTCAGCCCATAGTGAAGCCTTCCTTGATTTGGTTGTGTTTTGGAAATGTTCTTCCAAAGCATTCCATATATCTGCTTCACTTTCTAATCCTCTAATGTGTGGTAGAAGATAATCATTTATAGCCATATAAATGATACTCCAGGCTTGAGCATCTCTCTTCATCCAATTCTTCAATTCTACAAGTTCTTCTCTTGTTGGAACACTTGGATCCTTAAACTCAGGCTTTTCTTCTTCTCCTGTAATAAATGATATCGATTCTTTGCTCATGAGGTGTGCTTCCATCCTCATGGACCATGCTTGATAGTTCTCTCTATCTAGCTTGTCAATTTGCAAGCTTTCTCCCATCTCTTGACTTCTGTGTCTGCAATTACTAAGATTTATGGTAATAAAATGTACCTTTGATATGAAGCTTTTAGCCTTCTTGATCCTTTGAGCTCGTGCTTTGTTCTTCTTTAGGTTTTCTTCCAAACTTTACTCTTTGCTTCTTCAATTCACAAGATCTTTGATATCTGCAACAATCGAGGTTCTCCTTGCTTCTTCTTCACCTTGATTTGATCTTTCTGCTCTGATACCACTGCTAGAGACATTTTAATCTACAAATGTCTGATCTATCTTGACTTAAGAACTCTTCTATATCAAGAATAAACCAAACTTTACACAAACTTCAAATTATCTTTCATATATGTTAAGAAATACTTCTCTGTATGAAGCTTTCTTCATTGTCAAGAGTCTGCTTTAGAAATATACTTCAACCTCTGCATATGATTGTGATTTTGATCATTCAAATGATACGCACATATCCATACTACCTTTGTGCGATCATATTGTATCATTAGTTCTTTAAAAGAACTATTAGATTTCTAATTTGATCACTTCGATCAAACATGTGTCAGAAACTGCCTTCCAAAAATAATGACTTTGACATGGTCAACTTCTTAAGTTGATTTCTCTCAGAATCTAACCCGTTTTGCTAAATGCTTTTAGAAAAGCTTCCTTACCTTATAACTTAGATTTTGCATGCTCAAACATAATAAACGTTACACTGAGCACTGAGATCTAAGCAAATCTTTCAATAGGAAAATGCACGATTCGGAGAATTTCACTTGCAGACTTCTACATATGAATGTTCCTACTTGTCATACACACAACTTGAAGAGAATTAGATCATCAAACTTTGACCATGGCTTGATTAGATTCTAAGTTAGATGTGTACAAAAGATTTCCCGATCCACATGATCAGGCTAAGAGAATTCTAGGAAAGACCAGTCGCTAACTCGCGAGAAAACTCTCTACACATCTATCTCTTGAATAATGTGAAAATCTATTGATTACTTCTCATCTATTCTTCTTCTCTCTCCTTCTCTCTTCTATAGCACGACTATACATGAGCTTATATATACATGTGGATATAAAATTGTCACTCCATCAAGTATTTTTTAAGTGTTTTCCAAAACTATTATACATAAATGTACAGAACATTTGTCTCTAATTCTTGAATTGACTTCATACATTTGAGCTTGAACCTTTTCTTCACTTCTTCATTCCTAAGCTTCATGTAATCATCCATTGATGATTGTTTTGCTCCAAGTGAGTCCTTCCTTTCCTAATCACAACTTCAAAGTCATATACCATTAGTAAGAGGAACCATCTTACTAATCTTCCTGTATTGCAGGGTTTGTTCACTAGATAGAGTAATGCTTGATGGTCTGTAAAAATTTTAAACTTATTTGCTAGCAAATAATGTCTAAACTTCTTAATCGCATATACCATGTTTAAATCTTCTCTTTCTATAGTAGTATAATTTTGTTCAGGCCCATTCAATTGTCTACTGGTGTAGTCTATTGGAAGATCCATATTACCTTCACTAGTTGGTTGTGCGAGTACACACCCTATTGCATAATTGGATGCATCCACATGAACATGGACTGGCTTGTTCCGAAGTGGTGTAGTCAAGATTGGTGCTGAAAAGAGTTGTCATTTGAGTTCATTGAAGGAGTTCTCACATTCTTCTATCCACTCAAAGTTAGTAAGAAGGGAGTACAAAGGCTTTCTGATGATCGCATACATATGAATGAAACATCAGTAATAGCTGCAATGCCCTATGAAAGCTTGCACTTCCTTGATATTCTTTGGCCCAGGTAGCTCTTCAATAGCTCTCACCTTATCCTCATCTCTGGATATCTCGTTCTTTGACATATGTGTCCTAGAATCGTGCCTTACCTGACCATGAAAATGCACTTTTCTGGGTTCAAGCAGATGTGATACTCTCTACATTTGTCAAAGCTTTGTCTGAGTTCAGGTATATGTGTTTTTCTAATGTTGGAATGAGCATAGAGATCATCAACATAGACTTCCAAGTTTTTCCTCAAGAAGTCTTTAAACACATGGCACATCAGCCTTTGAAAGGTAGTTGGTGCATTGGTAAGATCAAATGGCATTACCCGAAAAGCAAATATGTCCCACTCTATGGCAAAAGTTGTCTTATGCTCATCTTCTGGAGCAATAGCCACTTGATTGTAGCTAGAGAACCCATCAAGGAAGCTATATACTTCCTTGCCTGCTACTCTTTCTAAAAGATGCTAAGTGATAGGAAGCAGATAACTATATCTGATAGTGGCTGCATTAACCTTCTTCAAGTTAATGCATACACGTAGCTTTCCATTCTTCTTGGGCACAACTATGATGGGACATACCCATTCAGTGTGCTCAATCTCGTAGATAAATCTTGCTTCCACCAATCTATCTATCTCTTCCTTGATCCTCGCAGCATAATTGTCGTTATATGTGTATGTCTTTTGCTTAGAGGGCTTGGCCTCTGAGGTCATGGGAATTGTATGTGAGCATATGTTAGGGTCTATGCATTTCAAATCCTTGTAACCCCATTCAAAAACATCTCGATATTCTCATAGAAAGTCTACCAACTCTTGCTCATCTTCCTCTGTCAAATCATGTCCTATGTATGTGCATCATTCTTCACCTTCCTCTATGGTCACAATGATTTTCTTAGTCTTCTCTTTGTTATCATAGGCCTCTCCTGCTTGTGCTTCATGTTTAGGCATCCTTATCATGACTCGCCTATCTTCTACTTCATACTTCTTGAAATTTTTTGGGACCTCAAACAAAGATTCATCCTCCTCTGGTACAAGTTCTCTCTTCTTTCTTTTCTTATCTTCACTCTTGGTGGTTATCTGGGTGGTTAATCACACATCATTCATAATTTATTTGTGTCTTTGAGGGTGAGCTTCTACTTCGTAGAAATATTCCTCATCTAATGCAAAAGGTGGGTCCATAATAATTGAATCTAGATCGGAGTCACTTGCTTCCTCAAATTCATCAATGCTAGGTTCACATTATTTAATAACCGAATAACACATCATTGGCTCTATTGTGAAGATTGAAATGTCATAGCCATCCTCATCACAATGGGGTGTCCATTGTTCTTCATTGATGGCTACATCCATTGTTGCTAAAATTTCTGCCCAACCATGAGGTTCAAACTCTTCATCTTGAAATACTACAGGTGCATAGGTTGGGTCTCATATTGATCTATGAGTTTCCTTCGCACCTACCTCTCTAGCTTTTTCTCTTTTCTCTTCTTCTTCTTCTGCCCACTTACACATCCACAAGTGAGTGTCTTCATGCATCCATGAGGATCGTGATCCTATGGAATGCACTCACTCCGTATCATCTGAAGCTCTATGGATGGGATTCCACTGTATTGGGCGCACATCTCTATGAGAGTAATCCTTGAGATTGACTTTGGTTGTGACGCCTAAGTGTTGCAAATACAAAGAATTGGTTCCCCAATCCTATACTACTTGCAATTGTCTCATGAATGGTCTTCCTAGAATCATCTCATAGGCCTTGTTTTTGCTAAAGTCACAAATAGTAGAGGTGTGCTCGAACTCTACCCCACAAATGGTGAGAGTTATTCCCTCTAGCAATCCCAAAGGTCTCTCTATATGACCATCAGCCATTTGCAACTTCATTCTTGTTGGCTTGAGTGCTGGTTTGTCCCAATGCTTCCATATGGAATTGGTAGCAATTGCAGCTCCTGCACCTAAGTCCAAAATTGCTTTGGTGGTGTAACCTTGATGGGTTATGGGAAGATAGGTGTTTCCTTCTTCTCCTTCGTGTTGGAGCAAGTCTATGACAAGCCTAAGTATTGGCTTAAGTCCCACAAAGTCATAGAAAAAGCATTAAAATGAAGACTATGTAAAGTTCACTTGTGAACTACCTCTTGTAACTTTTGAAGAGTTTACTTAATGTAAAAGTAAGAGAATCTTAAGTGGTTGAGTCCACTTGATCAAGAATGGAAAGAGGAGCCACGAATTCGTGATTTGTGGTAGGTAGAGAATCAAATCAATCATTGATTGATTGGAGAGTGATTGAGGGAAGTTAGCCTCCCAAACTCAACTATAAATAGATGGCAGTTTTAGTCGTGGTTAGAGAGACCTATGTGAAGACCTCCAAGAGCTGAGCTTTATGCCATATCAAGGTGTGATTACAAGGCACACATATGTATCAGTAAGTCATTGTATTGTACAAGCAATATACTTTCATTTTCATGATTATTTGAGTTCATCTTTCCATGTTCTTGTGATGTGTACTACTCACTGCCATTACTTCAGTTTTTCTCAGTCAGCTTGCAGAGATTGTTTCTCTGCACTTGGTTCATCATTTTCAGTGATTTAACTTGGTAAAGTTAGCTCTATAAGGCTACTATATGCTCACAAATTTTCATGTCATTTGGATGTTGGAATCTTCAGTTATGTTCATTTGAAGTCAACAGGGTATGTTCATCTTCACTTCTCTGTCAGGTACCCGACTTTTTCAGTCATCTTGTCAGAGTCATTTCTCAGTGTTTACGCATCCAAATTCAGTGATTTCAAGCTTGTTGAATTCAGCTTACTGTCTAGTATAAGAATACAAATTTTCATGATCATTGGATTCTTAAATCTTGAGTTATGTTAATTTTTCTACTCACTGGTCTATTTCTGTAGCAGCCCGTGAAAATCGGGATGATGTCATCACTTGTTAAAAGTCATTGTCAGTGTGTGGTTTGTTATTTTTGATGATATTACTCTCTAAAGTTAGCTCTTTAAGCTACCTAGCCTTTCCCAAGAGGAATTAGTCTAATTGCTGCTGTGCTCAGAGAATTATGTAAAACACTGGACAGGTGTATTAACCAAGAATAGCAAGTTTTCACCTCTGAGCTAACTCCAACTTATCTGTTTTGATCTATCTTTTTGAGAGTGATCTTCCAAGGTACATAGGGTGTCTAATACATCCATTGGCAAGCTAAAAGGGCCCACCATCTACTCCTGGAGTTCATTTGGCTAGTGTAGAGCAAAGATTTTGCAACACCTCTTCATCTTCAACACATACCTATCCATCTCTTCACAGTGGTATCAGAGCAAGGTTGGACAACATGGCAGATGGATTTCCTTCATCAATTGACAAATTGGACAGAGGTAACTACTCAGCTTGGTCATTAAGAATGGAAGCTTATCTCCAAGGTAGAAGTTTATATGGTTATGTGGCTGGAGATGAAGTTATGCCGAGTTTCAGGAACAAAAGTCAACCAACACAAGAAGAGCAAGAAAGATTGAGCACATGGTGCTCCAAGGATGCACTTGCAAGGTCTTATCTCCTCAACTCTATCTCAGATTTTTTGTTGCCTCACATTAGAAGTTGTAAGACATCTCAGGAAGTGTGGGATGCACTTGAAGCTTTCTTTGCTTCAAGTACTAAAGCTAGGAAGCATCAACTATGGCTGGATTTCACAACTCTCAAGAAGGCTCCCAAACAAAATGTGACTGATTTTGTCACAAAGCTCAAGGACATAGCAGATCAGTTGGGAAGCATTGGAGAGGTAATAGATGAAGAGCAAATTGTAAGGCAGGTCATCAATGGCTTGAAGGCAGATGACAAGTGGGAAGCATTCACCACAGCTATGGATTTGTACATGGACATGCATGTACCTGATTTCAACACACTCATTGGACAATTACTTACTCAAGAGGCAAAGCTTATCAAAAATGGAGAAAGCTCTAAAGGTAATCAATCTTCAGCTTTATACACGGATAAAAGCAAGTCTAAAGATAACAAAGGAAAGGCAAAGAAAGTGGATGATGAAGCAGGTACATATCAAGCTAACTATGCAGGTAGAGGAAGACATGGCAGAGGTA
Source organism: Ceratopteris richardii (assembly GCA_020310875.1). Lineage (NCBI taxonomy): Eukaryota > Viridiplantae > Streptophyta > Polypodiopsida > Polypodiales > Pteridaceae > Ceratopteris > Ceratopteris richardii. Next base: position 194,421,449 of record CM035410.1, on the reverse strand, counting down.
GAGGAAGAGGAGGTAGACAAGGCAGGGGGAGATCCCAAGACTCCAACTCATGTTCTATTTGTGGATTAACTAATCATACAACTGAAAATTGCTTTAGGAATTCCAGGAATCAAAGAGGCAGAGGATACAATAGAGGAAGTTATGGCTACTCAAGAGGAAGGTTCAACAACTACCATGGCAACTACAACAACTACAATCATTCAAACTATCAAGGAGGCTACAAAGGAAGGAGAGACTACAATAACTACACAGAAGACTCAAACAAAGAGGATTCATTATTGATCATGAACATGGCTATGCCACAAGGTAAATCTGATGAGCATGTTTTCTACATAGATTCAGGTTGTTCAAATCATGTGGCAGGAAATGTGGCACTCCTATCAGATTTAGAAGATCCAAGGAATAAGCATGAGGTACAAACAGGAGATGATACAAAACATCCTGTGGAGAAAATAGGCAATGTCAAAGCACCTGATGGAAACATCAACCTACTCAGTAAGGTACTCTATGTCCCTACCATAACAAAGAATTTGATAAGTGTTGGGCAGATAGTAGAGAAAGGGTTGCAAGTCAGGTTCACAAAAGCAGGAGCATTTGTTGAAGATCCAAGTCAAGGATTCAGAAGAATTGCAAAAGGTGAAAAGACAGGTAGATTGTTCACATTTGAATTACAGGACACTAGAAACATTGCTCTCTTTAATTATGGTAGTCAGACACTCACAGAATTGGAAGTATGGCACAAAAGGTTAGCACATATTGGTGAAAGGTCATTAAAGCAAATCTGCAGGGACCAAAGTGTACTTGGACTTCCTAATTTGTCAAAACAACATATGATTTATAAGTGCAGTGCATGTCAATTTGGAAAGTCTCACAGGTTACCATTCATGAAGAAAGGTTATATGCATGGAGATCTCTTGGAGTTGGTTCATACAGATGTATGGGGACCAAGCAAGGAAGCTTCAATATCAGGATCAAGGTATTATGTTTCCTTTATTGATGATTGCAGCAGATGGACTATCCTATTCTTTATGAAACACAAAGATGAAGTTTTTTCATGTTTCAAAAGATATTTGGCTCTTGTGGAGAATCAAACAGGTAAATCACTAAAAAGGCTAAGGTCAGATGGAGGGGGAGAATACTTCTCCCATGAGTTTGATTCTTTTCTTCAAGAAAGAGGAATCAAAAGAGAGGTAACTACAAGGTACACTCCTGAGCAAAATGGAGTGGCAGAAAGGAGGAATAGGACAATTGTTGAAGCTGCAAGGTCTATGTTAAATGAAAAGCATTTACCTAATTACTTATGGGCTGAGGCTGTATCTACAGCCACTTACTTGATTAACAGGTTGCCTTCCAAATCCCTTGATGGGATGACTCCATATGAGGCTTGGAATGGAAGAAGACCAAGTTTAGATCATTGTAAAATTTTTGGATGTATTGCTTTTGCTCATGTTCCTTCACAGGTTAGAGGCAAGATGGATCCAAAAGCAGAAAGGTGTGTATTTATTGGATATGACAACAATCAAAAGGGCTACAGGTTATACAACCCTACCAACAAAGGATTCTTGGTAAGCAGAGATGTAGTTTTTGATGAGAACAATTCATGGTATGAAGATTCATGCAGGAAGGTCAATTTACCATATGATCTTGAAGAAGATTTTCCAAAGCTTGGTAGAGAACAATCAAAGATTGAAGAACAAGACACCTCAGAGGATGATGAAGAATGTCAGATGGAAAAGATCAAAGCATGGAAGTCTAAAGGTAAAGCAAAATTGCAGGAACTTGGACATGAGGCAGAATCATCACATCATGGCCTAAGAAGATCTATGAGGGAAAAGAAAAAACCAGAAAGGTATGGGTTTGACACCTCATTAGTAACTAAACATTCTATCTACATAGCACAGGACATAAATCAAGAGGAGCCATCATCATTTGAAGAGGCCAAAGCAAAAACAGAATGGAAGCATGCAATGAAGGAAGAGATTGAAGCACTTGAGGAAAACAACACTTGGGATTTGGTGCCCAAGACTTCATCCATGAAGGTAATAGGCTCAAGATGGGTCTATAAACTCAAGAAAAATTCTGATGGTTCAATTAACAGGTATAAGGCAAGGCTTGTGGCAAAAGGCTTTGCACAAACTCAGGGAATTGATTATGAGGAGACTTTCTCTCCTGTGGCAAAGATGCCTACTATTAGGTTTTTGCTTAGTATTGCCTCTTCCAAGAATTGGAAGATACTTCAACTAGATGTAAAGAATGCATTTTTGAATGGTTGGATAACAGAAGAGGTATATATGGCACAACCACCTGGTTTTGAGAATCAAGTTTATCCTGATTATGTGTGTAAACTTAACAAAGCATTGTATGGTCTCAAGCAAGCTCCAAGAGCTTGGAATTTCAGGCTTGTTTCATTCTTGCAGGACAAAGGCTTTCAACCAAGCAAAGCAGATCCTTCACTCTTTATTAAAAAGAGTAATTCCGAGGTCATCTACCTATGTGTATATGTAGATGATATTATATTGACAGGAAATGATGCAGATGGTATGAAGAAGATCAAAGATCAGATGAGAGAAGAGTTCAAGATAAGTGATTTGGGTTCACTTACCTACTTCCTAGGTTTGGAAGTTGTCTACAAAGATCATGGTTTGTTTCTCACTCAAAGAAAGTACATTAAGGACATGTTGGCAAAATTCAAGATGCAAGATTGTAAGATTGCAGGTACTCCAATGGAGGTTAATCACAAATTGAGCTCACATGAAGGTGAACTCATAGAGGACATCACATCATATCAAAGTCTAGTGGGTAGTCTCAACTATGCCACATTGACAAGAGTAGATATATGTTACAGTGTGAGTGTGCTAAGCCAATTTATGCACACACCAAGGAAACCACATATGGATGCTGCCAAAAGGATACTCAAATATCTCAAAGGAACCATAAATGAAGGACTTTACTATCCTTATGTATCTGATTTAGGTTTGAAGCTATTTTCTGATGCAGATTGGGCTGGCTCCAAGGAAGATAGAAGGAGCACTTCAGGTTATCTAACCTTTGCAGGTTCAAAGCTTATTTCATGGTCATCCAAGAAGCAACCCACAATTGCTCTCTCTTCTACTGAAGCTGAATATAGAGGTCTTGCTATAGCTACACAAGAAGCTATGTGGATGAAGACATTATTCAAAGATCTTGGATTGGAGTTTGGAACTCCAACTATTTTTGGTGACAATATGAGTTCTATTCATTTGGCTGCTAATCCTATTTTTCATGCAAGGACTAAACATATTGAAGTTCATTATCACTATGTACGAGAGAAGGTTCTAAGCAAAGAGATTCAAATATCATATGTGTCCACTCATCAACAATGTGCAGATATTCTAACCAAAGCATTGGATGGTACAAAGCTTTGCAAATTCAAGGCTATGATTGGTTTGCAGGTAATCTTGGAAGATTGAAGACCTCAAGCATACTTGGCTTGAGGGGGAGCTGTTGGAGCAAGTCTATGACAAGCCTAAGTATTGGCTTGAGTCCCACAAAGTCATAGAAAAAGCCTTAAAATGAAGACTATGTAAAGTTCACTTGTGAACTACCTCTTGTAACTTTTGAAGAGTTTACTTAATGTAAAAGTAAGAGAATCTTAAGTGGTTGAGTCCACTTGATCAAGAATGGAAAGAGGAGCCACGAATTCGTGATTTGTGGTAGGTAGAGAATCAAATCAATCATTGATTGATTGGAGAGTGATTGAGGGAAGTTAGCCTCCCAAACTCAACTATAAATAGATGGCAGTTTTAGTCGTGGTTAGAGAGACCTATGTGAAGACCTCCAAGAGCTGAGCTTTATGCCATATCAAGGTGTGATTACAAGGCACACATATGTATCAGTAAGTCATTGTATTGTACAAGCAATATACTTTCATTTTCATGATTATTTGAGTTCATCTTTCCATGTTCTTGTGATGTGTACTACTCACTGCCATTACTTCAGTTTTTCTCAGTCAGCTTGCAGAGATTGTTTCTCTGCACTTGGTTCATCATTTGCAGTGATTTAACTTGGTAAAGTTAGCTCTATAAGGCTACTATATGCTCACAAATTTTCATGTCATTTGGATGTTGGAATCTTCAGTTATGTTCATTTGAAGTCAACAGGGTATGTTCATCTTCACTTCTCTGTCAGGTACCCGACTTTTTCAGTCATCTTGTCAGAGTCATTTCTCAGTGTTTACGCATCCAAATTCAGTGATTTCAAGCTTGTTGAATTCAGCTTACTGTCTAGTATAAGAATACAAATTTTCATGATCATTGGATTCTTAAATCTTGAGTTATGTTAATGTTTCTACTCACTGGTCTATTTCTGTAGCAGCCCGTGAAAATCGGGATGATGTCATCACTTGTTAAAAGTCATTCTCAGTGTGTGGTTTGTTATTTTTGATGATATTACTCTCTAAAGTTAGCTCTTTAAGCTACCTAGCCTTTCCCAAGAGGAATTAATCTAATTGCTGCTGTGCTCAGAGAATTATGTAAAACACTGGACAGGTGTATTAACCAAGAATAGCAAGTTTTCACCTCTGAGCTAACTCCAACTTATCTGTTTTGATCTATCTTTTTGAGAGTGATCTTCCAAGGTACATAGGGTGTCTAATACATCCATTGGCAAGCTAAAAGGGCCCACCATCTACTCCTGGAGTTCATTTGGCTAGTGTAGAGCAAAGATTTTGCAACACCTCTTCATCTTCAACACATACCTATCCATCTCTTCACACTTCGCTCATGTCCCCTATCTTGTCCAAAGGTATTTCTTGCACGGTTCTATGAGATCCTACCTGAGAACAAGGTTTTGCTACTTCTGGCACTTGGTTGGCTATGTGTTTCTACAATTTTGGCTTAACCTTGAGTAGCTCCTCTAAAGTGAGTTTGCACTGCACTTTAGTATTTTTCACTACCTTCGTATTCCTAAGTATGACTGAAGTTTCCTTTTTTACCAGGATCGTGGTTGCCCTCATACATGTGGATTTTGCTTCCCATGGGCTGTGAATTGAGGCAATTCCTTCAAGTATATATATAGATACGCAGTCTAACCATTCACTTGATGGGGCATCCTCTTGTTCTCCATAGATGGAGGGAATGTCTTGTGAGAATTGATTGTGTAAGTCATCCACAAGTTCAATAGGAGGAGGATTTTCATTTTCTTTTGCCCATTTCTCTTCTTGAATTTCTCTTAGAAATTCTTGGGAATCTTGATTTATAGAACAAGCGGTGTCTGACTTAATGAAATTGTGCACATAAGCATCTTTGGGAGGAATGCTCATTCTTCCACTAGCCTTATCCTTACCTTAAGAGGTGGGGTCCTTTCCAGATTTTGCAATTAGCCTCTCCAATCTTTATAATAGTCCATCAAAATGCAGTTGAGTCCTGGCTGAACTAGAGCAGTAAAAGAGCAGACTTGCTTCAAACATGGTTTGAGCCAATTCCACCATGTTAGCACAAAGTTTAGTTCGTTTGAGCTCTAGGTCAACTCTAGGGTAACACTTTTCATGATCTGTTATGTTTGGTCCTTCTTGTATTCTAGCCTGATATGCTTTAAGCATCATGTCTATGTCCTCAGGAGTGGGATCTGCTAAGAATGATCCTACTCTAGGTGGTGGTCGGATTGTGTGAGGTGGATTAAAGGTCGTAGGTTGGAGGGTGATGGGAATGGTGGTAGTGGAGTTGTGTGAGAATGTATTTGAGATGTGAGTTCAATTATCCTGGCTTTTGTTTCTCTCAGGCTTTCCTCAAGTTCACTCATCTTCCTTGACCATTGCCATCTCATTCTCTCTCTACTATCCCTCCAAGCTCTTGACCTTTTCTTAGAGAGGCTCTAAGTCTCACTAACCTCAGAACTCTTTTCCTGGCCTAACTCTTGGTTTTGCTTAAATGACTAAGCCCTTGTGATGACTTGCACCAAAGAAGTGGATGTCACACTTCCCATAGAGTCTGCCACTTACCCAATAACATTGATAAGAGTGATTTTTGGCATATTGTTGGGGTTCTTAGGACAATCTCGTAACAGGTGCTCCTTCCCACAATCTGGAAAAAAACTTTTGTTTGTTGTTAACCTTTGGAGTTGTCCTCTCCAATCATTATAGCATAAAAGATTAACTAACACTTCATCAAATTCTCAATCCAAGAAGTATGCAAATACCACAACCCCTTCTAGTTAATTGAATCCAAGAATAAGAGGAAACATGGCTGATTTCTGCGAAATTAGTGAAGATGAAGATGAAAAAACTAGGGTTTTGAATATCTTGATCTATACAATAGCATTTTCAATGATCTTTGTGTCTAAAGTGTGCCATTTTCTCTCTAGATTACAAATATAAAGTCAGATTTCAAAATAGTACCTATATCACACAGACGAGACAATCGTGATTCTATAAAAAATGAGAATTTCCATTTCCAACATTGATCTCTTGCAACACTTCACTCAATATACTAATAATCACCTCTCTTCATACACTTTCCTCAGAAATTCACAAGAAAAGCTCACAAATTCCATAGATTTCACAAGAGAAAGACTCAACAAAAGAAGAAGACACTCAAGAGAAGTAGAATCATGATTTTCTTGCAAGAATCTGTTCACATTACTTGAGTAGCATGAAAATAGTAGCAAATACAACCAACCTCTACAAAGTAGAAGAAATGATGATTTATACCTTTTCAAGTGTCCCTTTTCACACTTGAAATTTGGCCCTTTTACTTTCAAATCTAAAAATATGCTATTGAAGAGCTTTTGAAAATTCTAAGAAAAATACATATGCTTCTACTATACATGAGGGAAGACTCTTCCTCATTTTTACATCATTTGAATAATTATTACTACATGGAATTGTCAAATTACAAGAAATTGCCTTCAAAAAATGCTTCTTCCAACATCCTTCCCCTCCTAGACTTTTTGGATCCTGACAAAAAATTGGTATGATAAAAATGTTGTTATGAGTTCACTTCACTTCTTCTTCCTTTGATAAACTTGTGACACCAAATCATGCCTCTTTCTTTTTGTGACACTCAAGTTGTTCACCATTTCAAATAAAGCTTTTCTCCATTGAACTACTGCTTTTGGTCTGTCTATCACATCCTTCTTCAAGTACTCTATGTACGCAGCTTCATATGCAGTGAGTCTTGACTTTGTAATTACAACAAATCACAAAAAATATCTAATTCTCTTTCAAAAAAACCCATAATCAAAAGCATCCTAAAAAAATTTGAAGGTAATGGCTACCTAAAAATACCACTCTACTATAATAGGCCATTAAACAAATTCTGTCTGGTGTTTGGCTCATATCAAAAAGTAAAGCATCTGAAGGTGAGTTGAATCCTATATAAGTAAGGGTTCTCACATCTGTGTCTTTGAAAATTTCTATACATGCCACTATAAGCCGCATAATTCTAACTACTTGTATACAAGCGGGGTCATTTACATCTTTATATGCTGATATGACAGATTTTGCAGTGTCAATCATGTATTTTTTGGTTGGCCAAGGTCCTGCTTTAGGTCCTGCAATCTTTGGAAAGTTCAACCATTTTGTTGGGATTTGTCCTTCATTTCTTCTTTCTTGAAAAATTGACCAATCTCGTCTCCTGGATTTATCTTTAATTATAATGGTGCCTCCTTCCATATTGTCCTGCAATCCTTGTTGGAATCTAACCACTTGTTTCTCCATTTAGGGTTGGCCTTTTCAAACAAATCTTTGAAGACATTAATGTCCTCTTCATACTCTAAATATCTATTAGGTGGTAGAGCAACTCTTGCAGTCTAGTAATTTTTAATACTTTCAAAGATCATACAAAATGGTATTCCAAGGCAATATGCTACCCAATGATGCTGATCTGGATTTACCCCATTTTCTAAAGCAAATTTTACAATCTAAGTTGCATATTCATCATGCATCTTTCTGATGAACTTCATCCTTGATTCTCTATTTGTGAAAAGCATTTGTACGAATTCATCTGAATAATCTTCAATGCTCTTTTCTTCTTTTTCATGTGAGTTTTGAGGTGTTGATGATCTTCTACTATCTTCCACAAGTTCTTGTTCCTCTATTTGCATCCTCACTACCTGTTCTTCATCCTTTTTATGTTGGATTTCAGTACTTCTTTTTAACTCTATCACCTCCCTCAATAGGCTTTGATTTTGCGATACCAACAACTCTTTCTCTGAACTCCATTCACTTCTTGATGATGGGGGATGATTCTAACACCCCAATGCAAAAATGGAAGATGGTTGCCCTCCATTAGGTCCACAAGCATTGATATATGCTCATTGTTCTGTACGTTTCTATGCACTGGTACAAAGACTTAAAAAGAAATTTTTCATACTTGTTGTTACACAGGAAGGTTGTGTGGATTAGGTGGTCTAGTAGCATGTTGAATATGAAAATAAAGTTGTCAAAAATGTTTTTTCTAAATAATTAGAGAATTGTTGATGGTTGTATTGACGTTCATTGGGTGTGTGCATTTGTTAGCATGGAGAGGTTCTTGAGTGCAGGATTTGCAATAGGAGGGTGCATGTGTGAGTATGAGAATGTGAAGGTACATGTGTGTTTGTGAGTCGATGAATGTATGTGTTGATTATGATATGCGGGCATTTTGAATTTGTATTGTGGTAATCAGATGTGTATCAAAAAGGATCCAAGAGTGTTTGAGTATATGGTTGCATTTCAAGATGGTGTGAAAATATAACATGGCTACCAATATAAGTGCTTGTGTGGTTATGAGTAGGAGAAGGGATGAGAAAGAAGATTAAGTGTGGGGGGATATGTTACCCTCAGATATGCCATCGAAAAAAGGATCATGGAGCACTTATTCTCGATTAAATTTGTGAACTGAAGCCCATTTTCACCCTCTGAGAACCTCAACTTCCAGGTGTTTGTGGATTCACGATGTCTTAAGGAAGGACTGCGCTTATTATTCTTTGTTGGAGAAAAAGAATCTTACGAAAAAAATGGAAGAAAAGAAGAAAAAATAATGTTGCCCTACAACCTTACCTCCCCATTTCCCCCTATGTCGGCATGTGTCAGAGTGTGAAAGGGGAGTTTTATTGCTCAACTTTGAAAGAGATTGGGAGTAATGGGGGATCATACTCTGTCCCTCCCTCACTTGCGGGCCGTGTCAGCCTCTCCTGGCATGCATGGAGAGGGCAGGCAGGAGTGTTAGGGTGTCTTTGGATGACGACTACAAGCGAGGGGCTCTCCTTCTACTTCTGGTTTTTTGGGTGTGCAGGCGCCGAGGAAGAATGGAAGGGATTTGCGAGAGAGTTTTGGGAGCTTGAGTTGGGCTTCAACATCAGCTTAGGGAGGATTAGTCGTTTCTTAGCTATACTCAGATTCAGAAATCCCATAAGAGAGCTTCGCGTAAGCAGTGAGACATTCTCTACTTAGTTGGATTAAGGAAGAACGGGTTGCATACCATTGTGCAGGGCTCGCAGCTTACTGAGAGGAACGGGCCTCATTGACTTCCTCATGCGAGAAAGCTCGTTTGCATGCGTGAAAGCGGAGGACGACGGAGGGGACGAGGATGAACACGTTGATGATGCCTCTAATGGCAAGACCCCTTGCAGTCCAAGAAAGTGGATACAAGAGTTTTGTGCTCTTGCAAATGTGGTTGCTTCTCGTTGTGCAAGAATATTGTTGATGTCTGTTGAAGATCTTCAATGCCAGTTCAATGATGAGATTCTTGAGTTTGCAAAAGCTTCAAATAGTTACGCTCAGAATTTGCTAGAATATTGTTGTTTGAGAGCTCTAGGAGTTTTGATGAGAATAACAGATTGTTTATCAGATAAGGATTTCGGACAGCTAACATTTGATATGATGTTAGCATGGGAAGCCCCTGGTGTAGCAGATAAACCAATAATAAAGGTTGGCTCTAGGAGGTTAGTTGGAGAGCAAGCATTTGTGAGACTAGGGCTTGCTATCATTGGTGTGGCAGATCCTGTGATAGTTCACAGTCAATTTTCTCTTTTGACAACCACAAGATGGGAGACTGCAGTTCACAATCTATGCCAAATATCTTGCGAAAGTGGACAGGATCATGGAATCGATGAAGAACCAATCTTTTTTATCTCATTTTTTTTTAAATTTCAATCCATGAAATGTGAAACCTTAGTAGAGTTAGAAGGCACAGTTAAGACTCCGCCTGTGCTTCAGCATACTGGTGTGTCAATATGGCCTGGGAGAATGACTCTTACTGACCATGCTTTATATTTTGAACCTATTGGAGTGGGGTCTTATGATAATCCCTTAACGTATGATTTCTCTGACGATTCACATCATACTGTAAAGCTTGAGTTGACTGGCCCTTGGGGAGCACAATTATTTGATAGGAGCATTCTTTGTATATCTAGTGCCAGCCCTGAACCTCTCATTTTTTAGTTTCCGGAAATCATGGGCCATTCTCGACGGGATTATTGGCTTGTAATCATAAGAGAACTTGTTTGTGTTCATCAAGGGAAGTATCAGATGGAAGATGTGGATAAAGTTGAAGCATTGTCAAGGGCACTTTTAGGTATTGTGGGCTTGCAAGCCACATGAGAACTTGTTCATGGCCTTCCGTTCAAATTTGAGTCACTGCTCATATTTTTGACTTGTGAGCATCTTCATGGTGGCGACCTTATTTTGAAAGCTATTGCAAAGAACTTTAGTAGTAGGAAGAAAAGAGTGAATGGGAGGATTCTCCAAAGAAGTCCTTTTTCTGCAATATCAGCAAATTCTATTTCATATAACCTGCCAGTTCTACGAACCCAAGCTGTGTGATAGGTATAGTAATCCCAGTGGGAGAATTTCTGATTGGTGATCTTACTCCTCGGGAGCTTTCACTGCCCTTCATTCATGCATGGGAGTGGATAAGGGAATTGCAATCGTGGAATGATCCATTGAAGACCATCACATTTCTCTTGATATGCTCTTATATTCTTTTGAAGAATTATCATGGTTATGTGATCCCTGTTGGCCTTATATGCTTCTTGGGTTCCTCGCTATGGATCCGGCAAGATCAAGGCAAAAATGCAGGCGATGTCAATGTATTAGCACCAAGCCCGAATGCCATGGAACAACTATTCAACCTGCAGCAAGCATTTGGAAGGTTTCTGCAGCGGCATGTGGTCTCTTGGACTGCACTTATTGCAGGGTCATTGTATCTACGGTTGGGTCTTCTAGAGAGTGCAAAGCACCGTTTTCAGTCTGCAGGATAATGGAATAATGTTGTGCATGAGCTGCAACAAGTAGAGCACGTCAAAATGCATTGAGATGAGAAAGGTTGCACAGTAGAAGTTAGTCCTTAGAGAGAGTGATGCTGCGATCGTTTCTGGAGCAGACTCTGCACCCCAGGTCATGGGCTACAAAGCACAATCTTTATTAAAGCTTAGAAGGTTCAGGAGGCGGATGGAAAATCGTGGCTCAAAAGATTCCATGAAGGACATTAATGGTATGGATAATATCATGAGATAACTTCAAGAGACAACGCAATATCCAGTTGAGCATCTTGGGAGGTTTGAGAAGTTTGGTATGTCTCCATCAAGGGGTGGTGCACCCATTACAATTATTGATGAAATAGACTCGATTACACCAAAGAGAGAAAAGACAGATGGTGAAGTTGAGCAAAGGATGGTTTCACAACTTTTAACCCTCATGGATGGTCTCAAGTCTCGTTCACATGTGACTGTTATTAGAGCAACAAATAGACCAAACAGTATCTATCCTGCTCTAAGACGGTTTGAAAGGTTTGACAGAGAGATCGATATTGGTGTTCCAGATGAGGAATGGTCGGCTGGAAGTCTTGCAAATTCACACAAAGAGTATGAAGCTTTCTGATGATTTTGATTTAGAAAAGACTGCAAAGGATACATATGGTTTTGTTGGGGCAGCTCCGGCTGCATTATGCACAGAAGCTGCATTACAGTGTATTCGTGAAAAGATGGATGTCTTTTATCTGGAAGATGAGACTATTGATGGTGAAGTGCTGGATTCCATATCTGTCACAAATGAACTTCCAAACTACTCTTGCTCATGCTCTCACTCAAGGGGTAGCTTATCTACATGTCGGGCTCATTGATGCAGAGCAAGAGATAATGAGTCAGTTGTTCATTACCGATGCAATCCAGGAATATGTTGCAAGCAGTTCAATGTATTGGGGAAATGATGGTTTTTTGGCACACCTTGTCGTTGCCCTGAGCATAGAGTATTTTGATGGACGTGAAAATGCGCATACAGATTACCCTATCACTGATTTATTGCAAATGATGGGAAGGGCAAGCCGTCCTCTAATTGATAAGTTTGGAAAGTGTATATTTCTATGCCATGCTCCATGTAAGGAATACTATAAAAAAGTTCCTATGTGAACCTCTTCCAGTTGAATCACATTTGGACCATTTTCTGCTTGATCACTTAAATGCAGAGATAATAGTGTGTACAGTTGAGAACGAAAAAGATGTTGTGAATTACCTGACGTGGACATTCATGTATCGTAGGCTCACTCAAAATCCTAATTATTACAATCTTCAGGGCACAAGCCATAGGCATCTATCTGATCATCTCTCAGAACTTGTGGAGGGCACCCTTGTTGATTTAGAAACAAGCAAATGCATTGCTATTGAGGATGATATGGATCTCTCACCTTTGAACTTAGGGATGATTGCCTCTTATTATTGTATCCACCATACCACAATAGAACTATTTAGCTCTTCAAAACGAAGGGGCTTCTGGAAATACTTGCATCAGCTTCTGAGTATTCTAATCTTCCTGTGAGGCCAGGGGAGGAGGAGGACCAGTTAAAGAGAAAATGTGCTCTTGTCTATGACAAATGACTAGCTAGATAGCTACAGAACATTTTCATGAAGCAGACGAGCAAGACGTGTTGCTCTTTATTGACAACATTTTCAAGTGTACATTGGCAAACTCTTAAGCGTTTGCCCTACTGGGAAGGATCCTCTCTGCTGTTGGCTATTAGCCGACTCTGGCTACTGATCTAGAAGGGTTACAGGAAAGGATTACCACAACTAGGAAAGGATCCATCACCTATGTGCAGGATATTTATGTCCCAGCTAATGAGTTAACTAACCCTGCCCCTGCTACTACTTTTGCCCATCTTGATGCAACAATTGTGTTGTCACGCCAAATTTCTGAGTTTGGAATTCATCCTGTTGTTGATCCTTCCGACTCAACATCTCATATACTTGACCCAGGGTTCTGAGTGAGGAACATTATAACTATGCAGGTGGAATACAAAAAAATATTGCACGGCTATAAGAATCTGCAAGATATCATCACAATTTGGGTCATGAAGTATGTGCACTTGAAAGACCATATTTACTAGCTTGAAGGGGGTCTCGAGGATGCCTCTGAAAAGTACCCAACCTCCTAACTTTCAGGGACCTTCCCCCAAGTCACATATGACCGACTCTCCCTGTACTCTGATCCTTTTCTCTCTCTAGTTTTTGTGAGACTGTTGTACATGCCCCACTTCCCTCTACCTTGGTCAGATCCTGTGTCCACCACTCCTTCCCCCACTCCTTCCCCCACTCTCCTCTACTCCTCTGCCCACTTACCCTCTACCTTGATGCCCACTCCTGCAATCCCCAAACCCCCACGTGCACCTCTAAGATTTGCCCCCAATTGTGGTCAACAGGAATCTGACCTATCCCCTTCCCCATTCTATAAAATGGGCACTCCTTGCCCAATAGAGGTTGGTTAATTTGCTGATCGATCATTCTGAAAAAAGAGAGGAGCACCATAGTGAGTGAGAAGTTTCTGCAAGACTGAAGCAGAGGGGGAGGCTGGTAGGATCTGACAGAGAGAGAGAGAGAGAGAGAGAGATTGGGATACTGCGAACTGTCTCTGTAATCAATCAAGGAAGAGGATAATAGCCTGTCGAACCCAGCGAGGGGGGTGGGGGTTTACGAAGCTACTGCGAAGACCCAGTGCTACAAATTGCATAGGCTATGGAGTTGCAGGTAAAAAAGGTTTGCCATTCTCTTCCGACTCTTCAGAGAGTTTGATCTCCAATTGCTGTAACTGCCCGATGTTGTGAAAGGTTCTTTGACCCATGACATTCTGATTTTCGACGTTTTGTTAATCCCTGCTGGTGATAAGAATAGAGTCGATTTTCTTTACATTTTAGTAGGAATGATCACTGTAGTTTATGACATAGTGTTGTCATGCGTGAAGGACAGAATGCAACTGTTGTTGCCTGCAAGCTATGTGTGTTGGTTTAATTTCAACTACGAGGTCAAAGCGGCTCCATACTGCTACTAAATTGAAAATCGTTATCTGTTGTTTACATATTTGGCTTTATCATGGAAAGAATGTTATCAACAGCTACTCGTCAAGCATATGCATAGGATGATGGCTTTATGGTATGTCTGCAAGCCGTAGGTTATGATCTTAGGGGGGGCGAGCTTGATTGTCCATATTGTTTGGTTATAACGGAACCGTTCCATTCGATTAGTGAACTATAAGAAAGCTACTGTTGAATGCAATACAATGGGTTTGTATGACTGAACACGAGTCTTTATGAATATTCGTAGTTGGCTCCTTAAGTATATGTGTCGATGCATTTAGGTGTAAAAATTTGCGAGTAAATGACAAGGAGAAAAGTGGATATTGGGTGCATGCATGAGATTGGGTGCATGTGCACAAGAATGAGTGCATGTTCAGGTCTATGTGTGCCAATATATGGAAGAGGAAGAATGCATGAGTGTGGCTATATGCATAAGTGAGTGAACTGGTATACTATGTAGAAAGAGTACTGTTGGGGAATAGGGAGAAAGGTAAGGTAAATTGAAGGTTGTAGTTAGGCTGATGGAAATAGTATACGAAGCTGAAAGTGTGATTGTGTGAATTTATGCCTAATATTTTACGAGTTTGTGTTTGAGAGCTAGTGCATGAGTGAGCTGGTGTGTGAGTGGGGTTGGGGTTGAGTATTTATGTGTGAAAGGATTAGTGAAGGACTATGTGTAGAGGTGCATAATTGCGTGCAAGAGTGAAGCATTGAGGTGTATGCTAGATTGATTGTGTGTATGTGACGGTGAGAGTGAGAGTGTATGAGAGGAAGGGAGTGCAAGAGTGTGTATGTGAAAAAATATTAGTGTTTGGGTGAGATTCTAGTGGAGTATTTCTGTACCAAAATGAGATTGGGAGGGTGTGAGTGAGTACTTGTATTCAACACAGTGGGTATTGGAATAAATGTGTCTGGAATAAATGTGTCTGAAAATGAGAGTGAAAGGGTGAGCTTGACAAAGAGAAACCAGAGCAGAACTGAGAAGTGAGAGTGAGAATGTGCAACTATGAGTTGGTGTGTGCAAGCTGGGCTGTTTTTGTGTGTTTGAGTGAGAAAGAATTTGTGACTAGATAGGGAGTGTGTAGGTGTGTAGGGGTGAGTTAGTGTGTGAGTGATTGCATGGTCGGAGTGGTGAATGAGTGTCTGTGCAGCGTGGTGTGTGTGTGTGTGAGTGAGAAGTGTGCAAGTGCAAGAGTGCAGGTGTAAGCACTAGCCTATTAAAAAGAGGTTGGTTGTGAGTGTTAGTGTGTGCTTATTAGGTGTGTGCGAGTAGAGAAGTAAGAGTGAAGAAGTGAAAAAGTGCATCGTATCGAGAGGGACAAAAAGAAATAGAGAGAGAGAGAGAGTGCTAATTAGAGGAAGAGGAAGGGCATGCACTCACGTGTGTAGGGTTTGGTGAGATTGGATGAGCTTGTGAGGAGGTGAACGTAGGATTGTAAGTAAGGAGGGTACACGAGGGGCTTAGGGTTGAGAGGGAAGAAGAAAAGGGGAGGAGTGTGATCAAAGAAGGCTTAAGACTAGACCTTCCATGTATCAAAGCAGGCAATAGGACCAAGAAATAAGTTAACGAGATCGGGAACGTGAACCACATTAGTCAAATTGTGGCTTGAGGGTAAAATACATCTGGCAAGTTACGAGAAATTGCATAGAGATAGCTAGATATAGGTGCAAGTGCTCAAGACCTCTATTTGGCAATCCTGCTGGGGAGAGCTTGGCACGTCTCTACAAGAGAGTGTCATAGGTTCGCCTAGCACCACAAGTTGGCTGAGCTCTCGAACCCAATGACTAGTACATGAGCGAAGAAAGTTCTTCCTCAAGAAGAACTAAAACTGGGACAGAAGAGCGAGCCGTTCAAAGGGCTGAAGCTCGAGAAAAGCGTAGGCAAGAATCATATGAGACATCTTCAAGTAGTCGGAAGGAATTAGAGGAAAGAACGTATTATCGGAGAAGAGTAGCCGCTCAGGTAAGGAGACTCGAGGGAGTCTTGAAACCAAGGGCTCTAAACTTCTGGGAAAGAAGTGACATTGATATCACCCCTTTGTTTGAAATGGCTTACCGCATTCCGGTACATCTAGGAGACTTCCCAAGATTCTCAGGCCTCTAGGATGAGGACCCAGACAATTTCATTCAGCTTTTTTGAGTGACTTGCGAGGCAAATGAAGTCGTAGACCAAGGGTAGAGATTAAGAATTTTTCCAGCAACCCTCGGAGACGAGGCAGCAAACTGGTATGGGAATTTGACACCTCAAGAGAGACGGACATATCAAATGCTAAAAGATGCCTTTTTGGCAAAATTTTGAAGACAAGGGTTCCAAGACCGCCTTGCCCAACAAATGGAATATTTGCGGCAAGGAGTAAATGAAAGCATAGACCATTATATCCAGAGAACGGAGACGTTGATAAGGAAGATGGGCGTAAATGCCCCAAATGATGAAACACTAAAGAGGAGGTCTATCGCAGGATTAAGGGATCCCACGGCACAACAACATATAATTCTTACGCGGCCCGCCAATTTGATAGCTGCCAACGAGCAGGCTAGGGTATGGGAGGAAGTGCAATTGGGTCAACAGAGGAGAATAGAGCTCTTATACGAGCCAACGGAAGGATTACGGAGTGCACCAGTAAGAAATCTGGGCCAAGGAAGCCCTACATTGACCACTCCGGCCTTTGTAGCTGCGACCAATATGCCAGGCGAGGTCAAACTCGCATTGACAGAGGAGCGAATATTAGAGTTGGTAACTCAAGTAGTAAAATCTGCCACGCTCACCCAAGAAACATACACTGTGAAACATGAGACAACCTCCGACCCTAATCAGGGCGTGTTTAGGTCCAACACATGGTGTGGGACATGCCATGGCTATGGTCATCTGGCTTCGGAGTGCCCCACAATTTCAAGAGTGTTCGTGGATAGACCACCACCTAGACGGTTTTGCACTTTCTGCAGTAGGCCGAACCATACAAAGGACCAATGTTATCATAGAAGGGCTTATGAAGAACGGACCCTACAATCGGAAAACACCCAAAGGCATCCTTACACAGGACTGTCGACTCGAAGCATCCCACCCATACCTCGTTGGGAAACCAGACAGACTTATGGGCATGGTGCTCAAGGTCAGGAGGGTGGCTATCTTAGAAGGGCAGCACATGCCTAGGGAAGGGGAATTGGTCCAATTCAATGTTGGAGATGCCATGGTTTTGGACATACTCAAACTAGATGCCCAAATAAAAAGGAACCTGTTGATTACACTCCAATGTGCAACTACTGCAGTGGAGAGGGCCACTTTGACGAAGACTGTCCAAAGAAGAAAGCCGACAATGGCAAGGGAAAAGGGCCAGTAGAATCCTCAAACTATGTTGAGACCCAAGGACATCCCACTCCTAGAGTACAAGAACAAATTCCTACAATAGGAGTGGTGTTTAGGACACCCGATTCCCGAGAAGGACCCAGTTCTTCCATGCACTTTGTAGAAGCTGACCCAGGCAAGAGTGCACGAAAAGATCCTATTGTGGCAGTGGTCACTAGGACTCAAGAATATGTGAAGAAGGATGCGGAAAAAAGTAGTGAAAATGCCGATAAAGAAAAGGTACCCAAGCGTAGGGAGGTAGAAGAGCAAGTTGAGGGACTTGTTGAGCAACGAGAATTTGAAGACGGAGATGAAATCGAAATACTTCTGCCGGTGACAAAGAAGTTCATGCCAGGCATTGCCCCATTCCGAGAGAGATTAAAAACCACAAAATGTCATAAGGAAAGGAAAAGCACAGAGGAAATTGACATTGTGCAAATGTTGGCCAAAACAGAAGTTACTTTGGACATTGGCACCTTGCTAAGATGTTCCCCGACATATAGGAAGCAATTTTATAATGAATATATCAAGAAATCGAGGAAAGCTCGAGATAAGAAGAGACAGGAAAAAGATGTCCAAGGATTTATTCAGAGCATCACAACCCAGATCGATTCAAACGCTCCTTTTGTGGTCGTTGAAATTAAGGGATATGCAATCCTAGGTGCTCAATTAGATAGTGGGGCAGCAGTCAACTTAATGACATAATATATGATGAAGGCTCTCGGCCTAACCCACATGGAGGAGACTCCAATGTCCCTAAGGATGGCGGACCAAACTCAAGTGAAACCGGCTGGCCTTTTGAAGAATGTGAGCACAGTGGTTAGAGGATTAGAGTTTAGTGTCGATTACTTGATAGTCAGACTGAGAACGTCAGAAGCGACCTTCTCAATCCTACATGGACGGCCATGGCTTGTGCAAGCCAAATGTGTGCATGACTGGCGCACGGGGTTCATTACAATCGGGCCAAAGTTTGATCGTGTGCAAATCCAAGTTTCCTCAAACTCAAGTGACAAGAGGCCAACAACAGAGGAGGAATTGGAGAAAAAAACAAAGGAGAAAGCGAAGCAAGAAAAAGCATGGGTAAAGTTTGCCCCGAATGCTGAGCCCTACAAGGATATGCTTCAGGATGGGTTCAATTTGCAATTATTCAAATTCCAAAGCACGAAAATGGGAGAGTATAAGAACCCATTAGCTTACAAGGATGATTCGGACCAAGAATTGCTTGGATGGTTGACACGCACAAGTCAACTTGACTGTTACATGATGAACATAGACTCAGGGGAAGGCAAAGCTACCAATTCCTTGGAAATAGGGACTTCAGAAGAAGAATTAAGTTCCAAAGTAGTTTCATCAATGGAGGTAAGGCAATTTAGAGAACAAGTTAGGATTTTGGAAAAAGAGCTCCAAAAGAGACGTCAAGAGTCAGAGGTAGTGACAGAAAGGGAACCCAAGGCGCAGGAAAGGATCACAAAAGCGGAACTAAGGAAATTGATTCCAACTGGAAAAGAACAAACGAATGAGTTATTGGCGAACCATACACATATGATCGGGGAGCATTTGCCGATCAAAGCAATATCGAGAGGTGAGGGATATTTGAGAGAAGATAATGTGGAAAATTGGGAAGTTTCCATAGAAAAGTTCTTAAGCATCGGATCAGAGTTACCAAATGATGTGCGGGAAAGAATCAAATTAGTACTGAAGAATTACAGTATGGCCTTTGCATGGTCATACAGTGATCTGAGAGGAATTGATCCCCAAATTTGCCAGCATTATATAGACTTGGAAGAAGGCACCACACCAATATGTCAATGACTTAGGTGGACAAATGTAGTCTATTCGGAATTGATCAAGCTGGAATTGACGAAGTTGTTGGAAGCGGGATTCATATATCCCATCGCATCAAGCGAATGGGTATCACCAATTGTAGTTGTTCCAAAAAAAAATAAAAAAATTCGCATTTGCATAGATTATCGAAAGTTGAATGAGCGCACGAAAAAGGATCACTTCCCTTTGCCATTTACTGACCAAATCTTGGATAGAGTAGCTGGGCATAAATTGTACTCATTTTTAGACGGTTTCAGTGGGTATAACCAGATCCAAATCCATGAAGAGGATCAGTCAAAAACCACTTTCACCACAGAATGGGGTACGTACGCATATCGTATTATGCCATTTGGATTATGCAATGCATCGGCCACATTTCAGAGGGCAATGATAGCTGCATATCAAGAATATTTATAGGATTGGATGGAGATATTCCTCGATGACTTTGCGATCCGAGGCGACGATGAAAATATGATGGAGAGAATCGAAGCTATTTTAAAAAGAAGCATTGAAAAAGGCATCACATTAAACCCTGAAAAGTGTACGTTTGGAGTACGAAGAGGATTGCTCTTGGGACATGTTATTTCTGAAAAAGGGATCTCGGTTGATGAGGATAAAGTGGAAAAAATTGGGTGACTCCCACCCCCTCAAAACCTGCGGCAACTTAGGGGATTCTTAGGACATGCTAACTATTACTGGCGGTTTATATTAAACTTTGCCTCCATAGCCGCACCATTGACAAATCTTCTGAGGAAAGATCAGCAGTATCGATGGACCGGAGAATGTCAAGTTGCATTTAACTCTATAAAAGAGAAGTTGGTAAATGCCCCAATTTTGGTAGCACCTGATTGGACGAAAGAGTTTCATGTGCATACGGATGCGTCCCATACCGCGGTCGGGGCTGTGCTTTGTCAAGCCGATGAGAAGAAGTTGGATCATCCAATTTATTATGCAAGTCGAAACCTGAAGAGTGCAGAGAGGAACTACACAACTACAGAATAGGAATGTTTATCAATGATCTTTGTAGTAAACAAGTATCGGCACTATTTGATGGGCAAGCACTTCACATTTTATGTGGATCATGAAGCCTTAAAGTATATCATCAACAAACCCGAGTTATCAAGACGATTGATGAGGTGGATGTTACTTTTGCAAGAATTTCAATTTTCGGTGGTAACTAAACCAGGGAAATCGCACATGCTCGCAGATCATTTATCTCGAGTTGTTAATGAAGAATCAATCTCTGGTGTGCCCGATGACCTTCTCGATCGTCACTTGTTTCAGGTTGATGTTAAAGTACCTTGGTATGCCGACTTAGTAAACTTCTTATGCATAGCCAAGTATCCATCGGAAGCGAGCAAGAGAGATAAGCAGAAATTGTAAGCACTTGCAAAACACCATAGCATCATTGGGGGGAAGCTCTACCGATATTTTGTTCATGAGAGCATTTATCGAAGGTGTTTAGAGGAAGAAGAAGCAGCTATAGTTCTAAGGGCGTTACATGATGAACCTTGCGGTGGACATTTTGCGGGTGAACTCACGGCCAGAAAAGTCTTATTGGCTGGATACTGGTGGCCAACGTTGTTCAAAGATTGTCACACCTATTGCAAGAAATGTGACAAATGCCAAAGGATGGGTAAACCGACAATAGTGCATGGAACCCCTCTTACCCCAGTGCTAGCTCTTAAGCCTTTCAAGAAATGGGGAATTCTCACCAAGTGGGTAGAAGCGCGCAAAGGCTTTGAAGACCGATCGAGCTATCGATGTAGCCAAGTTCCTGTATGAACAGATTATCACACGATTCGGATGTCCCTTGGAGATATTGAGTGATAGAGGAACACATTTTGCTAATGAATTGATCGAGGAGTTGATGGAGCTATATAAGATCAAACACCGAAAAAGCACTCCATACTATCCGAGAGCGAATGGACAAGTGGAGGTCACCAACAAGATTCTGGAACAGATTTTGACAAAGACGGTGGTGCCTCATAGACGAGATTGGGATGAGGGACTTTTAGAGGCCTTATGGGCGTATCGAACGTCCTATCGAGTGATGATAAAGAGAACTCCATTCTCACTAGTATATGGCGAGGAGGCCATTTTTCCCATTGAAAAAGAAATCCCAACACTGAGGGTGGCCATCGAGGTCAGGCTGGGAGAGGAAGAATCATTGAAGGAAAGATACATCCAATTGGTCAAATTAGAGGAAAAGAGACTGCTGGCGCAACAAAGCTTAGAGGCCATTCAGAGAAGACGAAAAGACAAGCATGATAAGAAGCTCAGAACCTATGCAATTCAAGAAGGTGATCTAGTGTTAGTTTATGATAGCAAGTACTACAAGTTTCCTGGGAAATTTCAAACAAGATGGGTGGGACCATTCAAAGTGGTGGAAGTAAATTCAAACGATTCAATACAAATACAGGACGTAGACGGGGAATGCGTTCCAGTGAAAATCAACTTACTTCGTGTCAAACCATACTTCAGTTAGCAGATGAGGTTATTGGGAAAAGAAAGAAAAAAAAAAGGAGTGTTAGGCAGAAAATGAAGAAATAGGATGCGAGTGGGGGGATTTGCATATATATGCATATTAGTCTTGTTTTTTTCTTTTCTTTTAAATTAAGCATTATTTCTTTCTATTTCACTTAAAAAGAAATTGTTGACGCTCAGGGATATTAGAAAGAAGGTGAGAGATGGCAGATCACATAACCTAGATGTATTTGTACAGCCTCGTGGTATATTTTTCGGATCAGGCTCTAGCCAGTATGGACATAGATGTCGAGAACTTGGAAACGGAGTATGATGTAGAAGAAGCTCATTGGTTGGTATGTTTTCTAAACCAAGACATAGATATTATCTTTCACATTCCATGGTTGGAAAGATATTTGCTTGAATGCGCGGGATGCACAAAGGGTAGATATTATTATTTTGACTCCACTCGAGAAATGCCCAATGAAGAAAATGACATCGGTTGGGATTGGGCTGATACACTAGTAATTCACAGCGACGATGAGGCTCCTCCAGCAGAGCCTGACTCACCTCCTGGAAAACATTGATCACCAACTATGAAACGAGGATGAGTAGAGATTTTTTGAGTTATCTTATATAACATTGCCACCTTAGGAAAGAACTTGAAAATACGATGAGAAGAATTCGGATTGGTAAGTGTGATTGCGATTAATCAGTTGTATCATATAATCTTTATATCTTAGTAGGTTATGGCAAGAGAAAATCGACCTATCAGCTTTCATGGGTGTTTTTGTATTTTTGTACTTCTGGTTGCGTGATGTGTGGGTTGGGTGGGTTGATGCTCCTTTCTGCCTCTCCCTAACTCTCAGGACATGAGAGATGAAAAAAAAAAAGAGTAAAAAAGTACAAGCAAAAGCATGTGTATATATGTATGTATGCCTATGCGTTATGATGGGCTAGTAGGTGGGCGGAATCCTCCTGATCAGGTGGTCAGGACCGCGAGCCGACGCTAGTTTCGT
Source organism: Ceratopteris richardii (assembly GCA_020310875.1). Lineage (NCBI taxonomy): Eukaryota > Viridiplantae > Streptophyta > Polypodiopsida > Polypodiales > Pteridaceae > Ceratopteris > Ceratopteris richardii. The sequence continues at coordinate 194,398,497 of CM035410.1, read as the reverse complement.
CATAGGCCAGGACGACTGTGTGTATATCTGTTTCGGTGCTTCGTGCCATAGCGGGTTGGTAGGTGAGTGGAGCCATCTCGGCCGGGCGGGCAAGACCACGAACCGCACCCAGCTTCACTATGGGCTAGCACGTATATATGTGTATATGCCATGTATATATGTCGTTGCGCGCTATGTTGTATTGGTAGACGGGTGGAGCCAACCTGATCGGGTGGTCAGGGCCACGAGTCGCATCCAATTGCAACATAGGCCAACTCGTGAATTAAAAATAAACAAAAAAGAAAAGAAAAAATAATGAAGAAATATTCTCACTCCTGAGGAGGAGACATAGAGAGGAGGAGGGCGACGATCGCCCGGAAGGGAGTGTTTTTTTTGCATGTACGTGTCTAGTGGGATGGGATGATGATAGCTGATAGATTGATCTGCTTAAGGCTAATACCAACGAAAGGTATAAGTATTATATGTATGAGTGGTTGGTTCGTAATCCATTTTTCGGATTTGGTTTGTTCTCATTTTATCAGCAAGTGTGTTCCAGAGGTCGGTAGTGTTGTATTTGTTTCTTAAAAATTCTTTATTCATGTCTCGCTTCATCTGTTGATGATCTGTTTTTTTTGGGATATGAGGTAAGGCCGCGCTTTAGGAAATCTCAATGTTGCTTGTGTGTACATAGCCAGTTGAATCTTTATGTGTGATATGATTATGCGACATTTTGGGTTTTTTGTTTTTCTTTTTTATTATTGCATGTTTTTGGTCTAGCATCTTTTGATGAGTGAGAAGATAAGAAAGAAAAGGAAATCAAGAAGGTTTTCAACAAGGTGAGCAAGGTAAGGAATTTGTTTTGGAAAAAGTTTATTAATATATATATATATAAGAAAAAAAAAAGAAAAAATAGTCATTACTTCACCAAGGGCAACATCGTGTCTTCATCTTGAAATCATTTTTCTTAGTCAAATGAAAAAAAAAGTTGTTGTCTTCGATTAGAATCATGTTTTGGAACAAGACATGCACACATTGCATTGCTTTGGTTTTATTGCATAAAAACATGATATGAGAAGGAAACGAGTCATGCATGAGCATGTAAGAAAGAATGTGATCGGAAGTGTAATGTATATGTTACGTGAATGTATCGATGCATGTGATTGTGAACATGGTTGGCATGATGAGATGATTAACAAATGAAGAAAAATAGTTATGATGATTGTGCAGGAGAAGAGAGCAGAATATAGGTCTAGGTACTGCTCGACGTGATCTCATTTCTTGAACGATTAAAATTGTATGTCTTTGTATGTCCACAGGAAATTTAACCGTTTGAATGAGTGACAGGTGGAACAAAGTTACAAGTCGCTCGTCGAGGATGACATCGCAAGCAAGAAGAGGGGAGTATGTTACACAGGAAGGTTGTGTTGGATCATGGAATCGATGAAGAACCAATCTTTTTTATCTCATTTTTTAAAATTTTAGATCCATGAAATGTGAAACCTTAGTAGAGTTAGAAGGCACTATTAAGAGTCCGCCTATGCTTCAAGATACTGGTGTTTCAATATGGCCTGGAAGAATGACTCTTACTGACCATGCTTTATATTTTGAACCTATTGGAGTGGGGTCTTATGATAATCCCTTAAAGTATGATTTCTATGACGATTCACATCATATTGTAAAGCCTGAGTTGAGTGGCCTGAGCACGATTATTTGATAGGAGCATTCTTTGTAAATCTAGTGCGAGCCCTGAACCTCTCATTTTTTAGTTTCCTCTACTCCTCAACCCACTTTCCCTCTACCCTAATGCCCACTCCTGCAATCCCCAAACCCTCACATGCACCTCTAAGATTTGCCCCCACGTGTGGTCAACAGGAATCTGACCTATCCCCCTCCCCATTCTATAAAATGGGCACTCCTTGCCCAATAGAGGTTGGTTAATTTGCTGATCGATCATTCTCAAAAAAGAGAGAAGCACCATAGTGAGTGAGAAGTTTCTGCAAGACTGAAGCAGAAAGGGAGGCTAGTAGGATCTGACACAGAGAGAGAGAGAGAGAGACTGGGATACTACGAACTGTCTCTGTAATCGATCAAGGAAGAGGATAATAGCCTGTCGAACCCAGCCAGGGGGGGTGGGGGTTTACGAAGCTACTGCGAAGACCCGGTGCTACAAATTGCACAGGATGTGGAGTTGGATGTAAGTAAGGTTTTCCATTCTCTTCCGACTCTTCAGAGAGTTTGATCTCCAATTGCTGTAACTGGCCGATGTTGTGAAAGGTTCTTTGACCCATGACATTCTGATTTTCGGCGTTTTGTTAATCCTTGTTGGTGATTAGAATAGAGTCGATTTTCTTTATTGTTTAGTAGGAATGATCAGTGTAGTTCATGACATAGTGTTGTCGTGCGTGAAGAACAGAATGCAAGTGTTGTTGCCTACAAGCTGTGTGTGTTGGTTTAATTTCAACTGCGAGGTCAAAGCGGCTCCATAATGCTACTGAATTGAAAATTGTTATCTGTTGTTTACATATTTGGCTTTATCATGGAAAGAATGTTATCAACAGCTACTCGTCAAGCATATGCATAGGATGATGGCTTATGGTATGTCTGGAAGCCGCAGGTTATGATCTTAGGGGGGAGCGAGCTTGATTGTCCATATTGTTTGGTTATAACGGAATCGTTCCATTCGATTAGTGAACTATAAGAAAGCTACTGTTGAATGCAATACAATGGGTTTGTATGACTGAACACGAGTCTTTATGAATATTCGCGGTTGGTTCCTTAAGTATATGTGTCGATGCATTTAGGTGTATAAATGTGCAAGTAAATGACAAGGAGAAAAATGGATATTGGGTGCATGCATGAGATTGGGTGCATGTGCACAAGAATGAGTGCATGTTCAGGTCTATGTGTGCCAATATGTGGAAGAGGAAGAATGCATGAGTGTGACTGTATGCATAAGTGAGTGAACTGGTATACTATGTAGAACGAGTACTGCGGGGGAATAGGGAGAAAGGTAAGGTAAATTGAAGGTTGTAGTTAGGCTGATGGAAATAGTATATGAAGCTGAAAGTGTGATTGTGTGAATTTGTGCCTAATATTTTATGAGTTTGTGTTTGAGAGCTAGTGCATGAGTGAGCTGGTGTGTGAGTGGGGTTGGGGTTGAGTATTTATGTGTGAAAGGATTAGTGAAGGACTATGTGTAGAGGTGCATAATTGCGTGCAAGAGTGAAGCATTGAGGTGTATGCTAGATTGATTGTGTGTATGTGATGGTGAGAGTGAGAGTGTATGAGAGGAAGGGGGTGCAAGAGTGTATATGTGAAAACATATTAGTGTTCGGGTGAGATTCTAGTGGAGTATTTCTGTACCGAAATGAGATTGGGAGGGTGTGAGTGAGTACTTATATTCAACACAGTGGGTATTGGAATAAATGTGTCTGAAAATGAGAGTGAAAGGGTGAGCTTGATAGAGAGAAACCAGAGCAGAGCCGAGAACTGAGAGTGAGAATGTGCAACTACGAGTTGGTGTGTGCAAGCTGGGCTGTTTATGTGTGTTTGAGTGAGAAAGAATTTGTGACTAGATAGGGAGTATGTAGGTGTGTAGGGGTGAGTTAGTGTGTGAATGATTGCATGGTCGGAGTGGTGAATAAGTGAGTGTGTGTTCAGCTTGGTGTGTGTGTGTGTGAGTGAGAAGTGTGCAAGTGCAAGAGTGCAGGTGTAAGCACTAGCCTATTAAAAAGAGGTTGGTTGTGAGTGTTAGTGTGTGGTGTGTGCGAGTAGAGAAGTAAGAGTGAAGAAGTGAAAGAGTGCATCGTATCGAGAGGGACAAAAAGAAATAGAGAGAGAGAGTGTTTGTGTGCTAATTAGAGGAAGAGGAAGGGCATGCACTCGAGTGTGTAGGATTTGATGAGATTGGGTGAGGTTGTGAGGAGATGAACATAGGATTGTAAGTAAGGAGGGTACACGAGGGGCTTAGGGTTGAGAGGGAAGAAGAAAATGGGAGGGGCGTCATCAAAGAAGGCTAAAGACTAGACCTTCCATGTATCAAAGCAGGCAATAGGACCAAGAAATAAGTTAACAAGATCGGGAACGTGAACCACATTAGTCAAATTGTGGCTTGAGGGTAAAATACATCTGGCAAGTTACGAGAAATTGCATAGAGATAGCTAGATATAGGTGCAATTATTTGCACATTTTAAGTGCTCAAGACCTTATCCACTTGTAGTAAGCTATAAGAGCTACCCAACAAGCTCTAAATCATCCCAAATGGATATTCCAGTGGGGAGAATCACCCTCTGCAAAACAGGCTACCTGTTTGCAACACTCTCTCCCTATGTGCAGAGATATACCTTCACAAAAGTTGGCAATTTCTCACAACTCACTCAGCCAAATAACTTGAAACTTTAGCAAAGTTCAGGGCACAATATGAGAGATCCAATGAAGCTTGAAATCAATGAAAATGATCACAATGAGAGAACATACAATGCTCTGCAATCTGGTACAATCAGATTTGGAAAAGCCTAACTACACCTCTAGATAGAGAGAAGTAAGATCATGAGAAAATGAGGTAAGCAAGCAAGGGGGCTGCTTGGTGGAGTTTATGACTTCACTAAACTAAGTGGGAAACTTGTGGAATGCATACAACTCTAGAAACAAATGCGGGATGATGCTTATATAGAGTTTTACTTTTCCTACAATCTAGCTAACCACCCACTAATTAGTGTAGGTGCACTTTTTGGTGGCTGATTTGATGAGATTTGAATTTGATTGAGTTTGATGGATCTTCTAACTTTATTCCATGACTTTGGGTCCTCTTTTTTTATTGGTCCATTTGCAAAACTCATGGTTGAGCCTTTTTGCATAATTGAGACTTGATTTTCAACATAAACATGAAGCACTAGCAAGAGAGGCCTATGATGACAAAGAGACAACAAAGAAAATTGTTATGACCATAGAAGAAGGTGAAGAACGATGCACATACATAAGACATGACCTGACTGAAGAAGAGGAAAAGGAGTTGATAGAATTGTTAAGAGAATATTGAGACATGTTTGCTTGGAGCTATAAGGACCTAAAAGGTATAGACCTAGAAATATGCTTGCATACAATTCCCATGACCTCAGAAGCCAAAACTTCTAAGTAGAAGCCAAACCTTCTAAGCAGAAGCCATACACATACAATGACAATTATGCTGGAAAGATCAATGAAGAGTTATATCGATTGATAGAAGCAGGATTTATCTATGAAATTGATCACACCAAATGGGTATCCCCCATTGAAGTGGTGCCCAAAAAGAATGGCAAGTTACAAGTTTGCATTGACTCGAAGAACATTAAGGCAACCACTATTAGAGATATCTATCCGCTTCGGATCACTGAGCACCTATTGGAAAGAGTAGCAGGCAAGGAAGTTTACAACTTCCTTGATAGATTTTATGGCTACAATCAAGTGGCCATCGCTCCAAAAGATCAGCATAAGGCAACTTTTGTGAGAGAGTGGGGCATATTTGCTTTTTAGGTCATGCCATTTGGTCTTACTAGTGCACAAGAACTTGGAAGTATATGTTGATGACCTATATACTCATTTCAACATAAATATGCACTCATTTCAACATTAGACAACCACATATACCTAAGCTCAAATAAATCTTTGACAAATGTAGAGAATATCTGGTCTGCTTGGACACAAAAAAGTGTGTTTTTATGGTCAAGCAAGGCAAGATTCTGGGACACGTAGTGTCAAAGAATGACATTTCCATGGACGAGGAGAAAGTTAGAGCAATTGCAAAGCTAGCTAGGCCAAAGAATGTCAAATAAGTACAAGATTTTATGGGGGCATTGCGGCTATTATCGATGTTTCATTCATATGTATGCAATCATGGCAAAGCCTCTGTACAACATATTGACTGATTTCGAGTGGATGTATGAATGTGAGAACTCTTTTAATGATCTTAAGTGATAATTATGTTCAGCACCAATCTTGACTACACCTGATTGGAACAAGCCATTCCATGTTCATGTGGATGCATCTAATTATGCTATTGGGTTTTTACTGGCACAACCTACTGATGAAGGTAATATGGATCTTCTCATTGCGTATGCTAGTAGACAATTTAATGTGGACAAAATGATACCACTATTGAAAGACAAGGATTAGGCATGTTATATGTAGTTAAGAAGTTTATTCATTATTTGCTTGCAAATAAATTTAAATTTCTCACAAACCATCACACACTATTATATCTAGTGAACAAACCATGCAATACGGGGATATTGCTAAGATGGTTCCTCTTACTAATGGAACATGACTTTGAAGTTGTGGTTAGGAAAAGTGGGACTCACCTTAAGGCACATCACCTTTTTAAACTAACTTCGGGAGAGTCCCCTCAAGGAGTATGAGATGACCTTCCTAATGCTTATTTGTTCAATCTAGAAGTAGTGCTTGAATGGGCCAAAATCGTAGTGCCTTTTCTCACCTTTGGACCTAAACATCCTATATTGAGATCTAGAGATAAAGAACTGGTGAGTTCTAAAAAATACTACATACTGGTAGACAGCATATATAAGCATGCCGATCAAGGCATGCTGCTTGCTCTGTAGATGAAGATGAACATGCAAAATGGTTGCAAATAGCACATGTAGGTGCACTACAACAACATCACTCCAAACATCAAACCCAGCGGACTCTGCAAAGATTAGGTGTATATTGGCCAACCAGGGAAGTAGATGTCCATAGAATGTGCAAGGAATGCCCAATCTGTAGTACTAGAAAACCAGTGGAACATGCCACTCTCTATCAAGTGTCTCTAGTACTAGATAGGAGTGAATCATTGGTGAGTTTTCTGAGGACGAAAACATTCCCTCAAGAAATGACATTGGCTAGATGAGAGAGTTTAGAACAAGAAGCCCTCGCTTATTCATTCATTGGAGATAATCTATACAAGTGCAGAAGAGATGGATACCTAAGATTGTGGGTCCTTGAGAGTGAATAACTCAATATATTAGAGACTGCTCACCAAGGAGTAGTGGGAGGACATTTTGGACCAGACCTTGTGATCAAAGTTATACTATGTGCAGGTCTTTGGTGGCCAACACTTCCCAGTGTGGCAAAAAGGAGGATTAGATGCATATTTTGGTGCTGCGATTCCCAAACCCAACTTCATGTGATGTTATTATCTTATCAACACCCTGACTCCTCGCAAGAATCCCAAAGCGTCGAGCAGATTTATGCTTCCATCGCTAACCAAAGGAAACGAATTGAAGCAGTTTAAGTTAACCAATAACCTAGTATGTGATGCTCTAGATATGAGAGGGATGCACATACCCATAAAGAAGGAGATTCTAGCACCAAAGAGCATGAAGAATAGAAACCTCATGAACTCAAAGATATGGTGGCCATGAGGCCTAACATTGTGGTGCACCTTAGAATGCGCATGTAGCATTTTTCCTTTCTAGCACAAGAAACGTTCACCATGCCACATAAGAAGCTATGGTCCAATTTATATCTTGCAGAAACTTTCTAGCACAAGAAAACTTCACCATGCCACATAAGAAGCTATGGTCCAATTTATATCTTGCAGAAACTCACAACTTAAAGACTACCTACCACACTGGATTATTGATCAAATCCACTTGGTGCACAAACAATGGCTATTCAAGTTGGTATTGTATGGATGTTGTGCCCTAATCATGATTATTTATTGATGTTTGGCTTATGAAATTCCAATTTAGAGGGCTCTAATGTAGAATAGGTCACAACAATTCAAAGGCCGAACATCCACAGGACCCCTAGCAAAGAGGATGTGAGGAGCAGTACCATGTGCTCAACCACAAGGAGCCACTTTAACCCCAGATGTCACTCCACCATGTCGATGTGTATGCCCATTCACACCACCTCCCAAGACGTAGATCTCAGGGCCCAAAGTTGATATTTCCATGAGTCCCCACAAACCTTGAATTCCCTAGAGCAGTACACCTGGAAGAGCTAACCAATGAGGATTTTGGGTGGATCTTAAGAGAGGTGAATATTGAGTCGTGTGAACAATTGGTGGAAGGATCTCAACCATAAGCAACCACATAGAAGTGTCAGTTATTAGAGTTGACGAGGATGAAGAAGATGATGAAGATGATGATGAGGATGAAGAATCTAAAGAAGGTGATGATGAACACAAAGGACAACATCAAGAAGAGCAACAAGAACTATCTAAACTTGTGAGTGCTCTGGCGTATACAACCTAGTTACAAAGATTGTATGATACAATCAAGACGGTGCAAGAACAACATAGAATCGCATTCGCATCAGGCTAAGACTTGATAGATTATATTCTCGCAGATGAAGGGGTGGTCCCTTAGTTCATCAATACACTCAAATTATTGAGAGAATCTTTGGGACTTCAAGAGGTAGTGCACACTGCAATATGCCAATCAATCCGGTATGGCCGACGTAGACGGATGGGCAAAGAGATATGTATTCCCATATCTAAACCGGTAGTAACCACAGAATCAATGGCTACCTCAACAAACACCATAGATTTTACTATGGAGACTTTGTACAAACATCACGTATCTCACCTCAATACCCCCATCTTCCCCATCGCCCCCACCTCCGCATCCTACCATTGATGAAATTGTTGTAGTATTATCAACCACTACCCAAAACCCTACCTCATCAACCTCCTTTTCCTTCCATGAACCAACCTCTTAGGAAAAACCCTTTTCTTCTACCACCAACCCTCTTTTTACTTCCCCATTTTTGTTTGTAGAGCTTCCATTGGACACCCCATTATACCTAGTATAGAAGGACACCCAAGGCCGCCCACCAAAGGTATTTTAGGTATCCCCACATACCCCCATTCACACCTTCCCCTTCCCTGTTATCCATACTTCCCATTTTCCTCCTCCATCTTCCCCTACACCTCAATCGCAACCATAGCTGCACCCCATTACATATCATTCATGGAAAGTTTCATCATGTCCCCACCACCCAGATGTTAGGTTCACAAACACTCACTTCCACTTCATTGTACACAAATACCACGACCACTCACCTACCATCCCTAGATACATGGTATCACCCAAATGCACCACACCGCCCGATCCTATGGACATTTCCCCACCCATTGCACCTCCCCCTCCCCCCACGCTTCCACCATCCTTGTGTCCCCCTCCACCAACATCATTGGTACCCTCATGCACTCCATCCATCATTCCCATTCCCATTCCCCTTGCATTAAAAACTATTTCCTTTGCATCTCCACCTGTAAATACTACATTCACTATAATAATTCAATGTATATCATAGCTCCAATAGGATTATCAACAATTGGAAGATTGGAGTTCTGCCTTCCACGAAGAATCTCAAAGATTGGAAGCACAAGACACAACTTTGGAAGATGACAATGAAGCACTCCAAGCAGAATAGTTCACATTACAACAAGCTCATGTAGAACTGGAGTCCAAGGTACTAGATGTGGATGCTTAAGCTCTCAAAGACTTGGAGGACATGCTACATGAGCAAAATGTACCCAACGTAAAACTATGAAGGAATCTAGGACTTTTCAAGAAGCATATGTCCATAGCACTAGAAGAAAATAAGACATTACAACAACAAAAACAAGATAACCTTGAGGCCACTATGGAAGGGACATTGGGTGTAGTGATCAATCTCACATAGTTTTAAGTTGGAAAATTTGGAAACAGAGTGTGTAGACCTCAAGAAGCAATTAACCATAGTAAGCACATCTAGGCAGGAGGTTGTCACCCTCCCACAGACTATAGAGGAAGTCAACACATGGTCAAATATGATAGTATACATCGAATATAACCCTTGTTATCATCTTATTGCTCCTCGCTGATCCTAGCAGGCATGTGCAATCACAGTTCGAAATAATGAAGGGTGTTCAGATTGGATAAAATATCTTTACTTTGCTCCCCCCAAATGGCCATCGACTGTGGCTTATATGATATCTACTATACACCATTAGTCTACAAGATTCAAGAATGCACCAAACATCACCACAAAGATGTGTATGAAGATTTTTGAGCTAATGACACTAGTGTTCGAAACTTTCCAAAAAGTCCAAGCTCCATATATTTTGGCCCTAGGGTTTGCTGAAGGAAATCGTGATCTCGCATATGATATGAGCCAAACCCCCTCCCTCAACACCATCTATGCTTGGCATGCATGCATCAAGTATTTAGCAGCTTGCTACAAGGAGATATTTGGGGACATGTTCTCTAAAGGGTTTTGGGAGTATCAATAAAAAATTTTCAGTCCCAGACCCACCCACTTGTTGCATCTATTTGCATAGAACAAGTGATACATGCCGATCAGCTATGAGTGCCACATTCGGACATTCTAGCTCAGTTAGGGTAGGATCAGCTAATTATATATTTGGCATGAGGATTGTGCTTGCAAGAACATCATTTTGCCACAAATTGAGTATTACATCAAACATTCCTTACAACAAGGGTTTGTCAGGGATGATAGGTGCAAGAGAGGGGGGTGTTGGCAACAACCAAGGAAATCAAGGTGTTACAAGACAGGGAAGCCATTGGATAGAGTCAGAACAAAGGGAGAGTCAAGCAAGACCAAGCAGGCAGAGTAGTCAAAAAAGATCTGACAATTAGGCCTATAAATTTTTTCAAAGGATAAATCTTTTTTAACAGTGATTGTCATCACTATATCAACATTGTAAATACCATTTTTGGTAGATTAGAATTCATTTTGTTCAAGCCGAGGAATCCTCAAGTCTAAGGAGTGTTAGAAGTAGCTACATATCGATTTTCATAATTTATAGATTCCGTTTGAGCCCTCAAATAAGCCTTGGAAGCTAAGTTTTAACTAGGCCAAGCACTAGGTCTCAACAAGGCCAAAAACTAATCAAAAATTATAAAAGGAGCTAGAGAGCTCATTTTTGAGGTTAGAAAATTGGGAATTGAAGTGAAAAAGATTTTGCAGTCTTGTTTTTGGATCATTAAAGATTCTATTGCTCCATCTCTTTGTCTTGTCGAGTGTGCATGTGTGTGTGTGTGTGTATGTGTGTGCATGCTTGTGTGCTTCTCACTCATGCACTTGTGCATCTCACTTGCTCAAGGTTGTCATACCCTCCTCATGTCTTCCTGAATTGACAATTATGAGGTGGATCTCCTCATGTTGGTACTTGCCATTGTGCTGGAGTGACAATTAGCAAAAGATCTTAGTTTATAAGCTACGATTTGAGCATTTAAATTTGATGACATATTCAAAAAGATATCTGAATCAATTTCAAAAAAGCCTTTACAAAATGCTTCTTCAAATGTTTATATATGGGAGATCGATAAGAACATTACACACGAGTAATCGACCATTATACTTAAGCAGGTTGGTGTGAATGAATGCTAAAAAATCAAGGCATGTCTGCCTTGGTTGATGCCCATGAAGTTCAAAAGGTGTATTCTATGTGCTTGACCACTTTCAAAATGGTGGGTATTATGCTTAGTACTTTATTGGTTAGCTTGATTGTTAAATCTAGGACATGAGCATGTCTTGAGAGCCAAAATTCAATTGTTCTAATCGTGTACTCTTCACTGGGTAGATAATTGTGTAGTGGGCTTGGTAGTAGTGGAAAATTGAGCCATTGTTTATTTAGTGAGCCATTCTGCTACTCGTCCCAAAATTGTGTCCATGGGCAACACCTTGGAGTGGGGCAAAATGATGGGTTAACTTGGAGTAAGTATGGAGCCTTTTGCCAATGCACCACCAATGTAGGATTCTTTTCCAAACATTTTCTCCTCCATACAAGATCCATTGCTTCAAATTCCTCTTGAGTATAAGTAAAGGTCATAGCCTTGAAGTTCAAGTCCTGGTCCTGATCCTTTTGGGTCATTTTCTTGATATATTTGCATGCCTATTCTTCCATGATGCCATAAGTTATGTTGAAAGGTTTTATTATTTTTTGATATCTTTGTTTCTTACATCACTTGTGCAATTGTGTCTTCAAAAGTTTATTCATACGAGACACTAGTGAATATGCAACAAAAGTATGGTATGGTTGGTTGTAAGCCAATTTCTATGCCATTAGATCAGAATTTGAAGTTGGATACTACATCAGGTGAAGCATTGAAAAATGCTACTATGTACAGGAAAATTGTGGGAAGTCTTATATATCTCACAATTAGAAGGCCTGATCTAAGTTATACTGTTGGACTTGAAAGTCAGTTTATGCAGGTTCCCAAGAAGCCACATTTGGATGCTCTGAGGTGCACTTTACGTTATGTGAGCGCTACTTTGGATTATGCATTGTTTTATGAGGCTGGTGTAGACTTGCAGGTTTATGGATACATCGATGCAGATTGGTCTAGTGGCATTCTAGATAGAAGATCCACTAGTGGTTTTCTATTCTCACTTGGGAGTGCAACCGTTACATGCAGCAGCAAGAAGCAACCCACTATTGCTTTGTCGAGTACAGAGGTTGAGTATAGAGGTGTTGCAATGGCAGCATGTGAGGCATCATGGCTAGAAATGATACTTGCAGATTTAGGTGTGGAAGTGGGAAAGCCTATCACTATTTATTACGATAATCTTAGTAGCATACAGTTAGCACGGAATTTTGATTTCCATGCCAGAACAAAGCATATTGAGGTACATTATCACTTCATCAGAGAGAAGGTATTAGCAGGTGATCTTGATCTTGTTTATGTGAGAAAAAATGAGCAGGTTTGTTGGTAGTGGTCAGGGCGGTCAAGGACTTACAAGACAAGGGAGCCAACGTGAAGGGCCAAGTAGACAAAGCAGTCAATGGAGATCTGGCAAATAGGCCTATCAATTTTCATGAAGCTGAAGGTCAAGGACAAAGCACAAGAGCACATCAAAGAGGTGGACACACAAGAAGAAGGAGCAAGTAGGGAGCTCCAAGAAGTGTATGCCAAATTTTCAGAAGAAATCCCTACAAAAATAGTGATTTTCATCACTAAAAGCCATTGAAAATACCATTTCATATTTTTGTAGCTCCATTTTGTGCAAGCCAAGGAGTTCTTGATCTTTAGGAGCATTAGAAGTACCTAGCTATCAATTTCCATATTTTTTAGACTCCGTTTGAGCCCTCAAATAGGCCCTAGAACCTAATTTTTAACTAGGCCGGACACTAGGTCTGGACAGGCCCAAAGCTAGTCAAAAACTATAAAAAGAGCTAGAGAGCTCATTTTTGAGGTTAGATTGTTGTAGAATTGAACTTGTAAGAGCACTTTTGAGTAATCTAAAGAACTCCAAAGAACTCCATTGTCTCTCTCTTTGTTCTTACCTTGTGTGCACGTGTGTGTGTATGTGTATGCATGTTTGTGTGCTTCTCACTCACACACTTGTGCCATCACTTGTTCGAGGTCTTCATACCATCCTCACGTCTTCCTAGATTGACATTAAAGGAGGTGCTACTCATCACTGAGCTACACCAAATTTTGGCGCCATTGCCGGGGATCGAGCTTTGAAGACGAGCGTGTGATGGTAAGACGTAGAGTTGTGACGTTGGCATTGTAGGTAATTTCTTTACTTCTCCTTATTTTTCCCTTCCTTACTTCACCATCACCACCACCATCATCATCCTCACCATCTCCCACCTCCATCTCCATCATCGTGAAAAAAATTCAGTTTCTGGTCATATCACCTTCTCCCTTCCACTTCCCTCATTTCACTTGTGAGAGAGAGTGAGAGAGCGATTTTTGTGTGCTATTTTTGCATGTTTTTTGAGTGTTCTTGCAGGTTTTGGCTGTATCATCATCTCCAGCAGGCCGCGCAGGTACGAAAAAGCTGTGCACAGTCTCCGGGGCATTGACCTCTTTCAATCGCGATTCACAAAAAAATTGCTCCTTTGGTAAAACAAAGTGGACCACTATGACAGACATCTTGAGCACATTCCAAATCACTTTTCAAAACTGAAAAATTCCGTGTTTTTCTATCAATCGCGACCTACACCGTCGATCGCGATCGACAGCCACGATTGACTGCCTTTGTCAATCACAACGGACAAACCCTGTCAATCGCGATTGACAGACCCTGACAGACTACCACGTAGGACTCAGTCAATCACGATCGACACCATCGATCACGACCGACTGAAATTTCACAATTGACAAAAAGATTCGCGTTGCCACGTGTCCATCGCGACGGACACAACCCCGATTGACTGAAATTATGCTGAAATTCACGAAAAACATGTCAATCATGATTGACACCATCAATCGCGATTGATAGAACTCACGACCGACTTTGTCGATCGCAATTGACCCCGTCAATCACGACTGACGTTTCGATCACGATTGACAGCCCTTTTCGACCAAAATTTTAGGGTTTTTATTTGAAGATTTTGGGCTAATTTTGGGCATAAATATTGGGCTATAGGGCACATAGGGAGGCCATAAGCAAATAGTTTGAGAAGACCCTGTTTGCCTGTTAACCTGTTTGAAGCCTGTTATAACCCCAGAACCCTAAACAGTCATAACTTCCTCATAAGAAATCCGTTCGGGGTGATCTTAGGCTCGTTGTAAAATAATACGTGGATTATTAGATAGGGTATTTTGAAGTAAACCATACCCCTGGGTAAGAAACTTAGGGATCCCTAGAATTGTCTTCCATAAAGATAAAGGGAAAATTGATATCTGAACATGATGCTTAAGGCATATCAAGCCAGAATCCAAGAAGGGCCAAATGTAACGGATCATGAAAAGTGTTACCCTAGAGCAGAACTATAGCTTAAATGAACTAAAATTTGCGCTAAGATGGTGGAACTGGCTCAAACAATGTTTGAAGCCAGTCGCCTCTTTAACTTCTCTAGCTCAACTAAGACGCAGTTGCACTTTGATGGACTGCTAGAAAGATTGGAGAGGCTAATTGCACAGTTAGAAAAGGACCCCGCCTCTCAAAATAAGGACAAGACAAGTGAAAGAATAAGCATTCCTCCCCAGGAAGCTTATGTGCCTAATTCCACTGAACCCGATACCTCATTCTCTATGAATAGGTATTCGCCAGAGTTCCTATGAGAGATTCAAGAAGAGAAATGGGCTAAAGAGAATGAAGTTCCTCCTCCCATTGAACTTGTGGATGACGTGCATGATCAATTCCCACAAGACATTCCTTCCATTTATGAGGAGCAAGAGAGTGCCCAATCTCATGAGAGATTAGACTTCGAGTCTAACTCCATACAGGAACTACCCCATTTCACAGACCCATGGGAAGCAAAGTCTACTTGCATGAGAGCACCCACAATCATGGTAAGGAACGAAGACTTAGTAATACCTAGGAACACGGAGGTGGTCAAGAACACTAAAGTGCAGTGCAACCTCACTTTAGAAGAGCTACTCAAGGTTAGGCCAGAACTGTGGAAACATGTAGCCAATCAAGTGCCCGGAGTAGCAAAACCTCGTTCACAGGTAGGATCTCATAGAATAGTGCCTAAAATACCCTTGGACAAGATAGGAGACATGAGTGAAGGCAAAGAAGGGAACACCTACTTCCCCATTACCCATCAAGGATACACAACCAAGGCCATTCTAGACTCAGGTGCAGGCGTTGCAATTGCTACCACTTCCCTGTGGAAGCATTGGGGCAAGGGAGCACTCAGGCCAGCGAGAATGAAACTACAGATGGCCGATGGTCACATCGAGAGACCCTTGGGACTGCTAGAAGAAATAACTCTCACCACATGTGGGGTGGAGTTTGAGCATACTTTTGCTATATGTGACTTTAGCAAAAATCATGCATATGAGATGATTTTGGGAAGACCATTTATGTGGCAATGGTGGTACAAGATTGGGGAACCAATTCTTTGTACTTGCAACACTTAGGTGTTATGACCAAAGTTAATCTCAAGGATTACTCTCATAGAGATGTACCCCCCATCCAATGGAATCCCATCCATGGGGCCAAAGATGACAGTGAGTCGGTGCATTCCATAGGATCAAGATCCTCATGGATGCATGGACACTCACTTGTGGATGTGTAAAGTAGCAGTAGAAAGAAAAAGCCAGAGAGATAGGTGCGAAGGAAACCCATACATCCATTCAAGACCCAGCCTATGCACCTGTAGTATTTCCTGATGAAGAATTTGAACCTCACGATTGGGCAAAAATTTTAGCAACAATGTATGTAGCCATCAATGAAGAACAATGGACACCCCACTGTGATGAGGATGGCTATGACATTTCAGTCTTCTCCATAGAGCCAATCATGGGATATTCGGTTATGAAAGAATGTGAACCTTGCCCTGATGCATTCGAGGATGCAAGTGACTCCGATCTAGAGTCAATCATTATGGACCCACCTTTTGCATCACATGAAGAATACTTCTATGAAGTAGAAGTTCACCATCAGAGACATGAAGAGCTCACAAATGATGTAAGGTTAACCACGCAAGTGAACCCCAAGAGTGAAGACAAGAAAAGGAAGAAGAGAGAAGTCATACCAGAAGAGGAAGAATCTTTGTTTGAGGTCCTTGAAGACTTTAAAAAATATGAAATAGATGATAGAAGAGTCATGATAAGAATGCCTAAACGTGAGGTGCAATTAGGAGAGGCCTATGATAACAAAGAAACCACTAAGAAGATAGTTGTAGCCATAGAGGAAGGAGAAGAAAGATGCACCTATATAGGACATGACCTGACGGAAGAAGAAGAGCAAGAGTTGATAGCTCTGCTAAGAGAATACAGAGATGTATTTGCTTGGAGCTACAAGGATTTAAAAGGTGTAGACCCTGGCATATGCTCACACACTATCCCCATGACCTCAGATGCCAAACCCTCTAAACAAAAGCCATACACATATAATGATAATTATGCTGCCAAGATCAAGGAAGAGATAGATTGCTTGGTTGAAGCTGGATTTATCTATGAAATTGAGCACACTTAGTGGGTATCCCCCATTGTAGTGGTGCCCAAGAAGAATGGAAAGCTACGTGTATGCATTAATTTGAAGAAGGTTAATGCAGCCACAATTCAAGATAACTATCTGCTTCCTATCACTGAGCATCTATTAGAAAGGGTAGCAGGCAAGGAAGTGTATAGCTTCCTTGATGGATTCTCTAGCTACAATCAGGTAGCCATTGCTCTAGAAGATCAACATAAGACAGCTTTTGCCATAGAGTGGGGCATATTTGCTTTTCGAGTAATGCCATTTGGGCTTACCAACGCGCCAACCACATTTCAAAGGCTGATGTGCCATGTGTTTAAGGAATTCCTGAGAAAGAATTTAGAAGTCTATGTTGATGACCTTTGTGTGCATTCCAACATTAGATAGACACATATACCCGAACTCAGGCAAATCTTTGACAAATATAGAGAATATCAAGTCTGCCTGAACCCAGAAAAGTGTTTTTTCATGGTCAGGCAAGGCAAGATTCTAGGACACATAGTGTCAAAGAATGGCATATCCACTGATGAAGAGAAAGTGAGAGCCATAGCAGAACTACCTAGGCCAAAGAATGTCAAGGAAGTACAAGATTTCATGGGGCATTGTGGCTATTACCGAGGTTTTATACACATGTATGCCATTATTGCAAAACCTCTCTACGGCCTTGTTTTGTTTTGGACTCCAAGTTGTCCTCTCCAATCATGAAGTAACAAAGAATCAACAAATCATCTTTATTTTGTCAATCCTAGGAATATCCATAAGACCACAGCCCCTTCAAGATAATAGATTCAAGGAAATAAGAGATTGATGGCTGGATTGCTGAGAGAAATTGAAGATGAAGAGAAAATCTTGAGTTTACCATAACTAAGGCAAATCTCCATCATTTTCCATGTTCTTTATGTCAAAACCATGCCATTTCATTAGCAGAATACAAATATGAACTCAAAACTGGAAAATATCACCTGTATCACAAAGACGAGACAATCGCGATTCTGTACCAACAGACGATTTTCACAATTTTGAAACTTCCTTCAGTCCTTTCCACTCATTTACAGCAATAGGTCTCTCTCTTCATACAACTTACTCAGTAGTACACAAATAAGACTCACAAATCTCCATGTTTAAGCAAGAGACAAGCTCACACATCAAAGGAAATACACTCAACAGGAGAAAACACGATTTTGCAGAAACTCTTTCTTCTCTATTGATAGCTTGAGCAAATAACTAACCAACCTCTCAAAAATAGAGAAAATTGACTTATATACATTTTCAAGTGTCCCTTTTCACACTTGAAATTAGGTCTTTTTCTCTAATTCTCTAAAAATATGCTATCTAAGAGTTTCTAAAAATTCTACAAAAATTACATGAGATCCTTGACTACATAAGGAAGACTCTTCCTTATTTTTACAATCATTGCATAAATATTTTACAAGTTTTTTTGGCTTTTTACTAATTTTCTACATCAAAAATGCTTTCCAAAAATACTCCTTCCAACATTCTTCCCCTCCTAGAGCTTTTGGCTCCTGACAAAAGATTTCTTTATGTGAGCATAACTTTATTTCTTCTTCCTTTGGTACACCTGTGATACCAAATCATGGCTCTTCCTTTCTGTGACATTCAAATTATTGACCATTTCAAACAAAGCTTTTCTCCATTGCACTGCAGCTTCAGGCTTATCTATGACATCTTTTTTCAGATACTCTGTATAGGCAGCTTCATAGGCTGTGAGTCTGGACTTGGTGACGACTGATAGGTTTCCAAAAATTTCTGACTCCCTTTCAAAAAATCCGTAGTCAAAAGCATCCTCAAAAATCTGTAAGTAATGACTGCCCAAAAATATCACTCTGCTATAATATGCCATTAAACAGATTCTATCAGGAGTCTCGCTCAAATCAAATAGTAAAGCATCTGTGGGAGAATTGAAACCAATATAGTTTAATGTTCTGATATCTGTGTCCGTGTATGTTTCTATACAGGCCAAAATTAATCTCATTATTCTGATAAGTAATATGCAAGCAGGGTCATTAACATCTTTATACATAGCTATAACTGACTCTGTAGTGTTCACCATATAACTCTTTGTAGGCCAAGTTCCTGCCTTTGGACCTGCTATTTTTGGAAAGTTCAGCCATTTTGCTGGAATCTGCCCTGTTTTTCTTCTTTCCCAAAAAACAGTCCACTCTCTTCTTCTGGCAACTGGGCAATAAGCTGGATTTATCTTTAAATGTAGAGGTGCCACTTTCCAAATTTTCCTACATTCCTTATTGGCATCCAACCATTTATTCCTCCATTTGGGATTTGCTCTTTCAAATAACTCCTTAGTGACATTAATATCTTCTTCATACTCAAGATATTTGTTTGAGGATAACCCCACTCTGGCCAACTGATAATTCTTGATACTTTCCAAGATCATGCAAAATGGTATCCCTAATCCATCTGCTGCCCAATGATGCTGATCTGGATTGACACCTTTATTCAGAGCAAAGGTAACTATCTGATCTTCATACTCATTATGCATTTTTCTGATAAACTCCATTCTTGACTCTCTATTAGTTAATAGCTTCTGGATATGTTCTTCAGAATACTCTTCCTCTGATTCTTTGGATGCTGATTCATTGTAACCTTGTTCTTTATTAAAATCCCCTGTTTCATATTCTCCTTTTTCTGTATCTTCTGCCTGTACTTGATCCTGAATTCCTTCTTGGACTTTTGGTTTCTCCAGCTGTTTCTGTAGTTCCCCTATAGTCATCATTAAACTTTGATTCTGAGCTACCCACAACTCCTTTTCCTTCCTCCACTCATCTCTTTCTTTCTCCATTTTTGTCTGCCATTCACTTCTTTCCTTTTCCACCTGTAGATGTAACTGATGATATCCTCTCATAGATGTGGCAGCATGAGTGTTTGCCTGTTTCTCCATTTCTTTGGCCTCTTTTAATTCTGTTTGAAGTCTTTGAATTTCTTTATGCAGCTCTTCCTTTTCTTCCTCTGTCAATTGAACAGATTTACTTCCACCTTGTAGTTGACCTTCCTCTAACAACACTTTATTAATCTCTTCATGTGCTCTTGTCAGAATTTGATAAGATGTTTGTAAAGTTCTGTATCTTCCTCCTATGGTTTTAAGTTCCATTTCCATTTTGGCATTCTGCTCTGATAACTTTACACTCTTTTCTTCCAAATATTGGATCTTGTTTTGCTTCTGAACCTCAGCTTCTTCCAAAGCAATGATTCTATTGAGATATTCTTCATTCTTTTCCCTCATCATCCTTAATTGCTCTGACATCTGTTCTTTCTCCTTCTTGTGCTCTTTGATAATTAAACTTCCTTTTTCAAATTCTGATTCAGCCACCATTCCTGATATGATCATATTTCTGCTAGATGGTCTGAACTGTTCAATGTTGCTCATGATTATTTGACAAGCTGCTCTTATATTTTTGGGTATTCTTTCCAACCCTACTTCTATTTCTGTCTGTCTAACTTCAATTTGCTTATCTTCTTTATCCACATTATCTTCTTCTGCTGCTGTTTCATCTTCTATGTCCTGCATGTCTTGTTCTTCATCACTGTGATCATAGTTCTCTGTATCCTGATTGTTATCATCCTCTTCATAAACTAGTGCTCTGTCTTTTGCACTCTTCTGCTCTGAAAAATCTGAAGCTTCCTTCTTTTCTAATAGCCTCTTTTCTTCCAATACTTGTTGATTCTCTGTGAAGAGCTGGTCTTCCTTAATTAGTATCTCCTTCTCTTGTGTTAGGGTTTCCTGACTTTTGTTTGAGTCCTTTTCAACAAGATTTTGTTGAACTTTCCTGAGTTGGTCTTCCTGTTCCTGCTTTTCCTGAACTTCAACTGATTCAATTTCTTTTGTACCAGCAACCTGGTCATTACTTTTCTCTTTTATGCATTCCTGATCTTGCTCCTCAATGTCCATAAAATCTGCTTCCACCTCCTGTTCTTGATCATTCTTAGATGTAAATTCCTCACTGCTTTTTATATCCTGCAGCACATCCTTTATACTTTGAACAATTCCTTCCTCTATTACTTGTCCCAAGACCTCTTGAACATTCTTTTCTGATTCTAACTCCTTTCTTTCCTGTTCTTTGGATGCATCCTTCTGCTGATTATTTGAACTACCGAATACTTTCTTTGCTAGTCCCTCCAAACTTGCAGTCCATCCTGCATTTAATTTGAATTGTGTCTGTGATGGGTTGGTCCATAATGAATTTTTGTCAACATTCATTATTCCAGAATTAACTTCATCTCTCTTCTGGTTTTCCTCTTCTGTCATTCTTGCCTTTCCTTTTAACTGCCTCCTTTTTTCTTCAGCACTCATCTGTGGGACTATTTCCTCCTGTGTCTTCTTTTCTTGAGACTTCTTGCTTGAATCCTCAGGTGTCTTCAGTTTCTCTATGGCCTGTATCCCCAAATTAGGAGTATTTGGTATTGAAAGATTCAAACTTTTTAATAAGAAGTTTTCAATATCACTATCTGAATCAGATGAAAAATGTGAAGGCCCCCCACATTCAGGTTCTATAGGCTTTGACACTTCCACCTCTGAGGTTAACTTCTGTGTTTCTTTTGTAATTACTTGCTTCATTTCTTTCATCACATGTTCATCTGCCATTTTTCCTTTTCCTTTCTTTATCATCTTCTTCTTTTGAACAGGTTTCCTTGGCATCTTCTTTTTCACGATCACTGTAGTTCTGGCCTCTGGAGGTCCTTGCAACTCCTTGAAGTATGCCAGCAATTCTACCTCCTTCTTCACAAATATCTCCTCAGTTTCTGCTGCCATCATTTCTTCATGCAATGCTTCATAGTGCTCCACCTCTTCTTGAATCCAGTCTGTAGCTTTGCATGAGTAATCTTCCAGCATTTTTTGATACTGTGCCTCATACATAGCTCTTTTGTTGTTTCCTTGAGTAAGATAGGTATAGAGCTGTTCTTTACTTGTCTGTGGAGGATGAGGTTCATTAGAAGACTGTACCTCCTTCTGAGCTGCTACATGTTCTTCTTTTGTTTCTTCAGTCTGTTCCAACTCCACTCTCCTAGGATCCAACTTTCTCTTTTTAACTGGAACCACTTCTTCAGAGATTATTTTTCTCTTCATCCTTGCTCCCCTCATATTAGTGTGTCCCTCTGTTTCTTTAGGCTGCAATCTTTTGGGAGGACTTTTTACTCCAGCCATTAGATTTCTGAAGTACTGTGCTTCTGGAGCCAGTTTGAGTTGTTCTTCCATTCCCAAAACATGATAGATGATCCTAGTTAAGAATTGACCTCCATTCATAAACCTCTTCTGTTCCCAATGCTTTGCTGCTTCCTTCAGCTGCTCATGGATGTATGGAGAGACATCCATCACCCCAAATGGCTTGGTTCTATCTTTGTTATTGAACATTAATAGAGTTACTGACTTATGAGGCATGGTGTACCTTGGTAATTTCGGAAAACAAAAGAACTGCAAGAACATTCTTATAGCATATTCTTCATTTTCTTTTCCCTTGAAGTCAGTGAACTTTACATACCCTGTGTAAGTCTCCTTATTTTTCTTGACAAAACTCTGGTCCAATTTAGTGCCCATTGGATAGAACTGTAAGGCGGCTCTGATATGTTCTGCTTTGATGACTATCCCTGCCTCCTGATTGTCTTTATTCTTCACTTTGCATCTGAAGTAGGCATCATTGCCTTTTCCCACTTCCTCCAAACTTCCCATCACTTGTGCTACTCTTTCAAAATCAATAAAGAAAATAGGTTCTTCTAAGAGCTTGTGCAATCCCACAGCTTTCCATCTTTTGAGGTTGACAGAAGTTTTCTGAAACCTGTAAAATTCTTGGCACAACATTGTGTACTTATATCCTCCCACCGCTACTGTGAAGATATGCTGTCCTATCACTCCCAGAATTTCTTTAAGTTCTTTTGCTATTTTTTCAGCTTCTGGGATTTCTTGGTCTTCATCGGATTCTAAGTCCACTTGTTCTTCAACTGCATCACTGTCCAAAAACCAGTGTCCTCTAGACAAAGTCACCGAATCTGCTTTGAAGTCATGGATTGCCAACTCCTTTGTATTCACCATCCTGTATTTATATATAATAGAAAAGGAAATACTCCACCCACATGAGTCATAAGAATTCACAAGAAAATACTGTCTTATCCTGGAATGTCACTGATATATCAATGAAAGAAAAGAAAAACAAGTTCCAAGCCATTCTTTCTTTTTCAAAAGACTCAATTTTAAGTGAGCATTACAGGTGTAGCAAGATATCTAATGTGCTCTCTTCAATTGTCAATTCCTTGCTCGAAAAAAGAAAACAATTCTTAAATAGAAAGAAGATGATGGAAAAGATGATTAATGTAAAGACTTCAAAAGATTGAAAATAATAAATAAAATAAAAAATAGTCACAAAATTTTGAACAAAATAATACAGATTTTCCATAATAAGTTATTTTCTCCCTCCCTATATCTTGCTTTTGTGCTTTCAATTTTGAGAAAAAAAAAAAAAAAAAAAAAAAAAAAAAAAAAAAAAAAATTGAAATACATTTTTCTTCTTTTTTTTTTTTTTTTTTTTTTTTTTTTTAATAATAATGACATTTTTTTCTGTCATAATGACCTTTTTTCTGCTTTCCTTCCCCTCCTAATTCCCTTTTAAGGAAAAAGAATTTAGAAGAACATGTTGCTTTTGTCATTCATTCTCCCTCCTTTTCTCTCTTCTTTTTTAATTAGTATTTTGTTCCACAGATCTGAAAATAGGTTAAGTGTAGATGATCTCTCTTCCATTGACTGAATTCTGATTTTTTTATCCAACAATGTTTCACTCTCACTGTCTTTGTATCATACCAGTATCCATGTGTCATAGACAAACTTCTTGTAGCCTCTTTTGGTTTCCATACCCATTTTCTTCCCTCTTCCTGTTTTGGTGGATACCATCTGTGCGTACCCTTTCTCCATGTATTTGTAGTTCTGTTTTGTTGATGGGTCCATAACTGTCTTCTTATTTTTGTCTCACCAGTTGTTTTTATTCCCAAGTTGTCTTGTGTGGTTTGATTGTATGAAACTTGCACACTTGGTATTGGTAATATGTTCCTGTCCTCCATTGAGAAAGTAAACCCTTCCATATCTGGGTCAAGAACATCTAGAAAAACCTCCTGTTCTTCATTACTCAAAAAAAACATTAAAAACTTTTTGTCATTTATGGTCAGATTAAGCTTCATTTTCTCAAAGTTTAAAACAACTTTACCTTGTTTGAGCCAAGGTTGTCCCAAAATCAACTTTTCAGTCATGAATTGGTCTGGCCACTCTTCACAATCTATTTCCATATATTCATTATTAAATTTAACTTTAACAGAAAGTGAAGATATGCTCTGAAATATTTTTCCTTCTAGGGTTTTGATCAAAACTCTGCTTTCAGCCCTCTTTAAGTTAAATTTGTTTACCAGAGCTGAGCTAATCAGATTCACTTGAGCTCCTGAATCTACTAACACCCTAATATTTTCATTTTGATAATTCATCATGATCACAGGCAAAAGTTCTTTTTGTTTTAGAGTATTTTCACATAAGCACACTTCTTTCAATTTTCTTATTCTCTCCTTGGCTTCTTGTTGAGCCTCTTTTCTGATGTTCTTCTCTTCTTGTTTTCTGTTTTGGGCCTTTTGAAGTCTTCTCCATTCATCAGGAGTTAATGGATAATCATACCTCTTAACTCTGCAACCACTTATGAAGTTTGGCATGATTTCTCCATCAATATTAGCTAACTGTATGGCTCCACTTTTACTTATCTGATGTATAATGTATGGCCCATGACCTTTTTTCTGAAATTTTCTCTGATGTTCCTTAACTGTGTAAGCCAAGACCAGGTCTCCTTCTCGTAGATCTTTGTCTTTAATGTGAACATCATGATAAGCTTTCTGTCTTTTCTTGTCTGCGTATATACTCATCACTGCTTGGAGTCTAGAAGCTCCCAGTTTTTCCAAATCTATGACTCTCTCGGATAATTCATGTCCTGTCCAATTATATTGATTACCCACTTTTAATGTTGGAATAAGAAATTCCATGGGTAAAACTGCATTTTGGCCATATACCAAATTAAATGGGGTAGTTCCTATTGCAGTTTTGTATGCCACTCTGTAAGCCCAGAGAACATGATTAAGTTGAGAATCCCAGTCATTTCTATTTGTGTTGACTAGTTTGGACAATACTGCACAAAGTACTTTATTAGTACTTTCTGCTAAGCCATTAGCTTGTGGGTGATATGGGGCTGATTTTCTGTGACTGATCAAAAAGTGGTTGGTCATGTTTTCTATGATCTGATTTAAAAAATGAGTTCCCCTATCACTTACCAGTTCAATTGGTAGTCCAAATCTAGTGATAATGTTTTCATACAAAAATCTGGCAGTAGTGTGAGCATCATTTCTTTTAGTAGCTTTGGCCTCAGCCCATTTTGTCAAATAATCTGTAGCTACTATTATGTATTCTGCATGGGTTTGTCTGGCTGGAGGATGTATCGGTCCAATAAAATCCAATCCCCATTTGCTAAAAGCTCTGGCTGAAATTAAAGGAATTAATGGCATATTATCTCTTTTATTTGGTTGGCTTACTCTTTGACAGATGTCACATCTTTTTACATAAGTCCTTGCATCAAGAAATAGAGTTGGCCACCAAAAGCCAGAGTACAATATGAGCTTGGCTGTTCTATCACTTGAGAAATGTCCTCCAGCTACTCCTGAGTGTGCCATTTCCAACATCTCTAAATACCTTTCTTCTGGAACACAGATTCTCAGATATCCATCCATTCCTCTCTTATATAATTGTTCTCCTATGAGTTGATATTCCTCTGAAATCACTTGTAGATTTCTTGAATCAGCACCAGCTATTACTTGTTCCCTTTTCTCCTTTCCCTTCAACTTCTCAACAATTTTTTCACTCCATTCTGGGTTTTTCTGAAACCAATATAAAGTTATTAATTCTGATTTCTGCCATGTTTGACATTTTTGACAATTAACAATATATCTCTCCACATCTTGAATCTTATTTGGCCAATGTACTCCCATCCTATTAAGGTTACTTAGAGTGACAATTGTAGAAGCATGAGTACATGGATTCCAGCAATGAGCTTTTCTTACATATCCATGTTGCTCCTCTTCTGGAGTACAATATTCCAGTATACCTGACTGATTGAGGTGATACAAATGTCCAGCTAACAACATGAAATTCCTGCTTTGTAACACCAGATGTGTATTATTTGCTAATGACCTACAAGGTCCCATGGTTAGCAAGGGAATTAATGACATCGACCATTCAGGAACACTTTCCACCTTGAATAAGTATGTATCTGGCAAATCATCATCTATAGGTGAACTAGGTTCTTTTGACTGGATTCTTGATAAATGATCTGCTCTCAAGTGTGTTTTTCCTTGTCTAACCACCACCTCAAACTCAAATTCCATTAGTAAAAGAAACCATCTTACTATTCTTCCTGTATGACATGGTTTATTTACTAAATAGAGTAGAGCTTGGTGATCCACAAAGAATTTAAACTTGTTGGCCAATAGATAATGTCTGTATTTTTTGACAGCAAAGATCATTCCCAATCCTTCTCTCTCAGTAGTTGTGTAGTTTTTTTCTGCAATGTTTAATTGTCTACTTGCATATGCTACTGGAAAATCTAATTTGCTTCCTTCTATTGGTTGTGCTAACACACATCCCAGAGCATAATTTGAAGCATCGACATGTACATGAAAGATTTTATCCCACTGAGGTGTTTTTAAAATTGGTGCTGTCACCAAACAAGTTTTTAATGTTTCAAATGCTTGGTCACATTCTTCAGTCCACTCAAACTTTGTGATGAGGGCATATAAGGGTTTGGCTATATCAGCAAATTTGTAAACAAATTTTCTGTAGTACCCACAATGTCCCATAAAAGTTTGGAGTTCCTTCACATTTGTAGGTCTAGGAAGCTCTATTATGGCTTTTATTTTCTTCTCATCAGTAGAAATTCCATTTTTTGACACTATGTGACCCAACATTCTTCCTTGTCTGACATAGAATACACACTTTTCTGGGTTTAAGCATACTCTATATGTCCTGCACTTCCTGAATATTCTTTCCAAATCTTGTAAATGATCTTGTCTTTTTAAAGAAAAAGTGCATAAATCATCTACATAGATTTCCATCACATTTCTCAGGAATTCTTTGAAAATATGACACATCAACCTTTGAAAAGTTGCTGGGGCATTGGTCAATCCAAAGGGCATAACCCTAAAAGCATAAACCCCCCATTCTGTAGAAAAGGCAGTCTTATGTTGGTCCTCTAAAGCTATAGGTACTTGATTGTATCCTGAGAAGCCATCTAGAAAACTATAGACTTCCTTTCCTGCAACTCTTTCAAGAAGATGATCTGTTATTGGCAGTGGATAACTATCCCTTATAGTTGCTGCATTTACTTTCTTCAAGTTAATGCATACCCTAAGTTTCCCGTTCTTTTTTGGCACCACAACTATGGGTGATATCCATTCAGTGTACTCTATTTCATAAATGAAATTAGCAGCCAACAACTTGTCAATTTCTTCCTTTATTTTGGCAGAGTATTTGTCATTAAATGTATAATGTCTCTGTTTGCTTGGTTTTGCATCAGGTGTCATAGGAATCTTATGCTCACAAATTTTTGGATCAATTCCTTTCAAATCTTTATAACTGTAAGCAAATACATCCCTATAGTTCTTTGCTAGGTTCCTTAATGCTTCTTCTTCTTGTGATGTCATGTCATCAGCTATTACTATTTGTCTCTCTTCTCCTTCTTCCTGTGTAATTACAATTTTCTTTGTTTGTTCTTCATTATCATATGCTTCCCCTTTCTTCTTTTCTCTTTTTGGTTTCATTTTCAGAAGTGGTCTATCTTCTACTTCATAAGTTTTAAAGTTTGCTGGTACATCAAAGTATTGATCTCTGTTTATCTCTTTCTCTTTCTTTTCTTTTTCCTGGTCTCTTTCTACTTCTTTGTGTTTATGTTCCTTGTATTTGCCTGAGATTTTATCTTTGATTACATCCTCAGCTTTTACTG
The DNA here is from genome assembly GCA_020310875.1 of Ceratopteris richardii. Taxonomy (NCBI): domain Eukaryota; kingdom Viridiplantae; phylum Streptophyta; class Polypodiopsida; order Polypodiales; family Pteridaceae; genus Ceratopteris; species Ceratopteris richardii. The sequence continues at coordinate 194,370,607 of CM035410.1, read as the reverse complement.
TTTCCAAGTATTGTGATTTTCCTTCTATTAATATCATTTCTTGATTTTGATCCTCTTCTCTTTTTGATACTCCTATCATGTGTATGCCAATGTGGAAGATGTCAAATCCTTCCTCATTTTGGAATTCCACTCCCACATATTCCTCACTGGCCAAATCCATTGTAGCTAAGATTTGATTCCATCCATAAGGTTCAAACTCTTCATCTTTGAATTGTTGAGGCACATAATTTTCATCTTGTATTTCTCTTTCTTCCACACAATCTTCTCTTCTTAACTTCCTTTTCCTATTTGTGATATTTCTTAATATGTTACACTTCCAAACTGCTGATTCACCTTCTTCCTGATCCTCCCTCTCTGATTCTTCACTTTCTGGTTGATTTCGATGTATTTTATACCATTCTCTAGGAGATATGTCACCATAGTGGCCATTTCTTAAGTTTACTCTTGTTATTCTCCCTTGGTTTTGAAGATATAAACAATCATTACCCCAATCTTGTACAATTTGCATTTGTCTCATGAAGGGTCTTCCTAGGATAATTTCATAAGATGTGGATTGTGGAAATTCTACTATAGCAAAGGTATGCTCTATTTCTATGCCACATATGTCCACAATCACTTTTTCCCAAATTCCTAGGGGCTTTTCTATATGTCCATCTGCAAGTTGTAATCTCATTTTAGTGGGTAATAATTCCTTTCTTCCCCATTTCTCCCAGGTTTGTTTAGTCATTATAGCCACTCCTGATCCACTATCCAAAATGGCTTTTGCTGATTGTTTCCCATATTGTAATTTTAAGGTTGAATTCCCTTCTTCTCCTTCACAATATCCTCCTATTTTGTCAATAGGAATATACCATAGTTCCTCTAATTCTTGTGTTGGTGAATTAAGGTTTCCAGATATTGTTTCTTCTTTGTTCATCTTGTTTTGTAGGTGAGGATTTTGTTTCAACAAATTTTCCCATGTTGTATGACATGTAATACTACAATGTTCATCTACACTCATTTGGAATGTTATGTGTGGATTTCCTTCTTTATCATCTTCCTTGGTTTTTGTTTTCTCATGCTGATCAAATGTTCTCCGAGAGCTGTCTTCTTCCCCTAATCTGAGTTGTGTTTCCTGGATAATTTGTTTGCATTTTAGCATCCTTTCATGCTCTAAATCCGGTATGGGATAAGCTATTGCATGATCTGCGGGGCTTGGTCCCTCTTGAATCCTTCCTTTATAGGCTTTGATTAGGGTGTCTAGGCTCTGAGAATTTCCTAATTCAGACAGATTCTGGGTCTTTTGAGGAGAATGTTTTGAATTCGTTTGTTCCTGATTGTCTTCTTCCAGACTTTTGCCCACTTTCCTCTTCTTTTCCCATTTCCCTTTTTGTCTATTTTTCTTTCCTTTTGATGTGGAACCCTCATTTTGTTCTTTAATTGTTCCTTGATGTTTGGCTTGTGCCCTTGTTATAACATTAAGTTCAATTTGATCACTGTCACTCAATTCCTCTTGTTCCATAATTTTGACTGTCTTTAAAGGTATGTTATTAGGTGTGTTCTGTTGTTTTTGGGGATTTTTTGGACAGTCCTTGATCAGATGTTCTCTACCACAATCCTTACAGTATGCTCCCTCTATCCTGAATGTTGGAGGTTGTGGACAATCTCTAATGAAATGCTCACCCCCACACCTATAACATGTTATCTTTGGTCCCCCTTTGAATTGAGGTTTTTGATTGGACATGTAGTTGTTAGTAATGTACATGAATGTTGCTGTGTCCATTTCAATTTTTCCATTTCCCAAATCTAGGGCTTTAAGCTCAGGTTCCCTTATTTCATAATCTTCCCATTCTTCTTGATGTCCCTCACTCCATTGATATTCTTCCTTATAAGGTGATCTGAATCTTGAATTTCCTTCGTCAATGGGTGTATATTTGACTGGTACCACATTGGTTGGAATGGGAGGTTGTTGTCCCAATACTGGTCTTGGTTGCTCAGTATAACCTGATTCCCTCTGAGCCATATAGTCTCTTTCCTTGACAGGTTGTTTGTTATAGAAGCAATCCTCCCTGGTATGGTTTGTCCATTTTCTCTCTAGTGTACAATACTTGAGTGTCTTCCTATCTTGTAAGTGTTGTGGTTTCTGATAAGGGCATTGTTGTGCCAGATGATTTTCTCCACAAATATAACATTTCTTGTTTGTGTTTATCCTAGAGTTTATCAGATTAGTTTTAGTGCTTACCTCTAGGGCTTTAGCAATAGCCTGAGCCAACTCTTCTGCTGGAGGAATTTTGTCTTCATAAGATCTGGGTTGATCAAATGCTAACAAATCTTGTCCTCTGTTGTCTTCTAAATCTATTGCTTCCTTAACACAGGCTGCTAAATCAGGACATCTCCTATAGTACACTAGGGTCCTTAATTGGGCACTTCTCAATCCCTCAATGAATAAGGATACTTGTTTTGCCATGGAAGGTACTTCTTCTCTTGGACATCTATCAATGTACTGTTTAAACCTTCTGGCTGCTTCTCTAACATTTTCCTCCTTTTGTTGTTTGAAGCTGTGTATCAATGTGGCTGTACTATGTTTGATTCCAGTCTTAGAGAATTCACCAATGAAAGCTTCTAAGAAAGATTCAATGTCTAGGTACATTTCTTTTCTCAAAGGAATGAACCATGATAAGGCTGGCCCTGTTAGGGTTAGACCAAATGCTTCAAATTGTACCTTGTAATCTTCTACTTCCTCTGCTCTAATCAGTTGTCTAAATTCTGCAGCATGAGCATGAGGATCTGAATACCCTTCATATTGGTTCTTCATGCATTTGGCTACTTGGTATGGTCTAAGCATCCTACCCTGAGGTTGCCAATGAGGTCTTCTTCTGAGTGGAAAGTCATTGTTTCCTTCTGGTTCTCTGTCAAAGGGATTTGGTGAAGCATGTGTCCTTCTCCCATGATTTTGCTCATTATTAGTGTAGTTTTCATTTGGTCTAGGTATGTCTGGTTGTCCCATGTTATGTTCCCAAGGTCCTTTGTCAGCACATTGCCCTAGATCATTTGAATTTTCTGGGTCTTGAGAGAAGATGTATACACATCCTTGCCTGTCTTCATATCTTCCATCTTTGAATTGGGCTACTGGAGTTATATTCAGGGGAATTTCTAAATTTCTCAGTCTAATGAGGAATTTATGCATTCCATCCTGGTATATATAGGTTCCAAACCTATTTGTATACATGTATTTAAGGATGTTTCTAAAATCCCCAGTTTCTATTGACTCATTTGTTTCATTTAGGTTTTCCATGTTATTTTCTTGGCCTAAACTTCTTTCTGATCTTTTATTGCTTCCTGGCTCTTTTTCCTTCCTTGTTAGGTCTTGTTTAGGAATTGAATTTATTTTATTTCCAGACCTTAGTATCATTCAACTGTTTTTGACAAATTTCTAATACTCAACAGAGTGTTTGTCACAGTTTCCTAACCAAAATATTGGTTTTCCACAATTTTTTTTTTCCAAAATTGTGTGTGTTTTGATTTTCTTCCTATGTTTTGTGCTTTTCACAACTTCTTAATGAATTTAAGTTTTTTCACGATTTTCTACTGCCAGTAGTGTTGTTGTTGTTTTTTTTTTTTTTTTTTTTTTTTTTTCACAAATTTCAGATGAAAATCTTGTTTTTTACGATTTTATCATGCAATTAGACTTTTTCACGATTTTCTGTTGAAAATCGTGTTTTTCACGATTTTCTACTTACTTGTGAGTTTTTCACGATTTTCTGTTGAAAATCGTGTTTTTCACGATTTTGTGTGAAAATCGCGTTTTTCACGATTTTCTGTTGAAAATCGTGTTTTCCACGATTTTCTATCTACTTGTGAGTTTTTCACGATTTTCTGTTGAAAATCGTGTTTTCCACGATTTTGTGTCAAAATCGTGTTTTTTGCGATTTTGTGTCAAAATCGTGTTTTTTGCGATTCTGTTCACAGAATCGTGTTTTTTGCGATTCTGTTCACAGAATCGTGTTTTCCACGATTTTGTGTCAAAATCGTGTTTTTTGCGATTTTGTGTCAAAATCGTGTTTTTTGCGATTCTGTTCACAGAATCGTGTTTTCCATGATTTTGTGTCAAAATCGTGTTTTTTGCGATTCTGTTCACAGAATCGTGTTTTTTGCGATTCTGTATCTACTTGTAAGTTTTTCACGATTTTCTGTTGAAAATCGTGTTTTCCACGATTTTGTATCAAAATCGCGTTTTTTGCGATTTTGTGTCAAAATCGTGTTTTTTGCGATTTTGTTCAAAATCGTGTTTTTTGCGATTCTGTTCACAGAATCGTGTTTTTTGCGATTCTGTTCACAGAATCGTGTTTTCCACGATTTTGTGTCAAAATCGTGTTTTTTGCGATTCTGTTCACAGAATCGTGTTTTTTGCGATTCTGTATCTACTTGTAAGTTTTTCACGATTTTCTGTTGAAAATCGTGTTTTCCACGATTTTGTGTCAAAATCGCGTTTTTTGCGATTTTGTGTCAAAATCGTGTTTTTTGCGATTTTGTTCAAAATCGTGTTTTTTGCGATTCTGTTCACAGAATCGTGTTTTTTGCGATTCTGTTCACAGAATCGTGTTTTCCACGATTTTGTGTCAAAATCGTGTTTTTTGCGATTTTGTGTCAAAATCGTGTTTTTTGCGATTTTGTTCCCAGACAATCGTGATTGCTCACAGATTGTAAAAAACACGATTTTCTTATGAAAATCGCGTTCTGGGACTCGCGATGTTGTTGGCACTTTTTCACAGAATCGCGATTTTGAGTAAAACTCAGAATCGCGATTTTGTCCAAAATTTGACAGATTTTCAACTTTTTGTTTTTTTTCAATATTTATTAACCTATAGAATCGCCTTATCAAAATTTTGACATGCAATAAAAGAAATTTCTTGAGAAACACTTTTTTCTTACTGAAAACCAAAAAAAACAGGAAATCGCGATTTCGTGATTTTACTATTTTCCTACTTTTTTGTGTTATTTACTCACTTTTATGCAAAAAATATGTACTCAAAATGCTACTAGACTTTTTACCTTGCTTGCCAATGTTGAAAATATCTCCAAAGCTTGCTTGTAGCTGAAAGTCGCGATTTTGTTCGATTCTGCACACTCTCTCTCTCCCTCACTCTCACTCAAATGAATTTTTCTTTAAATTTCAGGTTTTTATAGTGTTCAGAAAATCGCGATTTTGTGTGATTTCTACTTTTCCTCACTCTTTCACTTATTCCTCTTCACTTACTCAATCCACCTAATCCTCCTTACACTTCCTTATCTCAATGTACCCAAATTTACCACAGATTCCAAAAAAACTTTCTTTACAGAAAATCGCGATTTTGTGTAAAGAATCGTGTTTTTTCTGTAGATCCTTTCTTGTGCAAATTTTGAGCATTCTATGTCCTTGCCTTCTCTCACTATCCTTCACAACTTCAATACATGAGTCACCTGAAAAGTTTTTTTTCAAAACAACACTTTTTTTCAGAAAATCGCGATTCTGTTCAGAGAATCGTGTTTTCTAATTTTCTGGGTTTTTTGATAATTTTTTTATTTTTTAAGCTTTCTTTCTCTTTGTTTTGCTTCAATTCTTTCTTTTGTTTGTACCAAAATCACAATCTCCCTCAGAAAATCGCGACTTTGTGCAGAAAATTGTGTTTTTCTCTATTTTTGATTTTATGCCACTTTGAGTAGCTTTTTCTTCTTGATTACCTTCAAAACCCTTCAACAACTTCAATTCAACCTTCACTTACAATGTTATTTCCAAATCAATTACTTTTTTCAGAAAATCGCGATTCTGTGCAGAGAATCGTGTTTTTCAATTTCCTGATTTTTTGATCATTTTTTGCTTTCTTTTCCAGTTTTTTTTTTTCACAATCACTCCTAATTCACAACACCTCACTTCAACTTCTTGTCAAGAAAAGAAATTTGTTTGATTGTTTTTGATGAGTTTTGTGAATTTGTTTGGTATTTTTGCCCTAAAAATAAAGGTGAACACTTTACTTAGGGTTTCTGGTTTTGGAAATCAACTGATCCTATGGTTCTTGATTGGTTATGAGTTTCTATGTCCTTAGCTATCACTAAAGTATCAAAGAAAGGTTCTCCAATGAAAAAGTGTTATGAAAGGCCATCAAATTTTGTAAAGATAAACTCAATCATATGATTTTTTTCAAAATGCAGCACAACTCAAGATTTAATGCTCAGTCTTGGTCAACAACTGAATCCCTCATTCTTACATCTAGCTACTTTAACTGTCCTTTCCTTAATATCACCATGTTATCTTCCCAAGATCACCCATGGTGTCTAGTACTTGGGCAAAAAGAAATCTAGAAATGCAAGAATAGATTCAAGTTACCTCCATCTTCAGCTTCTTGGCTCAAATCCTCCACACACCTGCACTTTTACTTCACCAAAATAATGAGCAACTATCAATCTACAAAAATTTCAGCACTTCCACTTCTACAAGACATCCATTGCTTTCTTCTTCCCTAAAGACAAACAATGATGTCTACCTATTCATGTGCACTTTTCCTTATTGATGAGCTTTACCTTGTTTACCATCATCAACTGAAGATCCAGCAAAGGTCCAACTTCAAAGAAGTTCTTGGAATGTATCCCCGGCAACGGCGCCAAAAAATGTTTTGTTTTGGACTCCAAGTTGTCCTCTCCAATCATGAAGTAACAAAGAATCAACAAATCATCTTTATTTTGTCAATCCTAGGAATATCCATAAGACCACAGCCCCTTCAAGATAATAGATTCAAGGAAATAAGAGATTGATGGCTGGATTGCTGAGAGAAATTGAAGATGAAGAGAAAATCTTGAGTTTACCATAACTAAGGCAAATCTCCATCATTTTCCATGTTCTTTATGTCAAAACCATGCCATTTCATTAGCAGAATACAAATATGAACTCAAAACTGGAAAATATCACCTGTATCACAAAGACGAGACAATCGCGATTCTGTACCAACAGACGATTTTCACAATTTTGAAACTTCCTTCAGTCCTTTCCACTCATTTACAGCAATAGGTCTCTCTCTTCATACAACTTACTCAGTAGTACACAAATAAGACTCACAAATCTCCATGTTTAAGCAAGAGACAAGCTCACACATCAAAGGAAATACACTCAACAGGAGAAAACACGATTTTGCAGAAACTCTTTCTTCTCTATTGATAGCTTGAGCAAATAACTAACCAACCTCTCAAAAATAGAGAAAATTGACTTATATACATTTTCAAGTGTCCCTTTTCACACTTGAAATTAGGTCTTTTTCTCTAATTCTCTAAAAATATGCTATCTAAGAGTTTCTAAAAATTCTACAAAAATTACATGAGATCCTTGACTACATAAGGAAGACTCTTCCTTATTTTTACAATCATTGCATAAATATTTTACAAGTTTTTTTGGCTTTTTACTAATTTTCTACATCAAAAATGCTTTCCAAAAATACTCCTTCCAACAGGCCTTTTGACCAAAGTGAGTGGACTGATGAATGTGAGAACTCCTTCAATGAGCTGAAACGGCGATTATGTTCAACACCAATCTTGACTACACCAGATCGGAATAAGCCCTTTCATGTGCATGTGGATGCATCCAACTATGCTATTGGATGTGTGTTAGCACAACCTACAGGTCAAGGTAATATGGATCTTCTGATTGCCTATGCTAGTAGACAGTTGAATGCAGCTGAACGAAACTATACGACCACCGAACGAGAAGGATTAGGCATGGTATATGCACTTAAAAAGTTTAGACACTATTTGCTTGCAAATAAGTTTAAATTTTTCACTGATCATCAAGCACTGTTGTATTTGGTAAACAAGCCATGCAATACAGGTAGATTAGTAAGATGGTTCCTCTTACTAATGGAATATGACTTTGAGGTTGTGGTGAGGAAAGGCAAGACCCACCTGAGAGCAGATCATCTCTCGAGGCTCACATCTGGAGAGGCCCCACAAGGAGTATCAGATGACCTTCCTGATGCTTACTTGTTTAATTTAGAAGCTGTACCTTAGTGGGCTAAAACATTAGTGCCAGTATTTCCATACGGGCCTAACCACCCACTAATAAACACTCAAGACAGAGAGGCAAAGAAAGCCCAAAAGTACCACATCATGGCAAGGAGTATGTACAAGCACACAGATCAGGGGATATTAGCTTCTTGTGTGGAAGAGGATGAGTACGCTAAATGGTTTCAATCAGCACATGTAAGTGCATTAGAGCAACACTACTCTAGGCAAAGAACCCTACAGACATTAAGGAGACTCGGAGTGCATTGGCCTACTATGGAAGCAGATGTACATAAGTTGTGTAAAGGATGCCCAGTCTGTTGTATTAACCCACCTGTGGAACATGCTACACTATACCAAGTGTCTCTAATACCAGATTGGAGTGAACCATTAGTAGCCTTCCTGAGGACGACAACATTCCCTCAAGAGATGACCCTAGCTAGGCAGAGAAGTTTAGAACAAGAAGCCCTAGACTACTCACTCATTGGAGATAATTTATACAAACGTGGAAAAGATGGTTACCTCAGACTATGTTTCCATGAGAGTGAATATCTTAAGATCTTGGAGACTGCTTACCAATGTGTAGCAGGAGGACACTTTGGTCCAGACCGGGTGATTAAGGCAATTCTATTTGCAGGTTTGTGGTGGCCAACCCACCCTTCACATGGATGCACATACCTATGTGAAGAGGTGTGATGTTTGTTAGCAAACTCAGTATCCTATATGCAAAGATGAGATGCCATTGAAACCCATGATGGGTGGACATGCATTCTCTAAGTGGGGGATAGACTTTGTAGGGCCTATTAATCCCCCAGCTAAGGGTTCACATGCTGAATACATCATTGTGCCCACTGAAGTGAAAGCCACAACAAAGAATGATGCTCAAACTACAGCTAAGTTCTTATTTGAGAATGTGTTCACAAGATACGGGCTACCAATAGAACTAGTAAGTGATATAGGGACTCACTTCTTGAATGAGGTTATTGAAAATCTTCTTCAAGAGTTCTTGGTGATACACAAGAAGTCTGCCCCTATCATTCGCAAGCCAATGGGCAAACCGAAAGCACAAATAAGATTCTATGCAATGTGCTGACCAAACTAGTGAATAATAAACGCTCTGATTGGGACAAACAGCTACACCATGTTGTTTGGGCATACTGAGTTGCCTATAAAACGGTACTCCAAGCCACACCTTTCATATGGTGTTTGGCCAAAATGCAGTGCTACCACTAGACTTCTTGATACCTACATTGGGATTAGCACAAGAGCATGACTTGACAGGCCATGAGCTCTCCTCTAGAATATTTGACCTTGAACGACTACGTGAAACAAGATTAAGAGAAGCAGCAGGAATTTACGCAGCCAAGAAAAGACAAAAAGCATATTTTGATGCACATGTGAAGGATAAGGGTTTCAAAGCAGGAGACCTAGTTTTAGTCTACACTTTGAAACAACATGCATGAAAATTAGAAAAGAGAGGCTATGGACCAATGATTATCAATAGGATCTCAACGAGTGAAGCAGTTCAATTAGCTACTCTAGAAGGCGATGTTCTCCCTAGTTACATTAGCGGATGCAGAGTCAAGTTATATCAGGAACCCCTCATGAAGGAGATGTTAAATCAACTCAATACTGCAAAGAAACGTAAAGAAGAGGAAAAATGAATTCAAGAAGAAGCACAGGCAGAAGCTTTGGAACGCATTCGAAGAATGAAATTGAGAAGGCAGGGTAGAGATTAGCCTAGGACAGATGCCTATGAGGATCCAAGATATCATATGGCTATGTGCGAAATCTCAGGTGTAAGTTCCAATAGAATAATTGACCGACGTCCTTTTGTGACCTTAGAGATAGGACAAGGAAGTAGTGCAAGAACTGTACGGGCTTTGATTGACTTAGGTGCAGCCACTAGTGTTGTTAAACTTTCTTATTGTCAAAAGTTGAAATTAAGTGTCAATCCTATAGAAGCATATCTCATAGGATTGGGAGGTGTGGAAACCCCTTACATGTGTGAGGTGGAACTTCCTCTTTACATTCAAGATGCTCTTATGACAGTTAAGGTGTTAGTATGTCAAGAGGAGGACCTCACTGAGCCTCTTGTCTTGGGTCAAGACTGGATCTATGAGCACGCAGTCAACCTAAACCTAAGAAGTGGACTTCTTTAGGTCTGGGTAAATCAGGATTGCATTACAGTTGAGTTAGAAAATGAAGCACTCAAGGAACTAGGAAAGGAACACACTCCTGGTCCTTCTAGGAGTACACATGAAGATGATGATGCTATTCTTGTCCAAAACTATGTGATGTAGAGGGATGTTTTTCTCAATAATGAAATCAAGGATACGACGGAACTCCCTTCTTTTCCAAGATTGGTAGAGGCACAGCAACCAAAGGAGTACCAAGCGCAGAAGAAGCAGATGACCTATGCTAAGAGGCAAAAGAAAGTACGAAGCAAGGTGTCTCAGCCACGGAAACAAGTGTGGGTGCAGAAAGGCAAGCACCCTATTGCGGTCAAGCCACAACCATTGGCTCAACTTCCAATTAGTGATCAACGACAAAACACTAATAAGAAGTCTCTTAAAAATTCTTCTACGAAAGCAAAGTCTATCTGGGTACCCAAGAAGTCAATGAAGGCCGACCCACAATCAAGAAAAATTTGGGTGCCTAAGGCTTGCTTGCGGGCTCAAATAGCCACATATAAACCACAACATCTACGACATGATACACTCACTCGAACAACTGATTTTCACTCTTATTCCACATGCACAAATACATATTCTTCCATGAACACGGGTAGAATCACTTGTAAATGGGTCCCTAAAAGGTCTCATTTCCAAGTAGACAGTCTGATAAAACCTTCCAGAGTCTCCACAAAATCAAAAGAGAAAGCCATCCACTGTGTTTGGCTGCCCAAACCTTGTAACAAACCACCTGATCCCATTGTAAAGTCACCACTGCTTACTAAATGTATCCACATTGCACCCCACCACCCCGAGTAGCACATAAGAACCCTGCATCGGCTAACCATACTTCACACTCACAACCACACGAGCACTAACTAACTAACTAACTACCTCACAGTTCATCATGTTAATGTTGTAAGGGGGACACATGACCACCTTGTGTCCATTTGCAATGTTAACATTCATTTGTATATTCTCACAGAACCGATGACCAATTTCCTCAATATGGCTGAGGCTGCAAGAACGAGCTCCTAGGGAGGCACCAGTCCTCACATAGTGGACATTAAAAGTCTCCCTATGGAGGAGGAGTTGAAGGAAAGACCACAGGTGTTGAGCGCATTACATGTCATACCTATTCAAAATCCCCCTCAAGGGCACACATCACCAGTAAGCAAGACCTCCCATTGGTTCAGTGAAGTTGCAGGACCGCTTGGAGAAGGCACCTACTTGTGGGAGGCGAAGATAGAATTCAATGGACGCTGGGGCCGGTATCACTTCTTTACACGAGAGTTTGAAAGGCGTCAAAACTGAAACCAATATGGAAGAAGGCTGGACTATATGATTACTTCAAAGCTCAGTTACCCAAGCTGGACTTTCTATAGTGTTCATACTTGATTAGCACCCTCACTCCCAATAAAGAGAAAAAGGGGTACAACACCTTTGTACTACCGTCCCTTACAAGAGCTAATGAACTCAAGCGCTTCAAATTGATGAACAATTTGGTAAGGGAAGCTCTAGATATGAAAGGTATGCACATCCCCACAGAGAAAGAGACAATGATCCCGGACAACATGAAGAACAGGAACTTGACTAAACTAAAGGATATGGTGGCAATGACACCAACTATTGCCATTCACCTCCAAATGTGCATGCAACACTTCGCGTTCCCGGCTCAAAAAAGATTCACGATGCCACCCAAGAAGATTTGGTTCCGTTTATACTTAGCAGACGCTTTCGATCTAACAATCAACATGCCTCATTGGATCATTGACCAAATACACTTGGCACATCAACGATGGTACAAGAAGCAGAAGTCAGTACTTTATGGATGTCGTGCTCTTACAAGAATCGTTTATCGGTGCTTGGCATACGATGTGCCAATTCAAAGGGCACTTGTTTGGACTAGGGTGCAAGAATTTCAACGGAGACAGCTGGAGGGCCTCCATCCAAGAAAATGAGGGGAGCGGTTCAGATGCCCTGTGCACAGGCCCGAGGTGCCACACTGACACCGGACACAACTCCACGACTTCCAAGGCGAGTGCAACCTTTCACCATCAGATTACCAAGGCACAATGCGAAGGGACCGAATCTGGTGTTCCCACCGATACCCACTGATTTGGAGTTCCCTCATGGCTTCACAGTGGAGGATCTAACTGATGAGGAGATAGTAAGAATAATTAATGCAACGAATTTGGAAGTTGAAGCAGAACAACTAAGTGGGCAACAAACTGTCACGGACCAACCCCACCCAACTCAACCAAAAGTTGTGGAAGTAGATGAAGATGAAGAGGAGACTGCAGAAGAGGAGCAAGAGGATGAACAAGAAGGACCATCCGACGAAGGGGAGCATGAATATGAGCAAGAAATTATACCGGAACTTGAAGGAGCCCTTGCCAATACAAAGCAATTAAAAAGACTATATGATACCATCAACCGAGTTCAAGAACAACACAGATTATCCTTGACAGTAGGAAAGGCCTTAATGAACTAGATCCTTGAAGACGAAGGTGTGGATGATCAATACAAGGTGACCCCTGACATGATCACTGATGCATTGGGGGTACTAGAGACAGTGCACACCGCCCTCACACACTCGCGAAGATCGAAGCAAAGACATGGGAGACGTCCCCCCAGACCAGGGAAATAGATAAATATCTTGGTATCAGAACCACATGGCACCACCTCCACAACCACTGGCACAACTTACTCCATTCATCACACTGAAGAAGCCCACACCTCAAGTGCACCCCCGTCACCACCTTTACCACCCTCCCCTCCAACTCCACCACCCTCACCTCCTATCACCACTGTCATCACTAATGTCACAGCCACAGTCTCCACTTCCCTGAATGAAGCACAAAGTGTGAGTCAACCTTCACAATCCACACAACCTGAAACCACCACCATTGTAACTACCACATCAGACACTGTCATTCTAACTATAGTCACTGAAAATCCCATCCCCCCTATCACACTTCTCGATGGCTCATATGCACAATTGCACACACCACTATACACCTTCACAACCATCACCACACCTACCATTCCCATGTACACAATCACTCCCACGACCGCATCCACATAGGACTTCATGGACATATCACCCACTTCCGCACCTCTCCCTCCCCCCATATTCCCACAATCTCCCATTCCCCCACCACCCACTTCACCATTCTCAAGCACAGCATACACACTCCCTTTCCCTTTTCCCTACCCTCCTGCATTCAACACCTTCCCAGCATCCACTCCTATCAATAATGTATTCAATACTTTTTACCAATGTATGTCTCAATTACAACATCATTACCATCATTTAGATGCTCCGCATACGAACCTATTCTGAACCCATGAAACCTTACAAGAAAGATTCATAAACTTGGAAAAGGAAAAGAGGATACTACAACAGCAGTATGATACCTTGCACGTGCAATATGATCAATTAGTGGCCAATCCCCCCAACCAGATACCGAGGAAAAACAACAACTTGATGACATGTTACACGCCCAGATAACAGACAATCTCAAGCTTCGATGTAATCTCGCATTACTACGGAAACACATGTCTGTAGCACTAGAAGAAAATAAGAGACTCCAACGACAGAATGAAGGAAACCTAGAAGCAGCAATGGAGGGATCACCACAAGAAATCGACCCGGAGTGCTTCAAGGCCATCCCATCGGCAAATATGCAAATCATGTTGGACACACATGCCGACCTCCTAGAAGCCTTAGAAAACGAGTGGGATGACCTACGAAAGCAATTGGCTGCTCACCGAGATTCACCAAAAGAAGTAACAGCCACAGCTCACACATCTGAAGAGGTCGAAGGACTGAGAGCACAATTGGCAGAACTGCAAAATAAGGTTCTTCAATATGAGTGTCAACCTTCTCCCTGTTGGAGATGGACGTCTGCGGAAGCACGCGAATAGCACAAGGAAGAAGAAGAAGCTTGGAGCACAAACACACAATACTGAATGTATTACTAGAGAATGTACAAAGATAAGTAGCCCATTAGGGCAATAGGCGTATACACAAGCCGGGGGGAAAAAACCTCCTAAAGAGGGAAAAAAGTGCCCCGACGGTCCCAGATTGTTCACACACATCACTACCTAAATATATCAACAAATCCCCCCTGGGAGTGATGCGGTGAACAAGGAGCTGGCACTCATGTATAAGGAAGTGCCAAGCTATGTGGAAATCACTCCACAAAAGGAAGTAAGCCCAAAGCTTTGTGGAAAGCTTCAAACTTCTCCCTAGGCAGAGCCTTCGTGAAAAGGTCTGCAATGTTCTCCTGCGTGGGCACATATGCCAAGCTGATCTCCCCAGCAAAGAACCTCTCCCTGACATAGTGATAACGAACCTCAATGTGCTTAGTGCGAGCATGGAACACAGGGTTCCTCGCAACTGCGAATGCGCTCTGACTATCAGTGAAGATGGTGGTGGCAGAAGTCTGGCCAACACCCAAATCAGCCATAAGGCGTCTGAGCCACACACACTCAACAGTCGCTATGAAAGCTGCCCTATACTCAGCCTCACAACTGGAAGTGGCCACAGTAGGCTGCTTCTTGCTCAACCAAGATATACATGAGCTACCAAGCATGAAGCAAAAACCACTGGTGGACACACGAGTGTCATAGCAACCAGCCCAATCTGAGTCAGAAAAAGCATGCAAATCTGGCGGTAGTGATCCCCCCTTGGGATAAAACAACCCAAGTAGCCGAGTACCACTCAAGTAGCGAAAGATGCGCTTAACCACCTTCCAATGTGTGACTCCTGGGCAATGCATAAACCTGCTCATCTGTGAGACAGCAAACTGAATATCTGGCCGAGTAATGCATAAGTAAATCAAGCATCCAACAGCCTGCTGATAGAGAACAGCATCAAATGCATCTCCAGCATCATGAAGACTCAATCGTAAACCTTTCTCCATAGGAGTGGCAATAGGCTTACAATCTTCAAGGCCAAAACGCTGCAATAATGTGTCAATATATTTCGTTTGACACAAAGCCATTCCACCATCAACGTGCATAAATTGAATGCCCAAATAGTGATGCAAATGCCCCAAATCAGACATTTCAAATGAGGCATGCAAATCAGCCTTAAAATCAGCAATATGTGTCTCAATAGGACCAGTGAGCAACATGTCATCAACATAGACAACAATGATCAGAAGCACATCATTAGCACGCTTAACATATAAGGTGCTTTCAGTTGGACTGTTCTCAAAACCATGTGCAATCAGATAGGCATGTATCTTCTCATACCAAGCACGTGGTGCTTGCTTTAAACCATATAATGCCTTCTTTAACCTGCACACCTGGTTTTCAAGCCCTTTCTTCACAAAGCCACGGGGCTGAAAAACATACACTTCTTCATGCAAGTCACCATTCAGAAATGTTGTTTTAATGTCCAACTGATGTACATTCCAACCATGATGGGCTGCAAGTGCACAAATGCTCCGAACAGTAGTCATACAGCATGTAGGTGCAAAGGTCTCATCAAAATCAATGCCTCTTTCCTACCCATAACCCTTTACAACAAGCCTAGCCTTATACCTGTCAACTGTACCATCAGGTTTACGCTTCAGCTTGTATACCCACTTAGTGCCAATGGCCTTCTTGCCAGGAGGCAAGTCACATAAAGACCATGTACCATTCTTCATTATAGCATCATATTCAGATTGCATAGCAGCCATCCAATTTTCTGAATTTTGTGCTTCATCAAAACAAACAGGCTCATTCTCATCACAGAGACTAGATGCAGCCATAGCATAGCAATCTGATGCAAAGGAGGCACTATGAGAGCCTGAACGAGTACGATATGACAAAGGTGCATCTAATTTGCTATCACGCAAAGTCTGCACCAGCCATTTTCGCATAGTTTTTGCCTCCTCAATATCAGCTCTCTCATCAACAAGTGCATCATGTAAATCTGCATCAGAAATGGAATGATCTGCATCATCATATGAAACCTGCAAAGGCTGAGAAGTTGCCTCATTAGGACCAACACTAGACTGTCCACCTGTAAAAAGAGGCATCAAAGTATCATACATGTCTTTGGAGCTAACAGATGTCTCCTTAGTACATGAAAGCAATGGCTGAATAGCATCTTCCACAAAGACAACATCACGGCTAACGAGAATGCATTTAGTCTGTGGATGATACAGACGATAGCCTTTACTTTGAGAACTGTACCCAACAAAAATACATTTTACTGCCTTATCATCCAATTTTCTGCTATGTTGTTCTGGCACTAATGCATATGCCAAACAACCAAAAACATGCAGATGAGCAACAGATGGCTTGCGGTCATGCCAAGCCTCATATGGAGTGATAGACTACAACGCTTTAGTGGGACACCTGTTCAGTACATATGCTGCACACATGACAGCCTCAAGCCAGAAACTATGTGGTAAAGCCTGACTTTTGACCATGCACCTCGCCATCTCCATGAGTGACCTGTTCTTTCTTTCAGCAACTCCATTCTGTTGAGGTGTATATGGCACTGTACACTGGTGTTTTATCCCATGTTCAGCCAGAAATTCATTAAAATCTGAAGACATATATTCCCCCCCTCGATCAGAACGGAGGGTGCCCATTTTACATGCTGACAGATTTTCAGCCAAAAACAAAAACTGTTTGAAGCACATGAACACTTCGGACTTTGCTTTGAGTGGATATACCCATGCATGCCTGGAAAAATCATCAATGAAAGTCACGAAGTAAAGGTAATTTCCAAAAGAGGGTGTTTGCATAGGACCACAGACATCACTATGTACAAGCTGCAATTTCTGCGTAGCCCGAACTAAACCATCTTTTGGAAAGGAAGAACGCTGCATTTTGCCCAAAATACAGCCTTCACAAACATGTTTTCCAGGTGCCTCAAGTTTGGGCAAAGAGGACACCATTTCAGATTTCTGCAGGCGTAGCAAACTAGCAAAATTCAGATGACCAAAGCGTGCATGCCAAAGCTTTGCATCTGACATAGCCTGAGAATCATGAACTGCACATGCCGAATCATTCATAGATCTTTCATAGTCTATGAGCTTATACAGCCCACGACATAAAATGCCAGAAGCAATAATCACATCGCCATTTGAGAGACCATGGACTATACACCTGTCATCAACGAATTTCACAACCAAGCCAATCTTGGCTAATGTGGAAACTGATAACAGGTTCTTTTTGATCCCTAGCACAAATAAAGCATCTAACAAAGTGAAAGAACTACCATCAGCAGTAGTCAGAATGATCTTACCAACTCCCATAACAGGATAAGAGGAGTTATTGGTGCATGTGACAGTATTCCCTGTAGGGGTAGGCTCGAGTGAAGAGAAGAAACTGCGCTGCGAGGTAATATGTTTGGTTGCCCCACTGTCAAAGTACCAAACATCTGAGTCTACTGCAGACATGCACTGATCATGAGAAGATGGGTTAAAACTGCAGACAGTAGTAAACGCCCATTCTTCTTCCTACACAAGATTTGCAGACTCTGTTTTTGGTGTAGAGGCCTATGCAACAACCATTCTAGCCTCTTTCTTTGCCTCTTTAGCAGCCAATTTTGGACAGTTCTTTATGATATGATCATTTCCTTTACAGTACTTGCAAAACAATTTCTGCTTTTCTGATTTCTTCTCATCTTTATCCTGGTTCTTCGATTGTGCAGCATTTGCAAATTTCTGCTTACTAGTAGAAGAGCTCCATTTTCATTTGCCCTTCTGACTAGCCAGGGAAGCTTGATATGCAACACGCATAATGGACCTGTTCTGCCTGGACTGATCTTCCTGCTACGGAACAGAGACTAATTCCTCAAATGACAAGGCATTCGGATTGCCTTTCATCATCGACCGAAGAGTAGAGGCAAAACTCTGATATGAATCAGGAAGACCATTCAGAACGGTCTGCACAAGTGAGCTATCTGGTATAACCTCATCAGCAGAAATCAATTGTTCCTTCAGGTCTTTGATCTTTGTGAGAAAATTGTCCATAGAATCACCTTCATTCATGTGCTCACTCTCCAACTGTTTTCGGAGGTAAGCAACACCAGCCTCATTCCTAGCCTGGTACAAAGTGGTAAGTGTATCCCAAGCATCCTTTGCTGTTCTGTAAGAGTGAATGTGAGGAATAATGGCACGTTTGACAGACAAAGCTATCAATGCATGTGCTTGGGCATCTCTGCCATCCCAGCGAATTTGCTCTGCAGTAGGTGCAACAGAAACGGCAGCACGAACAGGAATCTGCGGAATATCATCTTCGACACCATCTTCATCAGCTCCAGCACCTGTATTTGCAGTATCTGTCGTTACAGGTGTAACAGGATGTCTTTCAACACCCTGCACAATGTTCCACAATCCTTTTGCAACCAGTACATGTCGCATCATATAAGCCCATAATGGGTAGTTGGTACCATCCAACTTATCCTCAACAGCCAACATACGAAATACATCACTGCTTTCAGCCATGGTCGGTGACTAAAATACCTTGATGCAGAAAATTGACTGTATCTCAAAAAGTTGAATGGAATTGCCTAGACGAGTTTTGCTAGACCTGTAGCAGACTTCGAGACGCTTAAACTGACGAACAGAAACTGGTATATACCTTTGGCACAAAAGGACGAAATAGCCTGCACAAGCGCTACGATAGTGCGTTCGGAGGCCGAAACGAGCTCAGATCGCGATTTCGGCACCACACAGCAAAGCTGTTTTGATCTCGAAAACACCCTGAGTATGCTCACCAAATTTCGTGCGAATCTGAGACTGCAAACGGAGGAGTGTCGACGGCGCCCTAGAAGAAGCGACGACCTGCTCTGATACCAATTGTTGGAGATGGACGTCTGCGGAAGCACGCAAACAGCACAAGGAAGAAGAAGAAGCTTGAAGCACAAACACACAATACTGAATGTATTACTAGAGAGTGTACAAAGATAAGTAGCCCATTAGGGCAATAGGCGTATATACAAGCCGGGGGAAAAAAACCTCCTAAAGAGGGAAAAAAGTGCCCCGGCGGTCCTAGAGTGTTCACACACATCACTACCTAAATATATCAACAAATCCCCCCTTGGAGCCAGAGCCGAAGGACTTAGTTCCAATTGAAGTAGAGGAGACTTTTGAGGATCCTTATGTCCCCATGCCTGTACCAGGGGGTAAGCAAACAGAGGACAGAATGGACACATTTGAGATTGAAGCTCCTGAATGGATGCATAAATTAGAAAAGGTTGGTGCAACCCATGACAAGAGAGTTGCAGTGCAGATACAGTATATGTCCCAATTGGAAGAGGTTGTCATCAAATCGGATTACTTCAAAAACCTCTCCCATCATCGGATTGGCACTTCAAATGATTTGTATGTTCCATTTTGTGTATTAATGGCAGATTATAATGATGAGATAAAGCAGCGCACAACCAAAGAACCAACCACGGCAACACAATTTGCACCAGAGGACATTCCTGCAAGTGCCACACATGGCAACATATTTCAACCTACATGGAGGATATGCCTACTCGAAACATACCCCCAGATGGTACGCACTTGGAATAATATGCCCTTATACATCAACTATGACACATGCTACTGCCCTGTCTTTCGCCGACGATCATGGCTCGAGTACACCAAAATAGTTTTGATAGTTAAAGGGTGTGTCAAACGGTTAAACTATGTATACTTGGCACCACCACGTGGCCAACCCACAGTCGCATACATGATTTCAACCATTCGGCATTGGGGAATCAGATTCAAGAATGTACCAGACATCATAGCATAGATGTGCCTAAAAATATTTGAGCTAATGCTGGTTACATTTAGGACCTTTAGAAATGTCAAACAACCTCATCTTTTGGCTCTCGGATTCAATGAAGGCAACCAAGATCTCGTTTATGACATGAGCACCACACCATCCATCAACGTTGTATATGTGTGGCATGCTTGTATCAAGTATCTCCCAGCCTGCTTCAAACAAACGTTTAAAGAAATGTTTATCACAGGGTTCTGGGAATATCATTCCAAGATATTCATACCCAAACCATCTCATTTATTACAATTATTTGTGATAGAACAAGCTCTACATTCAGAGAAGCTACGCATGCCACATCCGGAGGTACCTGGGCCAGTAGATTGGGATGCCCTACTCACCGACTTGGCAAAACGACTGAGATTAACAGAACATCATTTAGCGATAGATGTGGTGGAGTACTACATTCAACAGTCCAATCAACCAGGGTCTGTCAGGGATGACAGACGCGAGAGAGGGGGGAGTGTTGGCAGTGGTCAGGGCGGTCAAGGACTTAAAAGACAAGGGAGCCAATGTGAAGGGCCAAGTAGACAAAGCAGTCAACGGAGATCTGGCAAATAGGCCTATCATTTTTCATGAAGCTGAAGGTCAAGGACAAAGCACAAGAGCACATCAAAGAGGTGGACACACAAGAAGAAGGAGCAAGTAGGGAGCTCCAGGAAGTGTATGTCAAATTTTCAGAGGAAATCCCTACAAAAATAGTGATTTTCATCACTAAAAGCCATGGTAAATACAATTTCATATTTATGTAGCTCCATTTTGTGCAAGCCAAGGAGTCCTTGAGCTTGAGGAGCATTAGAAGTACCTACCTATCAATTTCCATATTTTTTAGACTCCGTTTGAGCCCTCAAATAGGCCCTAGAACCTAATTTTTAACTAGGCTGGACACTAGGTCTGGACAGGGCCAAAGCTAGTCAGAAACTATAAAAAGAGCTAGAGAGCTCATTTTTGAGGTTCGATTGTTGTAGAATTGAACTTGTAAGAGAACTTTTGCGTAATCTAAAGAACTCCATTGTCTCTCTCTTTGTTCTTACCTTGTGTGCACGTGTGTGTGTATGTGTGTGCATGTTTGTGTGCTTCTCACTCACACACTTGTGCCATCACTTGTTTGAGGTCTTCATACCATCCTCACATCTTCCCGGATTGACATTCAAGGAGGTGCTACTCATCACTGAGCTACAAGGTTGCTGATATTTTCAACAAAGCACTTGGAGTTGAGAAGTTGAAAAAGTTTCGGGAGATTCTATGATTATAGGATATGGCATTGAGCTTGAGGGGGAGTGTTGAGATATGAAGCTCAACATGTGATGATCAAGGATGACACGTACAAGTTTTTTGTTTCTTTGACATGTATGGTGGTCAGGCCGGTATATGCCAGGGATAATTCATTGAGCTTTATTAGATTTATCTACCGAGAGTGATGGCGCATTTGTTCCTTGCCAACTCACTCATTCGCGGACATTAGGTTTTTCCTTATGTACTGATCTTTATATATTACACTTGTTGTATTCTTGTTTTTATGTCATTCTTGTACATTCCTTTTTATGTAATAGAAGAAGAAGAAGAAGAAGATCATTCTTCCTTGCCTCAATCTGTGTGTGTGCTTCTCCTTGAGAGTGAGAGTGTGTGTGTGAGCTCTCTTCCTTATCTCCTTCCTTGTGACAAGGACAACAAGCCTCCATGACCTCTATCATTGGACACCCAAAGATGAGGTCCACATTTCTCAGATTCCCTATCACCACACCTCCTTTCATGGCCTTCCCACCTCCAGTCTCTCACTTCCCACCCCCCATCTCACTAGCCCTTCAACCTGCCCATGACTTCCTTTCTAGAATGTTTCAAGCCACCACCCAACCCTTCTCGTCAATTCCATTACCAACATCCACACCACACATATTCACCATGATCACAAACAAACCACCTACCATTCCAATATATATGGTAGACACCACTCTCACCTCCACAGCCAACAGCATGGACATTTCGCCACCCACAGCACCTCCCCCTCCCCCCACACTTCCACCATCCCCCATCCCTCCTTGTTAGCAGCAGACAAGGGAGTCAACGACGATCTAGCAAGTAGGCCAATAATTTTCTTCATGAAGAAGCAAGTACGAGCATTCACGCAGATCTAGCACTAAGGCAAACCTTTAATTTTTCAAATCCTTACACAAATTAAAAGTGATTCTCATCACTAACAACCCCTGTAAATACCATGTTCACCTTTTTGTAGCTCCATTTTGTGCAAGCCGAGGAGTCCTCGAGCTTGAGGAGCCTTAGAAGTAGTTGCTTACCAATTTTCGTATTTTTTAGATCTCGTTTGAGCCCTCAAATAAGCCCTGGAACCTAATTTTTAACTAGGCCGGACACTAGGTCTGGACAGGGCCAAAGCTAGTCAAAAACTATAAAAGGAGCTAGAGAGCTCATTTTTGGGGTTAGATTGTAATTGAAACGAACTTGTAAGAGTTTCTTGAAAGTAATCTAAGAACTCCATTGCTTCTCACTCTTTGTCTTGCCGTGTGTGCGCGTGTGTGTGTATGTGTGTGCATGCTTGTGTGCTTCTCACTCATGCACTTGTGCCTCCACTTGCTCGAGGTCTTCATACCATCCTCACGTCTTCCCGGATTGACATTAAAGGAGGTGCTACTCATCACTGAGCTACACCAAATTTTGGCGCCGTTGCCGGGGATCGAGCTTCGAGGACGAGCGTGTAATGGTAAGACGTAGAGTTGACGCGTTGGAGTTGTAGGTATTTTCTTCACTTTCATCTATTTTCTTGTTTTTTCTTCACCACCTTCATCACCATCATCATCATCACCATCTCCCACCTCCATCTCCATCATCGCGAAAATTTCTGTTTTTTGATCATATCACCATCTCCATCTCATTTCCCTCATTTCACTTGTGAGAGAGAGCGAGAGAGCGATATTGCGTGTGTGGTTTTTTGCATGTTTCTTGAGCATTTTGCAGGTACTTGCTGAATCATCATCCCCAGCTCTCTGCGCAGGTACGAAACTCGTCGAATCTGTCTCGCAGTCGCCAGCCTCTGTGGATCGCGATTGACAGAAAATTCGATCATTTGGTAAAACAAAGTTCACCACTAGCACAAGCATGATGAGCACATCCCAAATCACCTAAAACAGTAGAAAAATTCCGTGTTTTTCTGTCAATCGCAACCGACAGCCTCTGTCAATCGCGACCGACAGACCCTGTCAATCGCGATTGACACTGTCGATCGCGATCGACAGACTTCACGACCGACAGACTGCCACGTAGGACCCTGTCAATCGCGATTGACACCGTCAATCGCGATCGACAGCCACGGTCGACACCTCTGTCAGTCGCGATTGACACCGTCAATCGCGATTGATTGAAATTCAACGATTGATTGACTTTTGCGTGTAGCCTCGTGTCCATCGCGACTGATAGGCCCCCGATTGACTGAAATTTCGGCAAAAAATCCGGAAAACGTGTCAATCGCGATTGATACCCTCGATCGCGATTGATACCCTCGATCGCGATTGACAGCCACGATCGACTCTGTCGATCGCGATTGATACCGTCGATCGCGATTGACACTGTCCATCGTGACTGACAGGCCCGACGGACACCTCTGTCAATCGCGATTGACAGACCTGTCGATCGCGATTGACAGGCTTTTCGGCCAAAAATTAGGGTTTGCTTTTGTTCAAAATTGGGATAATTTTGGGGCAAAATAGTCAATCCATTAGCATTTCTGGAGGTTCCTACACGAGATTTGGGAGAAAATCCTAGGATCTGTCAGCCAGATTGAATCCTATTTTAACCCCCTAAACCCTGAACAGTCATAACTTTTTCATACGAAATCCATTTTTTGAGCTCTAGGGCTTGTTGGAAAGCTCGTGGCATATACTACACGCCCTCAACTGTTTTTTATAAAGATAATGAGTTGATTTTCAGATAGGGTATTTTGAAGTTGACCATACCCAGGGGGATCAAAGTCAGGGGTCTTTAGAATTGTTTTCTTAAAAATCACTGTGCAAATTGGTGAAATGTTACATGAATGAAAGTGATTGGTTCAGTCTTTTGATTTTAAGTCTTGAGCTAACAGTGGGCCTTTCACAGATCTATTGAGAGCATCGAAAGGCGTTCTAAGCAAGTGTAAGTGCCAGCTTGGGAACACGCGTCCTGAGCATACTAGGGCATCAACACAAGGAAAGGAACTCAAGGTTGGAATACTCTCAACTCCCTCTGTCATTTTCTAGCTCAAGTTAAGTACGAATAGCGCTAGAAGTAAGTCAGGACAACAATAGGCAGGTATCAAGTTGAAGACTACCTAAAAACTCAAGTTCAAGCTAAAAACCTAATCTCTGTACTGTCGATAACATAAAGGAAAAGAACCTTGCGTGGAACGATCAATTCCAAGTACGGAAAATACTCAAGTATTCTTGACGACGCGATATCAGACAAGATCATAAACATAATAACTCACTAAAACGAATCAAGTGACTGAGACCAATTGATCGGCAACGAGGTTGTACTCTGGGCAAAAATCGGGCTACTTAACTAGGCATATGAACCTTAGATCAGGACGACATCTAGTAAGGGAGAGACAGAGCCTTAGGTCTTCAGAGGCTAGTGTCCGCCACACTGCTAGGTCGTGGGCCCAGCAATTGAGTCACCACTCATACTACCCAAGTTCTGAGACTAGTGAATCCGAGATGTCTCAAGGTATGGAGAGACCTCCAGGCAGTACAGGAGTGCCATACTTGCACAGGGTAGAAGGCCCTTACAAAACACAGTTGGAATACCTTAGGACCAACCGATTAGGTGCTAGCATCTATGAGGACGGCCTAGGAAGATCTGTGGTACAGATTAGGAATCTTGATCAATCCATTGGATTAGAGCACCCAGCTGTCAAGTTTGAAAATGGAGCATACTCGGACAAAGAAGGAACCATATACGTAGTCACCAGTCACCCAGATAGGACGGACGAATTTGGAAATGTGATCCCCGAAGCAGACTTAGGTGACCTGGAGCAAGGAAACATGGGTGCAGAACCTAGAACCCCTCGAGGCAAATCGGTTCTCACTAGGGTTATCACACCAGAGTGGATTCCCCAGGATAATAAGAGCATAGAGTTGCTCCTCAATCGAGAGACTGACGAAGCCTTTTGGAGGTACAAACCTGATCGGCCAACTGATATAGGAGCAATCATGATCTATGAGTTTAAGGATCCTGATAGCCCAGGTAGAGTGACCTACTTAGATCACGCTTCGGAGAGGATCTTTGTGGTGATAGAACATGATAGGCATGCTTACACTTGGAAGGGTGAATTCGTTTTCCCCCAACCAAGATCGAATGTATCCTATGGTCACCCTGGAGCTGGAACATCCCAAGCTCATGGAATGCAAAGAGACAGAAGTAGAGATAGACCAGAAGTAAGCTTTGCCAACCCAAGGGGCAGAGAAAGAACGAGGACGGAAACAAATAGAGTAGAACCTGAGATACTTAGAGCTCACAGGAATCAAAGAAATGCGGATGAGTTCCCTCTACCACGACCTAGAGAGCACACGAGGACTTTGAGACCGACTCAGCTAGTTAAGTCCATGAAGAACTACTTCGATGGCACTGGAGATCCGTACGATCATGTGGCTGAGTTTAGACAAGTCCTGAGAGCTGAACAAGTAGAGGATCTATTCACTCAGTACAATGCCTTTGGTCTGACCCTTAGGAACACTGCCCTGACATGGTTTCAGCCGCTAAACGAGAGGCAGTTTAGGAGCATAGACCAACTCCTAGAGGCTTTCATTATTGAATTCTCTAAGAGTGGCATAAGGCATAATACCTCCTCGCTGATTCACAGCTTCAAGCAAACCCCTCAAGAAACTGTGAGACTTGCAGGAAGAAGATTTAGGCAATACTTAGAAAGATGCCCGGTTTCTGAGCTTCCCACACCAGCTAAGCAAGTGGCTTTATTCCTGGATGGATTGCTAAGTACTAAATTGAGATCTTATGTGTACTTGAAGGACCCTAGGACCATAGAAGAGTGTGTACGCATGTGTATTGACATTGAGGATAACCTAGGGGAGGAGTTAGAGCTTTCCAAGATATACAAAGATTCGGATAGTGCCTCTAACCTCTCTTCCACGCAATCCACATCAATTGAGGAACTTGCAGAGAAAGTAGCTCAGAAATTAGGTGTAACTAGCAAACAAATCCCAAGGTTTGCCCCTGTGAAAAGGTGCTATACTTGTGGTGGCAACCACATGGCGAACGTATGTCCCATCATGGCTCAGCCCCAAGTAAATCCTAGTAGCCAGTATTGCACCATAGAACGGAGGTACACCAATCACACCGCACAAGATTGCCCCTACAATAAGCAAACAGTTAGGCAAACTTACCCTCAACCCTATCCACCGCAGGGAAGATACCAGAACCAGTACCCTCCACAGCCATATGGCAGGCCACAGCAACCTTATCAGCAACCATACCAAAACCAACAAAGGCCTCAGCCTGTGCTAGCACAACAACCCCCAACTCCAGCTAATGTGATCCCAGAAAAATATGCAGTTGCAGAAGAAAACCTGAATAGAGCTATAGTCCCTGTAACACCAGTGCTCTCAGAAAGTGATCCCAGTGACCATAGCTTCGACTCTACACATGTTGATAGTCCCCAGGCTTACTACATGCAATCTCCCGAACATGGTGAGTCCTACTATAGTGAAGAGCCAAATGAACCTAGTTGGGAATCAGATTACACAAATGTCATGTATGCAAACCCCAACCCTAGACCTCAACCTAGGCAAGTAAGACCCCCGTTCCCTAGAGGACCATGCTACAGATGTCAGGGAGATCACCTCATTCGTGATTGTCCCTTATCTCCACCTACACAACCCCAGTCAGTGACGATCCAAGGCTACTGCCAAGAGTGTGGGAAGGAGCATCTCTTACGAGATTGTCCTAAGAATCTCAACAATATGCCAAAAATCACTCCTATAAACGTTATTGGGTTAGTTGTAGACTCCACAGGGAGTGTGACTTCCACTGCACCAGTGCAAGTGGTCACAAGAGCTCAAGCATTACAGCAAAACCAAGCTGTAGATCAGGGAAAGAGCCCAGAAGTTAGTGAAACGGAGAGCATAACCAAGAAGAGAACTAGAGCCTGGAGAGATAGCCGTGAAAGAATGAAAAGACAATGGGCAAAGAAAATGAACGAATTAGAAGAAAGCATAAGAGAAACAAAAGCCAGAGTTGTGGAGCTCACCTCTCAACCGGACTCTCACAGGTCACCCCCGCCTCAATCCATATCACCTCCTCCGCCACCCTCCATACCATCTCCATCCAACCTGCCTCACCTAAACCCACCACCCCCAAGAATAGGATCAGTCCTAGCAGATCCCACTCCCGAGGACGTTAATATGAGGCTTAAAGCATATCAGGCCAGAATCCAAGAAGGGCCAAACGTAACTGATCATGAAAAGTGTTACCCTAGAGCAGAACTAGAGTTAGAACGAACCAAAATTTGTGCTAAGATGGTGGAATTGGCTCAGTCCATGTTTGAAGCCAGTCGCCTCTTTAACATCTCTAGTTCAGCGAAGACACAGTTGCACTTTGATGGACTGTTAGAGAGAATAGAGAAGCTGATTGCACAATCAGAAAAGAAACCCACCTCTCAACTAAAGGACAAGGCAAGTGAAAGAGCAAGTCTTCCTGCCCAGGAAGCCTATGTGCCTAAAGCCTATGTGCCTGAAGCCTACGTGCCTAACTCTACGAAGCCAGACACATCTTCTTCTATGAATCGATTCACACCAGAATTTCTACGAGAGATTCAAGAAGACAAATGGGCTAAAGAAAGTGAAATCCCTCCTCCTATCAAACTTGTGGATGATGCACACGATCAATTCCCACAAGACATCCCATCCATTTATGGGGAGTAGGAGAGCACCCAATCTCAAGAAAGAATAGACTTCGAGTCTAATTCTTTACAGGAATTACCCCACTTCACGGGCCCATGGGAAGCCAAGTCTACTTGTATGAGAACCCCCACAGTCATGGTAAGAAACGAAGATTCAGTCATACCTAGGAACACAGAGGTAGTGAAAAACACTAAAGTACAGTGCAATCTCAAGTTGGAAGAGCTACTCAAGGTTAAACCTGAATTATGGAAACATGTAGCAAATCAAGTGCCCGAGATAGCAAAACCTCGTTCCCAGGTAGGATCACATAGGACAGTGCCAGAAATACCCTTGGATAAGATAGGAGATATGTGTGAAGGTGAAGAAGGGAACACCTATCTTCCCATTACCTACCAGGAGTATACCACCAAGGCAATTTTGGACTCAGGTGCAGGAGTGGCAATTGCCACCACTTCCCTATGGAAGCGTTGGGGCAAGCCAGCACTCAGGCCAACGAGGATGAAATTGCAGATGGCCGATGGTCACATAGAGAGACCCCTAGGGTTGTTAGAAGGAATAACTCTCACTACATGTGGTGTTGAGTTCGAACATACATTTGCTATATGTGACTTTAGCAAAAATCATGCCTATGAGATGATTTTGGGACGACCTTTTATGCGATAGTTGCACGTGGTACAGGATTGGGGAACCGATTCTTTGTACCTGCAGCACTTAGGTCTTACAACCAAAGTCAATCTCAAAGATTACTCTCATAGAGATGTTCCCCCTATCCAATGGAATCCCATCCATAGAGCCAAAGATGATACGGAATCTGTGCATTCCATAGGATCAGGATCCTCATGGATGCATGAAGACACCCACTTATGGATGTGCAAAGTAGCAGTAGAAGAAGAGAAGAGAGAGAAGGCCAGAGATATAGGTGCAAACGAAACACATAGACCCATTCAAGACCCAGCCTATGCACCTGTAGTATTTCCTGACGAAGAATTCGAACCCCATGGCTGGGCAGAAATCCTAGCAACAATGGATGTAGCCATCAATGAAGAACAATGGACACCTCACTGTGATGAGGATGGCTATGACATTTCAGTTTTCTCCATAGAGCCAATCATGGGAGAGGCAGTTCTAGAAGAATGCGAACCTATCCCTGATGCATTTGAGGATGCAAGTGACTCCGATCTAGAGTCAATCATTATGGACCCACCATTTGCATCAGATGAAGAATACTTCCATGAAGTAGAATTTCAACCCCAGAGGCATGGAGAGCTTACAAATGATGTAAGATTAGCAACACATGTGACCCCGAAGGACGAAGGAAAGAAACGAAAGAAGAGAGAAATCTCACCAGAAGAGGAAGAATCTTTGTTTGAGGTCCCGGAAAATTTTAAGAAGTATGAGATAGACGACAGGAGAGTCATGATAAGAATGCCTAAACGAGAGGCACAATCAGGAGAGGCCTATGATAACAAAGAAACCACCAAAAAAATAGTGGTGGCCCTAGAAGAAGGAGAGGAGAGATGCACGTACATAGGCCATGACCTAACAGAGGAAGAAGAGCATGCGCTAATAGCCTTGCTAAGAGAATACAGAGATGTGTTCGCTTGGAGTTACAAGGATTTGAAAGGTGTTGACCCTGACATATGTTCACACACTATCCCCATGACCTCAGATGCTAAACCCTCTAAGCAAAAGCCTTATACATATAACGATAATTACGCTGCCAAGATCAAAGAGGAGATAGATAGACTGGTTGAAGCTGGATTTATCTATGAAATTGAGCACACTGAGTGGGTATCCCCCATCGTAGTGGTGCCCAAGAAGAATGGCAAGCTGCGTGTATGCATTAACTTGAAGAAGGTTAATGCAGCCACAATTCGGGATAACTATCCGCTTCCCATCACAGAACATCTCTTAGAACGAGTAGCAGGCAAGGAAGTGTATAGCTTCCTTGATGGATTTTCGGGCTACAATCAAGTAGCCATTGCTCCAGAGGATCAACATAAGACAGCATTTGCCACTGAGTGGGGCATATTTGCCTTTCGTGTAATGCCATTTGGGCTTACCAATGCACCAGCTACCTTCCAGAGACTAATGTGCCATGTATTTAAGGAGTTCCTGAGGAAAAACTTAGAAGTCTATGTTGATGATCTTTGTGCTCATTCCAACATTAGACAAACTCATATTCCTGAACTCAGACAAATCTTTGACAAATGTAGAGAATATCAAGTCTGCCTAAACCCAGAAAAGTGTGTTTTCATGGTCCGGCAAGGCAAGATTCTAGGACACATAGTGTCAAAGAATGGCATATCTACTGACGAAGAGAAAGTGAGAGCCATAGCAGAGCTACCTAGGCCAAGGAATGTCAAGGAAGTACAAGCTTTCATGGGGCATTGTGGTTATTACCGACGGTTTATACACATGTATGCCATCATAGCAAAGGCTCTGTATGGACTTTTGACTAACTTCGAGTGGACGGATGAATGTGAAAATTCCTTCAATGAGCTTAAACGAAGATTATGTTCAGCACCAATCTTGACCACACCAGATTGGAATAAGCCATTCCATGTTCACGTGGATGCATCCAATTATGCCATTGGATGTGTGCTTGCACAACCTATTGGTGAAGGTAATATGGATCTTCCAATTGCCTATGCCAGTAGACAATTGAATGCAGTTGAACGAAATTACACCACTACGGAGAGAGAAGGCTTAGGCATGGTATATGCAGTTAAGAAATTTAGACACTATTTGCTTGCAAACAAGTTTAAATTTCTTACTGATCACCAAGCATTGTTATATCTCGTGAACAAGCCATGCAATACAGGAAGATTAGTAAGATGGTTTCTCTTACTAATGGAATATGATTTCGAGGTTGTGGTAAGGAAAGGTAGGACTCATTTGAGAGCGGATCATCTCTCTAGGCTCACATCTGGAGAAGCCCCACAAGGAGTGTCAGATGACCTTCCTGATGCTTACTTGTTTAACTTGGAAGTGGTACCGCAGTGGGCTAAGCCATTGGTACCAGTATTGACATACGGGCCTAACCATCCAGTAGTAAACACACGGAATAGAGAGGTTGTGAAAGCCCAAAAGTACCACATCATGGCAGGAAGCATGTACAAGCACACAGATCAAGGAATCTTGGCTTGTTGTGTGGAAGAGGACGAGTACAATAAATGGTTGCATTTAGCACATGTAGGTGCGTTAGAGCAACACTACTCAAAGCAACGAACCTTACAGACACTAAGGAGACTTGGAGTACATTGGCCAACTATGGAAGCTGATGTCCAAAGGTTGTGCAAAGAATGCCCAATCTGTTGCACTAAACCACCTGTGGAACACGCCACTCTTTATCAAGTGTCCATTGTGCCAGATTGGAGTGAACCACTAGTATCCTTCCTGAGAACAAAAACATTCCCTCCAGACATGACTCTGGCGAGGAAAAGGAGTTTAGAACAAGAAGCCCAGGATTACTCACTTATTGGTGATAATCTATACAAACGCGGTAAAGATGGTTACTTGAGACTATGTGTCCATGAAAGCGAATATCTCAAGATCTTGGACACTGCTCACCAAGGTGTAGTAGGAGGACACTTTGGACCAGATCGGGTGATCAAGGCAATACTATTTGCGGGCTTCTGGTGGCCTACCCTTCACATGGACGCACATACCTATGTGAAACGGTGTGATGTCTGTCAGCGAACCCAGTATCCTATACGTAAAGATGAGATGCCACTGAAACCTATGATGGGTGGACGTGCATTCTCTAAGTGGGGAATAGACTTCGTAGGTCCTATTAATCCCCCAGCTAAGGGTTCCCATGCAGAATATATCATTGTTGCAACAAACTATCTAACTAAGTGGGTGGAGGTAAAAGCCACAACGAAGAATGATGCTCAAACAAGAGCTAAGTTTTTATTTGAGAATGTGTTCACTAGATACGGGCTACCTATAGAGCTAGTTAGTGACAGAGGCACTCACTTCTTGAATGAAGTGATTGAAAATCTACTCCAAGAATTCTTGGTAATACATAAGAAGTCTGCCCCCTATCACCCTCAAGCTAATGGACAAGCCGAAAGCACCAACAAGATCTTATGCAATGTACTGACAAAATTAGTAAACACTAAACGCTCTGATTGGGACAAACAGCTACACCATGCTGTTTGGGCATACCGAGTCGCCTACAAAACGGTACTCCAAGCCACCCCCTTTCAGATGGTATTTGGCCAAAACGCGGTGCTACCCTTGGACTTCTTGATACCTACATTGAAGGTAGCACAAGAGCACGAATGGACGGGTCATGAACTCTCCTCTAGACTTTTTGACCTTGAACGATTAGGAGAAACAAGACTGAGAGCAGCTGCAGGGATATATGCAGCAAAGAAACGACAGAAGGCATACTTTGATGCCCATGTGAAGGATAAGGGCTTGAAAGCAGGAGATCTAGTTTTAGTCTACACATTGAAACAACATGCAAGGAAGCTAGAAAAGAGAGGCTACGGACCTATGATCATCAATAGGATCTCAACAAGTGGAGCAGTGCAACTAGCCACATTAGAAGGCGATGTTCTCCCAAGTTATATCAGCGGATGCAGAGTCAAGTTGTATCAGGAACCCCTCACGGAGGAAATGCTAAGCCGACTCAACACTGCTAAGAAACGCAAAGAGGAGGAAAAACGAATTCGAGAAGAAGCTCAAGCGGAAGCCCTAGAGCGCATAAGGAGAATGAAATTAAGAAGACAAGGTAGAGAGCACCCTAGGCAAGATGCATATGCAGATCAAGGATATGACGTAGCTATGTGTGAAGTTTCAGGTGTTAGCTCACATAGGATAACTGATCGACGTCCTTTCATAACCTTAGATATAGGACAAGGAAAGAGTGCAAGGACTGTAAGAGCCTTGATTGACTCAGGCGCAGCCACTAGTGCTGTTAAATCGTCTTACTGTCAAGAGTTGCAGTTAACTGTCAATCCTGTGGAAGCATATCTCATAGGATTGGGAGGCGTGGAAACCCCTTGCATGGGCGAGGTGGAACTTCCCCTCTATATTCATGATGAGGCAATGACAGTTAAAGCGCTAGTATGCCAAGATGAGGACCTCACGGAACCCCTTGTCCTGGGTCAAGACTGGATTTATGACCAAGCAGTCAACTTAAACCTAAGAAGTGGACTTCTTCAGGTATGGGTGAATCAGACTAGAATTACAATGGAGTTAAATAATGGAGCACTCAAGGAACTAGGAAAGGCACAGACTCCTGGTCCCTCCAGGGGCACATGAAGCTGACCATGCTGTTCTTGTCCAAGGCTATGTGATGCAGAAGAATGAAGATCTCAAAAAAGGAGTCAGAACCACAACGGAACTCCCTTCTTTTCCAAAGGCCAGAGGGAGGCAGCAAGCAAAGGTGGATCAAAGGCAGAAGAAGCAGAGTACTACCTATGTCGGAGATCAAAAGTACCTGCGCAGCAAAATGTCTCAGCTAGTGAAACAAGTGTGGGTGCGGAAAGGAGAACACCCGGTTGCACTCAAGCCAACCACGCGGGCAAAGCCTCTTATTAGTAACCAACAACACGACACCAATAAGAAGTCTTTCAGAAGTTCTTCTGCTAACGTGAAGTCTATTTGGGTACCCAAGAAGTCGATGAAGGCTGGCCCACAATCAAGACAAATTTGGGTGCCTAAGGCTTGTTTGCGGGCTCAAATAGCTACACCAAGGCCCATGAGCACGAACATAATCACTTGTAAATGGGTCCCTAAAAGGCCTCATTTTCAAGCCGACACACCTATAAAGCTCTCGAGAGTCTCTACGAAACCAAGAGCAAAAACCATCCATTGCATTTGGCAGCCTAAGACTTGTAACAAACCCCCGGACCCCATTTGTGAATCCATGACAACCTACTGACCACCTCACTATCACACTACATCATTCCTCTTAGCTCTTAGGTCTTCCGAACTCCTAACCACACACACACTCGCACCGAACACTTACTAACCCATTATTCGCTCCCGACCCTCATGTTAATGTTGTAATGGGAACAACAACGATTCTCTCTTGTCCTGTACAATGTTAACACATGTTGGTATATTCTCACAGAGACAGGCAGTAAGAAGTAACATGGCCGATACGGTAGGAACCAGCTCCCAGGCAGGCACCAGCCCCCAAGTTGTGGACATTGAAAGCCTTCCGGTCGAGGAGGAATTAAAGGAACGACCAGCGGCATTAAGGGCATTACATGCCATACCGATTCAGAATCCTCCACAGGGTCACACAATGCCGGTGGGCAAAACCTCACACTGGTTCAATGACGTTACGGGACCTCTGGGTGAAGGCACATACATGTGGGAGTCCGAGGTAGAATTCAATGGACGTTGGGGCAGATACCACTTCTTTACCAGGGAGTTTGAAAAGCTACAGAATAACGAAGGACTAAAGCCGATATGGAAGAAAGCTAGGCTCTATGATTATTTCAAGTTCCAACTACCAAAGCCCGATTTCCTAAGGTGCTCATACTTGATTAGCACCCTCACTCCAAGCAAAGACAAAAAAGGATACAGCTCCTTTGTGCTCCCATCACTCACAAGGGGCAATGAGCTGAAGCGTTTCCGCTTGACTATCAACTTGGTAAGAGAAGCTCTCGATATGAATGGAATGCACATTCCTACGGAGAAAGAGACTATGGTCCCCGATAATATGAAGAACAGGAATCTGACAAAATTAAAGGACATGGTAGCGATGACTCCCACGATCGCCATTCATTTACGTATGGTCATGCAACATTTCGCATTCCCTGCGCAAGACAGGTTCACAATGCCTCCCAAGAAGATCTGGTTTAGCCTCTACTTAGCGGATGCCTTTGATTTGACAATCAATATGCCCCACTGGATTATAGACCAGATCCATATGGCTCATCAAAGGTGGTATAAGAAACAAAAATCTGTACTCTATGGATGTTGTGCGCTTACCAGAATTGTGTATAGATGTCTCGCATACGATGTACCGGTGCAAAGGGCTCTCAATTGGTCCAGAGCACAGGAGTTTCAACGCAGATTGTCAGCCGTCAGACCTCCCTCAAAGAAGATGAGAGGCACCGTACAGATGCCTTGTGCACAACCCCGCGGTGCAACCCTAACACCAGAAACAACTCCAAGGCTTCCTCGAAGAGTGCAACCATTTACTATCAGGTTACCCAGGCACAGCACAGATGGCCCTAACCTTGTGTTTCCACCAGTACCTACTGATCTGGAATTTCCGCACGGATTTACTTTGGAAGATCTAACGGATGAAGAAGTGGCTAGAATTATTGAAGCAGTTAATGCGGAAGTCGAGGCAGAGCAGGGTAGTGGACAACAAACGGCTACACAACAACCCCAGACAAGACAACCAGAAGTGGTAGAAGTGGAAGATGAAGAAGAAGGAGACCAAGAGGATGAACAAGAAGGATTTTCTGATGAAGGGGCGCATGACTATGAGCAAGAAGTTATACAGGAGTTAGAGGGTGCCCCAGTATATACAAAGGAGTTGAAAAAGCTCTACGATACTATCAACAGGGTCCAACAACAACATAAGTTATCCCTTGCAGCAGGAAAGGCTATCATGCACCAAATCCTTGAGGAGGAAGGAGTTGATGAACAGTATCGTGCCACACTAGATATGATCTCTGATGCCCTAGGAGTACCTGAGGCAGTGCAGACGGCCCTGGCACAATCATGCAGAATGGAAAGAAGATACGAAAGACGTTCCCCACGAGCAGGGAAACAAATGAATGTATTAGGATCAGGACCACAAGGCACCCCCACAACCACGGGCACTGCACACACCGCTCACGACACCGAGGAAGCCCATATATCAAGTGCACCTCCATCACCTCCCTTACCACCTTCGCCTCCCTCTCCACCACATTCACCTCCCATTACCAATGTAACAACCACCGTTACCGCCTCCGAGCCCACCGCCATGACTGAAGCACAAACCGCCAATCAACCCACACACCCTCTCAACACTTCCCGTGTATACACCTCCACTAACACTATGACCCTAACGGCAGCTACTGACATCCCCATTCCCCCACTCACCCTTTCGGGCATTTCACATTCACAACTGCACACACCACTGTACACATTCACCACAATCACTGCACCCACAATTCCACTATTCACAATCACTCCCACTACTGCTTCCACCATGGAGTTTATGGACATATCACCCTCCACTGCACCTCTCCCTCCCCCCTTACCACCACAATCTCCCATTCCCCCACCACCCACTTCACCATTTTCCAGCACCGCATTCACACTTCCCTTCCCCTTTCCCTTCCCCGCTGCATTTAACACCCTCCCTGCATCCACCCCCATTAATAATGTATTTAACAATATGTATCAGTGCATGTCTCAATTACAACAACACTATCAGCACCTCGATGCTTAGCATACAAGTTTGTTCAGGAGTCATGAAGAGTTACAAGGAAGATTCATTGGTTTAGAGAAAGAAAAGCATCAATTACAACAGCAGTTTAGTGCATTGCAAGAACAACATGAGCAACTAGTGGCAAATCCACCGCAGCCAGATGTAGAAGAAAGACAACATATGGATGATTTGCTACACTCACAAATCACAGAGAACCTCAAGCTCCGCCGCAACATGGCTCTATTACGAAAGCATATGTCTGCAGCCCTAGAAGAAAATAGGCGGCTTCAGACACAAAACGAAGAGAACTTGGAATTAGCCATGGACGGTTCCCCACAAGAAATTGACCCGGAGAGATTTAAGGCCATTCCCTCGGACAATATGCAAATCATATTGGAAACCCATGTTGATCTCCTCGAAACCCATGCAGCCTTAGAAAAGGAAAGAGACAAACTACGAAGGCAATTGGCAGCTCAACCAGCACCACCCAAAGAAGTCCCAACCACAGCTGACACAACTAATGAAGTAGCAGCGCTCAAAGCACAACTCGAAGAATTACAAAAGAAAGTGCTTGTGTATGAACGCCAACCCTCCCCCTTGGTAGAACCAGAACCTGAAGACCTAGTACCAATCGAAGTAGAGGAAACCTTTGAGGACCCGTACGTTCCGATGCCAGCACCTGGGGGCAAGCGAACAGATGAGGGCATGGACACCCTTGAAATAGAGGCTCCGGAATGGATGCAGAAATTGGAAAAGGTGGCCACAACACATGATGATAGGGTGGCAGTCCAGATAGCATCGATGTCACGCTTAGAAGAGGTGGTCATAGAATCGGACTATTTTAAGAACCTCTCTCATCACAGGTGGATCGGCACCTCTGACAACTTGTACGTTCCTTTTTGTGTCCTAATGGCGGACTATAATGCTGAGATCAAGCACCACACTTCACGGGAACCAACCTCTGCCACACAGTTTGCACCAGACGACCTCCCAGAAAGTGCCAAGCAGGGAAATATTCGCCAACCAACTTGGAGGATTCGGCTGCTTGAAACCTATCCGGAAATGAATCGCACCTGGAATAACATGCCCCTATATATCAAGTACAATCCCTGCTACTGTCCTGTTTTCAGAAGAAGGTCGTGGCCAGAATACACAAAGATGGTGCTGACAACCAAAGGCTGCGAGAAGTGGCTCAACTATGTCTACTTAGCACCCCCTAAAGGCCAACCTACCGTAGGGTATATGATATCGACAATTCGGCATTGGGGTGTCAGGTTCAAAAACATACCAGATGTTATGACACAGATGTGTCTTAAAATTTTTGAACTCATGATAGTCACCTTCCGGACCTTCAAGAATGTTAAAGAACCTCACCTCTCTGCGCTCGGATTCATTGAAGGAAATCAGGATCTTGTTTATGACATGAGCACAACGCCCTCTATTAATGTTGTTTATGCATGGCATGCCCGCATCAAATACCTACCGGCCTGCTTCAAACAGACATTTGAAGAGATGTTTGTCACAGGGTTCTGGGAATATCACTCAGAGATCTTCATTCCCAGGCCCTCACATTTATTACAATTGTTTGCAGTGGAACAAGCTCTCCACTCAGAAAAGTTACGAATGCCACATCCAGAGGTTCCCGGGCCGGTAGATTGGGATGCTCTACTCACAGACTTGGCCAAAGGATTGAGGATTGCCGAACATCACTTAGCGCAAGACGTTGTCGAATACTACATCCAACGACCCTCCCAACAAGGGTCTGTCAGGGACGATAGACGCGAGAGAGGGGGGAGTGTTAACAGCAGACAAGGGAGTCAACGACGATCTGGCAAGTAGGCCAATAATTTTCTTCATGAAGAAGCAAGTACGAGCATTCACGCAGATCTAGCACTAAGGCAAACCTTTAATTTTTCAAATCCTTACACAAATTAAAAGTGATTCTCATCACTAACAACCCCTGTAAATACCATGTTCACCTTTTTGTAGCTCCATTTTGTGCAAGCCGAGGAGTCCTCGAGCTTGAGGAGCCTTAGAAGTAGTTGCTTACCAATTTTCGTATTTTTTAGATCTCGTTTGAGCCCTCAAATAAGCCCTGGAACCTAATTTTTAACTAGGCCGGACACTAGGTCTGGACAGGGCCAAAGCTAGTCAAAAACTATAAAAGGAGCTAGAGAGCTCATTTTTGGGGTTAGATTGTAATTGAAACGAACTTGTAAGAGTTTCTTGAAAGTAATCTAAGAACTCCATTGCTTCTCACTCTTTGTCTTGCCGTGTGTGCGCGTGTGTGTGTATGTGTGTGCATGCTTGTGTGCTTCTCACTCACGCACTTGTGCCTCCACTTGCTCGAGGTCTTCATACCATCCTCACGTCTTCCCGGATTGACATTAAAGGAGGTGCTACTCATCACTGAGCTACACTCCTCCACCAATTTCATATGCACACACATCTCTAGTAGACACAACATTCACACTTCACACTTCCCATTCCCCAATTCCCTTCCCTTGCATCCTCCACTGTACAAACTACAACTTCATATATAGATAATGCATTTGACACCATGTTCACATGTATGTCACAATTAAGGACAGTATAATCAGCTATAGGAACATAACCAACGATTACAAGAGCACTCTGAAGCACTACAACATGGTCTCGCTACACTAGAAGAGGATAACGCCAGTCTTCAAACATAGTTTTAGACCTTACAGGAGGCTCATTGCATGTTGGAAACATAATTACAGAATGTAGATCAAGAAGCGATCCAAGGGGTGGAAAGCCATTTATGAGTGTAGATGGAACTGAACTTAAAACTTCAACTCAATATGGTACTACGAAAACGACACCTTGTAGCGGCTCAAGAGGAAAATGGACATCTACAACTCCAAAACCAAGAGAACGTAGAGGCAACCATCGAGAGCACACCCGGAGCACCCATCAGTCCCTCAAAATTTCAAGTTGTGATCCCGAAAAACATCAAAAATATCCTTGAAGACTATGCTACTCTACTCGAGGCACATGACCAGTTGTTAGAAGAATTGGATCAATTGAAGCAGCAACAACGGAAGGACAGAACAACTCTCCCCCAAGCCATAGCCTCAACCTCTTCGCTTATCACTAACTCAGAAGCCCTATAGGACCTACAACAGCAAGTCACAAAATTGCAAGCATGACTACTACAGTATGAAAGGCCACCTTCCCCACCCGAGGCTCCCACAGATGAAGAAATAGTATCCATTCCTGTGGAACAAACCTTTGAAGATGACTATGAGCCACAACCCATTCCAGGAGGACGACAAACAGTTGAAGGCCAAGACACATGTGAAGAGCCATGACCCCCCTGGTTAAAACAGGTGGAAGAAATTGGGCGTTCGCATGAAGACCGCACTGTGGTGTAGAATCAAGCAATGTGCATCATCAAAGAAATGGTGTTACAATCTAGTTATTCAAAAACTTGGCACCCAGACGTCTCATCACATCATCAGAACTCCAATACCAGCCCTACTATGTCATTCTTGTAGATTACAATGTGGAAATAGAGAGAGTCATAGGGAAGGTTCCCTCCTTCATGACCTAGTTTCAACCCGAGGACCTCCCCCAGAAGCACAGAAAGGCAAGATCTATCAACTGGCATGGCGGCAAAATCTTTTAGAAACATACCCTAAAATGTTGCATACATGGAACCACATACCTCTACATCTAATTTACAATCCATGCTATGGTCCATTCCCATGATGCAAATCATGGAAATCATTCAATATTAAAGTGTAGAATAACCCACAGTGCAAGGAATGGCTCAACTATCCATACATAGTGCCACTGGAGGGACCACCATCAATAGCTTACATGATTGCAACCATCCAACACTGATGCCTCAGCTGAAGCCCATGCTAGATGTTGCGGCACAAATGATGTCGAAAATTTTGGATATGATGCAAGTTGCCCTCAAGAACTTCCGTAATACACAAGCACCCCAAGTGGCTCTACCGGGCTTCACCAATGGCAACTATGACCTAGTCTATGACATGAGCACCACCCCAAGCATTCAAGTTGCCTATCCTTGACATGCACAAATCAAGTACCTCTCTGCATGTTATAAGG
Organism: Ceratopteris richardii; assembly: GCA_020310875.1. Lineage (NCBI taxonomy): Eukaryota > Viridiplantae > Streptophyta > Polypodiopsida > Polypodiales > Pteridaceae > Ceratopteris > Ceratopteris richardii. Next base: position 194,330,243 of record CM035410.1, on the reverse strand, counting down.
AGACTTTCGAAGACATGTTCAGAACAGGATTCTGGGAATATCACTCGGAGGTCTTCGCACCTAAACCCACACACTTGCTCCATCTATTTGCATGCGAACAAGCCATGTACTCAGAGTACTACATGACACCGCAACCAGATATCCTAGGGGCCATCAATCGGGATGCATTGCAAGCTGATTTGGCATGAGGGTTACGACTAGGCAAACACGAGCTGGCCACTAATGTCATCTAGTACTATGTCGACCACCCTACAAAACAGAGGTATGTCAGGGGTGACAGATGCTAGAGAGGGGGGAGTGTTGGCTTACAAGCTGTAAGAAGAGTAGGCAAGCACAAAGGAGCAATCATGCACAATCTGGAAATAAGGCCTAATCTTTTTTTCCATAGATTATTTCGAACTCAAGTGATTTTCATCACTACACAAACATTGTAAATATCTTTTTTGTAGATTAGGCTCCATTTTGTTCAAGCCAAGGAGTCCTCTATTTTGAAGAGTGTTAGAAGGACCTACGTACCAAGTTTCATAATTTTTCGATTCTGTTTGAGCCCTCAAATAAGCCTTGCAACCTAATTTCTAACTAGGCCAAACACTAGGTTTGGACTGGGCCAAAAGCTAGTAGAAAACTATAAAAAAAGCTAGAGAATTCATTTTTGAGGTAGCTTGTGAGATTTTTTAGCTATTGTAAGAGATATTTTGAGTAATACAAAGAACTCCATTGTTCCTCTCTATGTTCGTGCCTTATGTGCATGTGTGTGTGTATGTGTGCGCATGCTTGTGTGCTTCACTCATGCACTTGTGCCTTCACTTGCTCATAGTCTTCATACTAGTCCTCATGTCTCCATGGATTGACAATTATGAGGTGGATCTCCTCACGTTGGTACTTGCCATTGTGCCAGAGTGATAGTGAGTGAGAAGCACACAATCATGGACACATACACACACATTCGCACACATGGCAAGACAAAGAGATGGAGCTATGGAATCTTTAATTATCCAAAAACAAGATTAAAGCTCTTTTTCACTTCAATTCCCAATTTGCTAACCTCCAAAAGGAGCTCTCTAGCTCCTTTTATAGTTTTTTACTAGCTTTTGGCCCAGTCCAGACCAAGTGTCTAGCCTAGTTACAAATTAGTTTGAGGGATCAAATGGAGTCTATAAAATAATTTTGAAAATCAATACATAGGTACTTCTAACACTCTTCAAGCTTGAGGACTCCTTGACTTGAACAAAATAGAGTCTAATCTACCAAAAACAGTATATACAATGTTGATGTAGTGATGAAAATCACTATTGAAAAAGATGTATTCTTTGAAAAGTTATATAGGCCTAGTTTTCAAATTTTTGTTGATTGCTCTACATACTTGGTCCTTCTTGACTCTCCCTTTGTTTTGAATCTCTCTGATGGCTTCCCTATCTTGTAACACCTTGATTGCCCTGGCTATTGCCAACACTGATCATCATCAAGCTCCTCATGATGGAGTTAAATTAGAGCAATGGAAGTAGTTCATGATTTGAGAAGCTAACTTCATTAACAAAATTGAACAGAAAGTCTACCAGACTTACACAAGTCGCCAAGAAAAGCCTATCAAGGACAACACAGTTAAGGACGAGGAATGTGTAGAGGGAGAAACCAGCAAAAGAAAAAGAAGAAGAAAGTCTAAGAAAACAAAAATGACTCGTTAACTTATTACTCTTACCTAGAGCCCCACAAGGGCACAAATCAAGTTAGAAGGCGACAAAGGCTAAAAAAAAGGCATCAAGTCCCAATGGGTATAAACAAAGAAATACAACAGGACCTTTGAAGCACCACCCTGATAACTAAAAGTGAGAAAGAGATATAGGGTAACAAATAGTCTTGCCTCACCACGAGAGATTCCATGATTACCGATGGATGTGTGCATGGCAACGAGAGTTAATGCAGCAACCCTAGTGTATGAAGATAAGGAATATCAAGGGTGAAACAAAAGCATTGGATTGAGGCTTGGATAAGGTAAAAATTTACCTTAGAGCCTTGAAGGCTTCTTTGACTACTGATGGCATGCAATTAAAAGAAATATAAATAGGGAAATTACAGCATCAAGTTAGAGAGGAATAAATTGGCAAGAGCCAAATGAGGATAGAAAGCCTTATTTACCATATGTATCCCAGGTTCTGCCACTTGTTCCATGTTAAGAAAACCTACAGAAGCCTATCAAGGGATTACACAGACTAAGAGGGGGAGAGTGTTTTGGATGACTAAGAGGACTGAAGAAAAGAGGAAGTAGAAATAGAAGAAAGAAGAGATGAAGAGTAGGCCCCCAAAATTTTCAATAAAATGGCCCATTTTCTTCTTCTAAAATCCCTTGTAAAATCTTGAAAAGCATTGTAATTGCTCTAGAGAAGTCTTCTAGATGCATGACTCCCAAAGAATGTAATTAACCTTGTACATTAGTAGAAACTTAGTGATTTATAGGGAAAGTTCCAGATCTCTTATGTGAAAGGAACAAATTTAAGGCACATGTATATAAATCACTTGTGACTCTTTTGTAAAGACGTTTTACCATTGTGAAGAACTAACTTTTCATAATTTCAAATTCGCTTCTTTTTGTGTGTGTATCTTCTTCTCCTCAATCTTGCATGTGTGTTTGAGGCATGGAATGTGTGCCTAGACATGTTATCTAACACTTCCCCATCTCTTTTTTCTCTTTCAGGGGGTGTGTGTGTGTGGTATACGAAGTGTAGAAGTGAGAATTGGTGTTTCCCACCACTCTATATTTTGGTCGTAACATGGAGCCTAGAGGTCCGATCCAATTGAAAATATGATCATTGGATGCGTCTCTTTGAGAGCTTTGGAATGAAATCAGTATTGAATATATTTGGCCATCGAAACTCAGAGGAATCACCTGATTAGTATGTGCTACTACACCAAGTATCATAATACATGCCTTTGTGTAAGAGATGTTGTGTGAGATAGATTTTGCCTATTTTGCATTGATTACTTATTCCATTCCTACACTAACTATCATGTGTGCATGTCTTCATACACTTGATGGGGTTAAATTCATGGATTGATAATTTAATCACTGTATCAATGCCACCACTATATGCACTTGCTTGATGATAGAGATTTAGTCTCCTTCATCGCAAGTCCCTAAGACATTGTGAGCTTAGGTACACATGTTTTTGGCACCGTTGCCAAGGACTAGATGACTCCTCTAGAGCATTTACAATGATTCTCATAGTTTTACAATAGATTTTGGGAAAAGAAAAGTAGTCATTTATTGAAATTTTAGGGTCTGCTTTCTTTACTTCTTTCTTTTGCTTCATTATCTTTTGTCCTTTGCAACACTCTCCCCCTCTTAGTCGTTGTTGTCCATTGACAAGCTTCTCCAAGTTTCTTTAACATATAGCTAGAGGGTTTTCCTGATGTGCAACTAGTCATTGGAGATAGACCAATTGTCTCAACTCTTGCCTACTTGTTCTTCTGTGATGTGATGCTGTAATTTCCCTACTATTTTCTTCAAGGATCATGCATCTAGAGGACTCCTCTAGAGCATTTACAATGCTTCTCATGATTTTACAATAGATTTTGGGAAAAGAAAAGTAGCCATTTCTTGAAAATTTTGGGGATTGCTTTTCTTTACTTATTTCTTATGCTTCCTTATCTTCAATCCTCTGCAACACTCTCCCCCTCTTAGTCTCTGTCATCCTCTTACAGGCTTCTATGATTTTCTTTGACATATAGTTGGAGGGTTTCCCTTATGTGCAATTGGTGGCTAGATTGTCTCACCTCTTTCCTACTTATTCTTCTCCGACTGATGTTGTAATTTCCCTTTGAATATTTCTTTTCACTACATGCAACTAGTGGTCAAGGAGGCATTCAAGACTCAGAGGCAATCTTTTACCTTGTCGGAACCTGAGTCCAATGCTTCCATTTGGTATTCCTTATCTTCGTACATTAGGTTCATTGCATTAACTCTGGTTGCAATGCATGCTACCTGTAGGTGGCATATCCCATTTGTCCTGTAGCTAATGCTTCAATTTTCCTTGTGGTTCTTCTTTGATTGCATGCACTGGGGCCTGAAGCATTCTTTCAGCTTGTGTCTCTTTTTAGCCTGATTCGTGCCCCTGTCGGGTTCTAGGCAATAAGTAATAAGTTAGTGAATCATTTTCTTTTTCTCTGACTTTCTTCTTCTTTTTCCTTTGCTGGTTTCTCCCTCCATCGATGCAGTGGTGAAAAATATATTGTTGGTGTTCAACAACACATAACTACTCTCTCACCTAGCAGAATTCTTCAAAGAACAATCTCAAAACTGAATCACACATTCATAGAGCAAATACTCAAAAATTAACACACCAAATACACTGCTTTCTTGCTGCATCAACATATACTCAAGACTAAATCACTCAGACAGATGTAAATCCACACAGTGCAAATCTGATTAAGCAAAAACTTCACTAATATCTTTTAGAGTACCAGAAATTAAAAAATTTTCGTGATGAATAGTCACTAATATTGACAATATAAAACTATACTACTATGTTTTATGCATTCGCTAACCTTCTTCACTCTCCTCTTGACCTTCTTTCTTTCTTCTCTCACATTCTTCTCCCCTTTTTCGACCAAGAACAGAAAACATATATATGCACATAACCAAAACAGAACAAACTATTTCATGCGACATCATCATTACAACCAGATTATAACTAACTATTAAAATTTCGATTCATCAAATATCGAATTCACCACAAATCCGGCTGACCAAATATCTAATTTAGCAGACAATAAATATCCGACTAAACTTCTTTTCTTGTAGAATCATCTCCCCTTAACACTTGGCACAGCCGGATGGATGATTTTGCAAAAATATGACTCGAATCCACAAATCCTTGATCGGGCACAAGTAAACTCAACTCCCTATTCATATTCTCCTCTTGTATCATGTCTGGGACTACTTTAATCTTATCCTCTTTCTCTACTTCCTTTTGAACCTCCCTTTCCTCCACAAGTACACCTTGATCTTCTTCCTCCTACATCACAGTCTGCTAATCCTGAACCTGGACATCATTCTTGAAATTTTGTATAGCAACTTTTCCTTTAACTCTGCTAGTTGCTGCAATATATCCTACTTCTCAATCCTATTTTGTTCAATGACTTCCAATAGTTGACTCTCATAAGTAGAAACAAAACTAGCCTGCATACTTTCATAAGGATATCTAATAACAACTTCCATTCTGTCTTTAATCCCATTCCATAGATCTTGCATTCTTTTCTCCATCTGCTGCTTCATAATAGTCATATGTTGAAGCTCAACATCAAGGACAAAGCATGGAAGCGCATCAAGGAAGTGGATACACAAGAAGAAGAAGCAAGTAGGGAGCTCCAAGAAGCACGTGTCAAATTCTCAGAAGAAATCCCTACAAAAATAGTGATTTTTATCACTAAAAACCATTGTAAATACCATTTCCCATTTTTGTAACTCCATTTTGTTCAAGCCGAGGAGTCCTCGAGCTTGAGGAGTATTAGAACTACCATCCTACCAATTTTCATAATTTTTAGACTCCGTTTGAGCCCCCAAATAAGCCCTGGAACCTATTTTTTAACTAGGCCGGACACTAGGTCTGGACAGGGCCAAAAACCACTCAAAAACTATAAAAAGGGCTGGAGAGCTCATTTTTGGGGTTAGCTTGTTGTAGATTTCAGTTTTGTAAGAGAGCTCTTTGGTAATCGAAGCTTTCCATTGTTCCACTCTTTGCTCTTACTTTGTGCGCGTGTGTGTATGTGTGTGCATGCTTGTGTGCTTTCACTCACGCACTTGTGCCATCACTTGCTCACGGTCTTCATACCGGTCCTCACGTCTCCACGGATTGACATTTATGAGGTGTATCTCCTCACGTTGGTACTCACCATTGTGCTAGAGTGACACCAAATTTGGCGCCGTTGCCGGGGAGAGAGCTTGGAGGACGAGCGTGTGACGGTAAGACGTAGAGTAGCGACGTTGGAAGGTAAAAAAATCATCATTTTCAGTTCAGTTTTTGAATTTTCCTTCTTCTTCATCTTCACCATCATCACCATCTCCACCCACCTTCATCTTCTCAGTTTTTTCCATTTTTTAGAGTACATTCACCTTGTTTTTACTTGTGGTTGTGAGCAAGAAGCTTAGAGAGGGTGCAGAACAGAGGCGCTGAAGAAGTAGCACCAAAACAACTAAAAATCTGAGTGAATAGCCCCGGACAAGACTAAACCTGCACCAAGTATCATGGGAGCTGCGCCAAGTATCGCGGAAGCTGCGCCAGAGATCGTGAGTGAGAAATCAAACAAACTGGGGTTATATAGTGCAAGGGGAAGTGACAAGGAAGTTAGAGAGGCTCTCAAGGTGAGCAAACACCCATTTAATCTATAATTTCTCAGCAAATTGAGTTTGGAAAGGGAAACGATCTGCGTCAGGTATCGTTTGGTACTGACAGAGGTGAAAAGGAGTGATTTGGGGTGATACAGAAAGAGAGGAGAGGGTAGGAGAGCTAGTACAACAAGTTTATTGAAGCAAAATTCAAAAAATCTCTTTCAAAATTTGTCTAAGGGTCAAGTATCGTTTTGCTCCCGCAGTCGAGTATCGCGATACTTATCAAGTATCGTTTTGCTCCTGTGGTTGAGTATCGCGATATTTCCCTCCGGTCGTGTATCGTTTCGTACCGATCGCGATACTTGAGAAGTATCGTTTGGATCAAAGATCGCGATATCCACCAAGTATCGTGTATCGTTTGGTTTTCAGAGATCGCGATACTTGCTCTGTGTCGAGTATCGTTTTGCTCCAAGTATCGTGTATCGTTTTGCCAGCGATCGTTTGTGAGAGATCGTGTATCGTTTGGCTTAAGTATCGTGTATCGCTTCTCAGAGATCGCGATACTTACCAAAGATCGCGTATCGTTTTGTTCAGGTATCGTCGATCGTTTTGAGCCAAGTATCGAGTATCGTTGGTGCCAAAGATCGTTTCAATCAAAGATCGCGATATTCACCAACGATCGTGTATCGTTTTGCTCATAGGTCGTGTATCGTTTGCATGAGAGATCGGTATCGTTTCGGTCGGCGATCGGTATCGTTTATCAGAGATCGCGATATTTTTCAGATGTCGTGTATCGTTTTCTGCCAAGTATCGAGTATCGTCTTGAGCTAAGTATCGTTTTGCCGAGTATCTTGGATATCAAGTATCGCGAAATTTCTCAACTATCGTGTATCGTGGAGTTTGCTCACGATACTTGTTGAAGATCGTGTATCGTCTACTTCAGGTATTGCGATACATGCCAAGTATCGTGTATCGAGTTCCTCAAGTATCAAGTATCGTGTCCTACAAATGTCGTGTAACGCCTGATTTGAAGCATTTCCTGAGAGACCCTATTTCCCTGTTTTAACCCCAAAACCCTGAACTGACATAACTTTCTCATCCGAAATCCGTTTGCGGTGATTTTGGTTTTGTTGGAAAGCTCGTGAGGAGTACCAGGATTATTAGATAGGGTATTTTGAAGTTGACCCTCAGGAAAACTAGAAAACTAAGGTGTTCCAAAGGATTTTGAGCAATATAAGAGAACTTTGGGACTAGAAGCCAAGGCTTATGAACCTGAGATCTGGCAGACGCTTAGGAAAGGATAGACAAAGCATTAGGTCATCTGAGGCTAGTGTCAACCATACAGCCAAGTCTCGGGCTCAACAGCTTAGTGGTTATCCTTACACACGAAGCTCAGAAACCAGTGATTCGGAAATGTCTTTTAGCATGGAAAGACCCACACGTGGCTCAGGCACTGCCTATTTACAGACACCAGAAGGTCCCTATAAGACCCAATTGGAGTATATCAGGACCAACCAAGTAGGTGCTCGCATCTATGAGGATGGTCTAAGACGATCAGTGGTTCAACTCAAGAATCCTGACCAACCCTTTGGACTTGAATACCCAGTGGTCAAGTTTGAAGAGGGGGCTTACATTGATAAAGAAGGAACCATGTATGTGGTTACCAACTTACCAGAAAGGACATATGAGTTTGGAAATATCATTCCTGAGAATGAGATAGGAGACCTAGAGCAAGGAGGCCTAGGAGGAGAACCCAAGACCCCTAGAGGTAAGTCAGTCTTGACTAGAGTGATCACTCCAGAATGGATTCCTCAAGATAACAAAAGCATAGAACTATTCGTGAATCGGGAAACGGAGGAAGCCTTTTGGAGATTTAGGCCAGATCAACCCAGCCCAGTGGTCACCATCTATGAATTCAAGGACCCAGAGACACCAGGGAAAGTAGTCTATCTAGATCACACATCTCAGAAATTATTCTTGGTATCAGATCATGACAGACATGCCTACACTTGGCAAGGTGAATCAATCTTCCCTCCACCAAGATCTAATGTTTCCCAGGGCCTCCAAGGAGTCGGATCATCCAGGGCTCATGAAACCCAGAGGGAAAGAACTAGAGAGAGACCGGAGGTAAGCTTTGCAGACACTATGGGCCGAGACAGATCAGGGTATGGAATGGAAAGACCTGAAAGGGAGAGACATAGAGTTTATAGGCATCAAAGAGATGATCATGATTTCCCATTGCCTAGACCACGAGAGCACTCAAGAACCCTTAGACCCTCTCAAGTGGTTAAGACAATGAAGAACTACTTTGATGGATTTGGAGATCCTTATGATCATGTGGCGGAGTTCAAACAAGTGCTAAGAGCTGAACAGGTTGAAGACTTATTCACCCAGTTCGAGGCATTTGGTTTGACTCTTAAGGGTAATGCCTTAGCTTGGTTTCAACCTCTAAACAGTCGCAATTATAGAGAGATAGGTCAGCTGCTAGAAGAATTCATTGTGGAATTTTCCAAAAGTGGTATCAGACATAACACATCATCCTTGATCCACAGCTTCAAGCAGACACCCCAAGAAACAGTGCGACTTGCCGGAAGAAGGTTTAGACAGTACTTGGAAAGATGCCCTGTACCAGAATTACCCACATCAGCCAAACAGGTGGCACTGTTTTTAGATGGCCTATTGAGCACAAAATTAAGGTCATATGTATACTTGAAAGAGCCTAGATCCATAGAAGAGTGTATACAGATATGCATCGACATAGAAGACAACTTGGGTGAGGAGTTAGGACTATCCAAACTCTATAAGGACTCTGATAGTTCTACAAGTCATACCTCTAAAACCTCCACTGAGATAGATGAGATAGCTGAGCAGGTGGCCAAAAGGCTAGGAGTTCAAAATAGACAAATGCCAAGGGTCACTTCAGTGAAGCGATGTTATACATGTGGAGGAGATCACATGGCTAATGTTTGCCCGTTGACGAATCAACCCCAAGGAAACCCTAATGCTCTGTATTGCACCATTGAGAGAAAATACACAAACCATACGGCTCAAGATTGTCCCTATAACAGGCAGGCTGTTAGACAAAATTATCAGCAACCTTACCAGCAGGGTAGGTATCAGAATCAGTACCAACAGCCATATTATAGGCCACAACAAAATCAACCTCAATACCAGCAGCAATATCAGGCACCATATAGGCCACAACCAGTCCTAGGAAACCAACCGCCAACTCCTGCCAATGTGATCCCAGTTAAATATACGATGGCAGAGGAGAACCCTAATAGAGCTTTGGTGCCACTAACCCCATTGGTCTCAGGAAATGATTCTCACGCTCATGGTTCAGACTACTTCCATGAAGATAGTCCACATGCTTATTACATAGAGTCACCTGAGCAAAGTGAGACTTCTCAATGTCAATATGGGACACCACCTATGGAACAAAATTGGGAGCCAGAATACTCCAATGTTATGTATACGAATCCAAATCCTAGGCCCCAATTGAGACAAGTAAGACCACAAGCCCCTAGAGGACCATGCTTTAGATGTCAGGGCGACCATTTCATTCGTGAATGCCCCCACCAACCAGCTCTAGGACAAGGGCAAAACATTACAATACAAGGCTTTTGTCCTGAGTGTGGCCAGGAACATCTTCCTAGAGAGTGTCCCAGGAATCCCTCTAGTGCACCCAAGGTCACACCCATCAACGTGGTAGGCTTAGTGGCAGATTCAAGTTCAAGTAGCAGTAATGTGGCGCCTGTACAGGCAGTTACTAGGGCACAGGCTGCACAACGAGCAAAACCTTCCGAGCAATCGGAGTCAAGTGAGTCAGGAGAGCCTAATAAGAGGAAACCAAGAACATGGAAGGACACCAGAGAGAAGGCTAATCGCAAGTGGAACAAAAAGCTATCCGAGCTAGAAGAAAGCCTAAGGGATACCAAAACAAAAATAGAAGACATGGCATCTCAAAGCCCCTCACATACCGAAGCTCCATCCACTCCACCTCATTCCACCCCACCACCCATTGTAAATAGACCGCAATCAGGGTCTGTTCTTGCATATCCAACCCCAGAAGGCTTGGACATGATGTTCAAGGCCTACCAGGCTCGTCTTCAAGAAGGGCCAACAGCTGCAAACCTAGACAAGAGTTACCCTAGAGCAGATTTAGAGATTGAACGGATGAAAATGTGCATGAAAATGGTAGAACAAGCTCAATCTATACTTGAGACTAGTCAAAAGTTCAATCAGACAAACTCTGTCAAATCAGATTTGCACTTCCAAGGTTTACTAGAAAAATTAGAGCAGTTGGTAAACAAACCACAAGTTTCTTTACCTCCACAGGCTCAACCAGTTATCGGAAGAGGAAGCTCACCATCAATGGGAGCTTATGTTCCTAATTCCACGGATGCTGGAATACCTCCTTCAATTCAACAGTACTCTCAAGAGTTCTTGCGGGAAATACAAGAAGAGAAATGGGCCAAGGAGAAGGGTAACTTCCCTCCTATTCCTGAGATTGATGATCTTCATGATCAATTTCCCCAAGACATTCCGTCTATCTATGGAGACCAAGCAGAGCAACAAGAAGACGAAAGATTAGATTTTGAATCTAATTCTTTACAAGAGTTGCCTCATTTCACAGGCCCATGGGAATCTGAATCTATCCAGATCAGAGCTCCCACAATATTGGTGAGAAATGAAGACTCAGTGATTCCAAGAAACACTGATGTGGTTAAGAACACTAAGGTTCAATGTCATCTCACTGTGGAAGAGCTGCTCAAAGCAAAACCTGAGCTATGGAATCATATGAAGGATCAAGTTCCAAAACTTGAATCCAATATGCCAAAAGTAGGCTCTAGGCAAAAAGTTCCAGAGATACCTCTCGACAAGATAGGAGACATGAGCGAAGGTGAAGAAGGTAACACTTATCTTCCGATCACCTATCAAGGTTATACAATCAAAGCAATTGTAGATTCGGGTGCTGGTGTTGCTATTGCGACCACCTCCTTGTGGAAGCGATGGGGCAAACCCACATTAAGACCAACAAGAATGAAACTTCAAATGGCAGATGGTCATTTTGAAAGACCTCTAGGATTGCTTGAAGGGATAACTCTAACCACTTGTGGTGTAGAGTTTGAACATACATTTGCTATATGTGACTTTGAGAAAAATAATGTCTACGAGATGATCCTAGGAAGACCTTTCCTACGACAATTGCAAATAGTACAAGATTGGGGAACCAACTCCTTGTACTTACAACACTTAGGGGTCACAACCAAGGTCAATTTGAAGGATTACACCTTCAGAGATGTACCACCCCTACAGTGGAACCCTATCCACAAAGCGAAAGAAGATTCTATCTCCGTGCATTCTGGAAGTTCACCTGATCCATCATGGCTGCATGAAGATACTCACTTGTGGATGTGCAAGGTCGCAGAGGAAGAGGAAAAGCGTCTAAAAGCAAGAGAAGATGGAACTCCCCCAGGAGATAGACCAATAAAAGACCCAGCCTATACACCGATGATATTTCCAGATGAGGAATTTGAGCCTCATGGTTGGGCAGAAATCTTAGCTACCATGGACATTGCAGTCAATGAAGAACAATGGACACCTCATTGTGATGAGGAGGGTTATGATATTTCAGTGTTCATGTGTCAGCCCTTGTTGGAAGAGTGTGATCCTAGTGAGTTCATAGAAGAAGACGAGAATGACGATGATCTAGAATCCATTGTGATGGATACTTACTTTGACTCAGAGGAACACTATTTAGAAGACATAGGAGTGTTAACCCAAAAAGAAGCAGAACCCCTCACGAGTATTAAAACAATAAATTCAAAGGAAGGAAGTGAAGGAGGTCAAAAGAAAAAGAAAAGAAAAGCGGTGAAACAAGAAGAGGAAGAATCATTGTTTGAAGTACCAGAAAATTTCAAGAAATATGAAGTGGAAGACCGAAAAATTTTGGTACGGATGCCTAAGAGAGAGGCCATTATAGGAGAAGCATATGACAATAAAGAAAAGACCAAAAAAATTGTAGTGACCATTGAAGGGAACGAAGAACGATGTACGTACATAGGAGATGACCTAAGTGCAAAAGAAGAAGTAGAGCTGGTAGCTCTATTGAGGGAATATAGGGATGTGTTCGCATGGCACTATAGAGACTTGAAAGGAGTAGATCCAAAGATTTGCTCTCATACGATTCCGATGACCGCTGATGCCAAGCCCACCAAACAAAAGCCCTACACATATAATGACAATTATGCAGCCAAAATAAAGGAGGAAATTGACAGGCTGATTGAAGCTGGATTCATCTATGAGATTGAGCACACTGAATGGGTCTCCCCCATTGTAGTGGTGCCCAAGAAGAATGGGAACTTGCGAGTGTGCATTAACCTTAAAAAAGTTAATGCCGCTACAATCAGAGATAGTTATCCACTTCCAATCACCGAACATCTATTGGAGCGTGTTGCAGGCAAGGAAGTTTATAGCTTCCTTGATGGATTTTCAGGTTACAACCAAGTAGCCATTGCCCCCGAAGATCAACACAAAACGGCATTTGCCACAGAATGGGGAATCTTTGCATTTCGTGTGATGCCATTTGGGCTCACCAATGCACCTGCAACATTCCAAAGGCTCATGTGTCATGTCTTCAAAGAGTTCTTGCGAAAGAACTTAGAAGTATATGTGGATGACTTATGTGCTCATTCCCAACAAAGAAGATACCACATTCCTGAGCTCAGACAAATCTTCAACAAGTGTAGAGATTATCGAGTGTGTCTGAACCCAGAGAAGTGTGTGTTCATGGTACGACAAGGTAAGATCTTAGGTCACATTGTTTCTAAGAATGGGATTTCAACAGATGAAGACAAGGTAAGAGCGATAGCAGAGTTGCCAAGACCAAGGAATGTTAAAGAGGTACAAGGCTTTATGGGCCATTGTGGATATTACCGTAGGTTTATACACATGTATGCCATCATAGCTAAACCTCTTTATGGGTTTTTAACAAATTTTGAGTGGAACGAAGAATGCGAGAATTCCTTCAACGAGCTGAAAAGACGTTTGTGCACAGCACCAATATTGACTACTCCGGATTGGAGCAAACCCTTTCATGTCCATGTAGATGCCTCCAATCATGCAATAGGATGTGTGCTAGCACAACCCACAGGTGAAGGAAACCTAGATTTGCCAATAGCATATGCTAGTAGGCAATTAAATGCAGCTGAACGAAATTATACCACAACGGAGAGAGAAGGCTTAGGCATGGTATACGCCGTGAAAAAGTTTAGACACTATCTATTGGCCAATAAGTTCAAGTTTTTCACTGATCATCAAGCTTTACTATACTTGGTCAATAAACCTTGCAATACAGGCCGCTTAGTAAGATGGTTCCTCTTACTAATGGAATACGACTTTGAAGTTGTTGTCAGGAAAGGTAGAACCCATCTTAGGGCAGACCATCTTTCTCGCATCACTTCAGGAGAGCCACCGCAAGGAGTGTCTGATGAATTGCCCGATGCTTATCTGTTCAATTTAGAAGTTGTTCCTAAATGGGCAAATAAGTTGGTACCGGTCCTAACCTTCGGGCCTGCAAATAAAAATGTGAAGACAAGCAAAGAAGAAATTGTAAAATCACAAAAGTATCAAATATTGGCCGGAAGTATGTACAAGCAAGATACCGAGGGCATATTAGCCTGTTGTGTTGAGGACGACGAACATGCTAGTTGGATGCAACAAGCCCATGAGGGACTGCTAGGAAATCACTACTCTAAACAACGAACATTGCAGAATCTAAAACGTTTAGGAGTATATTGGCCTAGCATGGACAAAGAAATACAGGAGTGGATCCAGAATTGTCCAGTGTGCCAGAAGAGACCCCCAGTGGAGCATGCCACTCTTTACCATGTGTCATTAATCCCAGATTGGAGTACTCCATTGGTTGAGTTCATGAGATCGGGAACATTACCCAATCAGGCTAGTCTTGCAAGAAAATGGAGCATGGAGCAAGAGGCTCAAGACTATGCCTTAGTAGGAGACAACCTATATTGAAGAGGCAAGGATGGTTACCTAAGACTGTGCGTTCATGAATCAGACTATTTGAAAGTCTTAGAAACTGCACACAGCGGTGCTGCAGGTGGACACTTTGGGCCTGACAGAGTAATTAAGACCATTCTATTCTCAGGACTTTGGTGGCCCACTCTTCATATGGATGTACATACTTATGTGAAGAAATGTGACACATGCCAATGTGCCCAATATCCGATAAGAAAAGACGAGATGCCTTTAAGGCCAATGATGGGAGGGCGCGCATTCTCGAAGTGGGGCATAGACTTTGTTGGTCCGATTAACCCACCAGCTAGAAACTCCCATGCAGAATACATTATTGTAGCCACAGATTACCTTACAAAGTGGGTGGAAGTAAAAGCCACGACAAAGAATGATGCTCAAACGACGGCTAAGTTCTTATTCGAAAATGTGTTCACTAGATATGGGTTACCAATAGAGTTGGTTAGTGATAGAGGTACGCACTTCTTGAATGAGGTCATTGAAAATCTCCTTCAAGAATTCATGGTGATACATAAGAAGTCTGCCCCCTATCACCCACAAGCTAACGGACAAGCCGAGAGCACAAATAAGATCCTATGCAACGTATTAACAAAACTGGTAAATAATAAACGCTCTGATTGGGACAAACAACTTCATCATGCTGTTTGGGCATACCGAGTTGCCTACAAGACGGTACTCAATGCTACCCCATTTCAGATGGTCTTTGGACAGAATGTTGTGCTACCATTAGACTTCCTAATCCCTGCCTTGAAAGTAGCACAAGAGCATGAGTGGAATGGACACGAGTTGTCTTCCAGGATCTTTGATCTAGAACGCTTAGGTGAGACGAGGCTACGGGCAGCAGCAGGCATTTATGCTGCAAAGAAAAGGCAAAAGGCATACTTTGATGCCCATGTAAAGGATAAAGGATTGAAGGAAGGAGATCTAGTGCTCGTTTATACGCTAAAGCAACATGCCCGCAAATTGGAGAAACGAGGATATGGACCCATGATCATTAATAGGCTCTCCACTAGCGGTGCAGTTCAATTGGCCACTTTAGAAGGTGATATCCTACCAAACTATATTAGTGGATGCCGAGTCAAGTTATATCAAGAACCTCTTACAGAGGAAATGCTCATGAGACTCAACACTG
Source organism: Ceratopteris richardii (assembly GCA_020310875.1). NCBI lineage: Eukaryota > Viridiplantae > Streptophyta > Polypodiopsida > Polypodiales > Pteridaceae > Ceratopteris > Ceratopteris richardii. Next base: position 194,314,731 of record CM035410.1, on the reverse strand, counting down.
CTAAAAAGAGGAAAGAAGAGGAGTTAAGGGTTAGAGAAGAAGCACAAGCAGACGCTAGGGAGCGCATCAGAAGAAATAAGCTACGGCGGCTAGGCCTAGATGTCAACACAAAAGCTCCAAAATATCACATGGACATGTGCCAAAAATCGGGCATAACTACTTCTCAAATAATTGATCGACGTCCCTTTGTGACCATAGAAGTAGGACAAGGGAAGAGTGTAAGGACTGTGAGAGCATTGGTTGACTCAGGAGCAGCAACTAGTGCAGTTAGACTTTCATACTGCCAAGACCTGCAATTAAACATCGAGCCCATAGAAGCCTATCTCATAGGTTTAGGAGGCGTGGAAACCCCTTGTTTGGGAGAGGTGGAACTTCCCATCTACCTTCAAGATGTTCCAATAAAAGTCAAAATGCTAGTGTGTCATGATGAGGACCTCACAGAACCACTTGTCTTGGGTCAAGATTGGATTTATGACCATGCTGTCAACTTGAACCTAAGAAGTCAACTTCTTCAAGTTTGGGTATATAATCAATGCATTACATTAGAATTGGAGAATCGCATGCCCACTGACACTGACACCACACACTCTCTTTGTTCCTCTAAGGCTAATCTTCTCGAACAAGATGTTGTAGATGTCAAAAGCTCTATGATCCAGACGGACTCAATCACGGAAGGGCAGTCGCAAAGGCAAGATGAACCTTCTTCTTGTTTTTCAAAGAGTAAAGCATCCACAGTAGTTCAACCTCAGAAACAAGCAAAACAGTGCAAAACAGCCAGTCTATCAAATAGACAAGGAGCCTTCAAGCAGAAAGAAGTTATGGGCATGAAGCAGATCTGGGTAAAGAAAGGAGTACAACCATCGATGTTGCTTCAAGGACTCCCACTCAACCAGATCGACCATGATAATAGAAGGACCAAGCACCTACAACAGGGTCAAGCACGCAGAATCCATCAAATTTGGGTACCGAAGCTATCAATGAAGGCCGACCACAATCAGGTACAAATTTGGGTGCCTAAAAAATTAGCTACAGCTCAACAAGGGCGATTACAGATGTGGGTACCCAAGAAGCTCTTACATACACAACGGCCTATGATCCCCACCATGCAAAAGGTCTCAACACAGAAGCCAAGGAAGGCAAAGGGTAAGAACAAAACACAAAGAACAAACGACGATAAATTCAACCCTTCTGCAAAAGTAAGCCGGCAATCATCAAGGAGATGGGTTTGGAAGCCAAAAGCACCAACAACAACCACAGAACCAAAAGGCCAACCACACTGGATACCAAAGTTTGGACAGCATCCAAAGAAGAACTGGCCTGAGGTGATCTCTACAGGGCCAAATACTATTCGGAAAGGGGTTCCCATTAGGAGGATCACATCATTTCGAGATCCAATCGACACCTCCAAACAAAGAATGCATCAACTATGCGAGTAACATCAAAAGCCTCGACGTGCAGCAACCATGTGCCTTTGGCATAACCTTGTCTTTTGCACCATTCAGGTCATGCATCTCCAAAGTATGCATCAATATAGGGCCACCTTACATGGCCGTGCATAGACACAATTGAGAAATCCCAGGCACATGAGACACAATTTTCACATGCAAAATATGTTATTGATACTAACATCTTTCTTCTTGTTTGATGCCATCGTGTTCCAAAAAAAAAAAAAAAAAAAAAAAAAGGGAAGAAGACTATGTGCTTGAAAATACTCATCAGCGAACTTCCAGCAAGGACATCCCTCAACAAAAAGGACACTCCGACGGTCAAACACCATGAGGGAACCACAACACGAAGCGATGAAGATCAACGGATCCTTCACCATGGTAAGACGTGCATGCTTCAACAACACTCTAACCATGATAGATTAGGGAACCTCTTCGTCAGCATACCCTTGAGCACTTAGCTCAAGACCCAATCTCTTGCACCATACTTCTTGCCATGCATTTTCCATTTTCCAAGTACGCATATGTAGGGCCACATTACAAGGCCATGCACAAGGCACATATTTCGTTCAACCCATGCACTAATGCACTTACCCACCATTCGTTATGGGTTACAAGTACTTGGCATGAAAACTATGAAAAGCCATCTTTGGAAGAACGAGACGACATCAAGATGACCACAATAAGAGCAAGGACGCCATCCACCACCGAGAGTTGCTCACAATCAACATTGACCACCTCCTTTGAGCAGCTAGCAGTTTTAGAAAACTCACAAATGCACCATCCAGATGGCATACAAGGCAGAAGTACGTACAAAGGGACTACAAACTGCAAGAGATAACAGTGGAAAAGTGAAGAACCAGCCAAATGACCAGGATACATTGGGAAGAGGGATCGCCCCTGTTGGACGCAAAGGACGCTACCTCCCAAGGTACTACATGGAACGACCACTACAACAAGGGTCTGTCAGGGACGACAGACTCAAGAGGGGGGGGAGTGTTGAAGCTCAACATCAAGGACAAAGCATGGAAGCGCGTCAAGGAAGTGGATACACAAGAAGAAGAAGCAAGTAGGGAGCTCCAAGAAGCACGTGTCAAATTCTCAGAAGAAATCCCTACAAAAATAGTGATTTTTATCACTAAAAACCATTGTAAATACCATTTCCCATTTTTGTAACTCCATTTTGTTCAAGCCGAGGAGTCCTCGAGCTTGAGGAGTATTAGAACTACCATCCTACCAATTTTCATAATTTTTAGACTCCGTTTGAGCCCCCAAATAAGCCCTGGAACCTATTTTTTAACTAGGCCGGACACTAGGTCTGGACAGGGCCAAAAACCACTCAAAAACTATAAAAAGGGCTGGAGAGCTCATTTTTGGGGTTAGCTTGTAGATTTCAGTTTTGTAAGAGAGCTCTTTGGTAATCGAAGCTTTCCATTGTTCCACTCTTTGCTCTTACTTTGTGCGCGTGTGTGTGTATGTGTGTGCATGCTTGTGTGCTTTCACTCACGCACTTGTGCCATCACTTGCTCACGGTCTTCATACCGGTCCTCACGTCTCCACGGATTGACATTTATGAGGTGTATCTCCTCACGTTGCTACTCACCATTGTGCTAGAGTGACATCATATCCATTTCCGACATCAAAATTGCATCTATTTATACCTCTTCATTCTGAAGCATTTTTCTTTCCAAAACTTGTAGTGGTTTGATTCTAGAATTCAACAATTCATTCTCTAGTTGTAATGTTGCATTTATTTCTGCTAGATTTTTCATTTCTTTAATTGCTGACTGTTGCATTTTATTAGTCCACTACTCTAATTCATACAAAGATTTCTTCATTTTCACCACTTCCATAGCATGCTATTGCTTTAATTGTGTGACATAGCCTTTCCACATTGTTCTAATTTTATTTGCAACTCCTTGTGCAAGTCCTAAACTTGAGTTTGCTGCTTTTGGTACTCCTCAGAATTTAGGATTTCATTTAACATTTTTTGCTCCTTCAATTGTGCTTCTTGCTGCACTATAAATTGATAAACATCTTCCAACTTTTTGTGTGCCTCCTGAACTTCCTTACTAACTTCAAAGGATGGCTGAATTACATCATCAATAACTGATTTACTTACTATCATCTTTAATATGGGCTCTAATTTTCTTTGCTTAGACAATCTGAAAATTTTTTCGATCTTCATAGGCAATTCTGACTTCTCTGTTATATTGATAGGTGTTGCAGGCAATCCAATCACTTTAGGAGTCTCCTTTCTCAATTGCTTAATGGTAGATGCTACTTCCTCCACTCTAGACCTAGCTTTCAACAATGTCTAATATGTATCATCCTACTGATTATCAACTATAATGCAATCTTCATCTTTTTGCCTCGACAAAGATGACATTGACTATTGAGCAACTACAATCAGCCAAATTATTTCATTTTTCTCCACCTTTTGCATAACCTAAAATAAGGCAGCCAGGTATGTTGATAACCGACTATTGGACTGTGTTTTCGGATAGAGAAATTTTTGCATATATCGTATCATATAGCCAATGAGCCCAACTGACCTATTCCCCTTTCTCCACCCAACATAGGGGAGCATAGTTTTCCTTTGACATATAGTCATATTTGACAATAAATCATAACCGCTCAAATACCATTTCAACTATTCTCGTCTAGAATATGATACATTTTTAAGCATGTAATATTGTCTACCTCCCTCTTAGGGTCCAAATTATTTATGTAGAGCATCCTCAGGGCACTTAGGTATGGAAGGCTCTTTTAAAATAGGTAACTGAAATACTTCAACAATGAGTTCAGGCAATAATCATACCTGGGATGACGTTTTCCCTTTGGTCTTCTGCAACATCTCAATTTGGCTTTTCGTGTAATAATTCAGCTTCCAATTCTCCCACAATAGTGTGGCAAAAGCAAATAGTGATACTTTCTATAGCCATGTTAAATTCACTAGAGCACTTTCATCAATTTCCAGTTTAAAATCTATAAATGGGTCCATTAATGACTGTGTTAGCTTACGAGTAGATAATGGTGTCTGCATTGCTTCCTCCTCTTCCTACAAAAAATCGTTACTTTCTTCAGACGATGATTGCTCCTTTCGTACCATAGTTTCCTTCCTTCAAAGTCGACCTCTCATGTCTACAACGGAAGTAGGTTGGATTGGTATCACCAAACTAGGCATCTTGGTTCTAGGCATAGAAATGCACCTCTCAACTACACAAGTCAGCCTCAAACACAGTTGTGCTACAGGACTTGTATATACGACGAGACCATTAACGTACCTTACCCGACCTATCCATGATTTAGATACTCAGAGATAAAATTCACATAATAATTGAACTTTAGCTTGTGCTCCAATGTAGTAATTTAAAATACTTTTTTGTTGAGCTTTTGTTACTGACCAGAATCTGACATTATTACTTTTGAGCGAGAAAAGTCTGACCAACCATAATCTGACTATTTCTCCTGAGGTAGTAAGAAATTAGACTATATGAAATCTAGCTAATAGTAACCTAACTCCAAATCTTGACCTGGCACCTAATATCAATTTCAACCAATCAACATCGAGAAGACATGTCACCATGAAGAAAAATGCAGATAAGTAATCCTCTTTGCCACGGTGATCATTACTACTACTTATCCAAATATCAGAATTAAACATTACTTGTACCCAATTGGCTGGTAACCAATCCATCTAAGGAGGTTTTTAAATTTAACATTCATGTTCACCTAGGCTTGACTGTATCTTTGGATAATTTCAATTATATATGCTCTAAATAAATGGTCTTCCTCCAATTGTAACAAGTACTTACTTCTATGCTTGAGTGATATTTCCAAAGGCATCTTTTCTGATGTAACAACAAACTTGGGACCACGAACTCCATTGGGACCACAAACTCCATTGGGACCACAACTTCTAATCCATACACTAACTTGAATGGATTCATTCTAGTGGTTACCTTAAAGGTAGTTTTGAATGACCATAATGCCAAATCTAGAAGCAAATCCTAATTTTTTTTATTATCATGAACTAATTTTTTGAGAATCCGCAATAAAGTTTTATTAGTGCTTTTTGCCTGACCATTTGCTTCTGGATGATATACTATGGATTTTTTGTGCATAATCAGATGTGTCTTTCTTAACTCTAAAATAACTTCATTAAGGAAATGAGCTCCTCTATCAGTCACCTATTCCACTAGACATCCAAATCTGGTCATGCTATTATGGTAGACAAACTTTACCACACTAGCTAACTTATTATCTTTAAGGGCAATCGCTTCTACCTACTTTGTACAATAATCAGTTGCTAGTAAAATATATCGATTCCCACAGTGAGTAATTGGCTTAATTTTGACCAACAAAATCCATCCCCCATTTTTGAAATGGATCTAATGGTAAAACTGGGTGATCAGCCATTCTATCAGAATTATTTGGTTGACCTATTTTTTGACAAACAACACACCTTTTGGAAATTCATGAGCATCCTTTAGTACTATAGGCCACCATAATCCAGCCTGTAAAATATTGTTACCTATAATGTCCCCTAATAAATGTTCTCCTCCTACTCCTGAATGGGCTTCCTACAAAATAGTTGGTTTCTCTAAATCTGGCACACATCATCTAATCACCTGATCCACACTTTTTTTATACAATGCACCTACTATCACCAAATATGGCCTACTTTTTAAAGCAAACTTCTTTCTCTGATTAGGTGTAAGCTTCTGAGGCAATACTCCATCCGTTAGGAATGCTAACAACTGATCATACCAAGAATCAAAGTCAGCAATCTAAGCATGAAACGATTCTGCATCTGGTAACTCATCATTCACTCCAACTGGTGCTTCACTTGATCCTAATCTATTAAAATAATCAGGCATAGCATGCTCTTTTCTTGGAGTATGAACAATCACAAAATCAAATTCCTGAAGTAAAAGCATCCACCTTTCCAATCATCCTATTAACAGAGGCTTCTTAATAAGATATACCAAATCTTGATGACCTACATGAAAAACAACTTTATTACCAAACAAATAATGCTCGAACTTGTTCAAAGCATATACCATAGACAACGCCTCTTGTTTAGTAATTGCATAATTCCTTTCAGCTAAAGACAATACTTTGCTAGCTGAAATAAAATCCACACTTCATTTCAATTCACACAAAGGGCAGTTGGAAACTAAATTCCTTTCAGTTTCCCATAAAAAGGGTAGTTGCATTCAATTTTCTATAATCCACACAAATCCGCAATTTCCCATTCTTTTTTGGAACAACAATAATAGGAGATAACCATGTTACTCAATCCCATGGCCTTCTTCCTTCTTTGGTATTCTGACCTGCCTTCCCTCCTCGTAATCACCACTATGTTTAAACAATTTTGTTTTACCTTTGCCAACTTGAACCATGGTCTACCTAGCAACATCTCATATGGGTAGGTAGATTCAGACATTCGAATCACCACAAAATTGATCATAAATGATACTCCTGCCCCAAAGGTTGAACTCTTGTGTAATCTGTCATCTTAACCTAAAAAGGTGCTTGATCTAAAGCCCCATTCCCCATTTCTTTAAAGATATAGTCAAGGAGTATGTTCACCCCTGAACCACTGTCCAACAAAACTTCATCAAACCTTCTCTGCGTATACTATGCTTGAATTACTAGTACCACAAAATCCACATCAGTTGGATCAATATTATTGGCTGACATTGAAATCGCAGACCTATCTGCTGGCTCTAATTGTTGCCCAACCAACCTCTTCAATAATTTTTCTTTAAAAGCAAACACTAAATATAATAATCCAAGGATAATTGTAATGGAGAATCAATAATTACATCAAACCAGTCATTGTCCAACTCCTGCTTAGTATTCGCCCAATCATCTTTCTTTTATTTACATATGGGCATTAAGTCATCACCATCTTGTAATAAAATCTGAATTTTTTCTTGCTTCTGCTAATCCAGTTGGATCCATTTCGATACTAGGTCCATGATCTGCCTTTGTTCATGCCAATCAATAGGACCCTTATTTTTTTATCTTTTTATTGCCAAGACGTCAATATCCTTTGTCATAACACATTGCCTACAATTGCAATTCCATTGATCCTCCTCATCCTTACCTTCAATATCTGATGTACCCGCACTCGAATCATTCTGAAGTTCTTGATTTGATAAATCAATCACTATAACATTTGCCTAAGCAGCTTGTTGGGCCTGTTGTTGCTTCTGCCCTTGTTGATTATTGTGATTATTTTGATTATATTCAATAAATGGTATACCTCTTTCCTCTCTATGTTTAACCCAATGGGCAATTGGCACCAATCCAATGATCTAGAGCAGAGCAATACCCACATGGCATCACTCTAGCTGGTCATCCTTCTTGATTTCCCTATTGATGACCTTGCTGATTCCCTTGTTGATTTTCTTGATCTCTCCATGGAGGTCTCCCTTGTTGCTGCCTCTGAAAACCACCATGTCCTTGAATCACAGTGGCTTGATTTGTTGCAACATCATTATTACCTCGATTATCCTACCTTGAAGGTTGATCTCTATGCTTTGGGTTATACCAAAATTGACTTGTAGTATGGCCTTCTTTCTCACATATTCCGCAATACGTTTTTCCTTAAGTGCAATTATTGAATACCCATGCTTCTTTAAACGACTAATCAGAGCTTCCTCCTTATCCTATCTCCCTTTAGATTTACAATGCCTTTGGATAGGAACTTCTTCTTCTTCACTTTTTGAATCTAAATCTGTTGTAGCTTTTCCAGAATTCAATTTTGTATTAGATTCCTCATCAAAGCTAGAACTGTTATACTTCTTCTTTGTTCCACCAAATCTTCTTTCTATTCTAGCAGTTGCTACTACCAACACATCAAAATCATTGGCTATATCAATACTAGCCACTACATGCCTAGTACTGCTTCTTAATCCTTTGCGAAAATAACTTGCTAACATCTCATCAGTAATTCTCTCATTACCTTGTAATCTTTCTTTTAAAATTCTAAATTTTTTAGCATAATCTTCCACCAACATATTCTTTTGTCTGATTGCTCTGAGTTTTCTCAAAACATCAGAGCAAGTCTTTTCTCTTCTAAATCTTTGCAAGAATTTGCTATTCTTAAGGCATTGTAAGTAGCAAAATGAGCCATACCGCATTGGCTGAACCAGCTCATAGCTTTTCCTTCTAGTGTGGCTACGAACTGTTGTAATTTAACTGCACCATCATACAATGCTGGATAACCATTGATGGTCCATTTGATTTCAAATTGAGCAACATGGCAATCTACATCTTCTTTTGATCCTCCTCTAAAATGTGCTCCTTTGACTTTGGGATTAGGAGGTGGTTGTGCCATGGGAAATGGCTGATATGTACCCCTAGGTCTTTGCCTAGTAGTCCCTACAAGTGGGTCAAATTGGAGTCGCCTTCTTACTCCTGTAGCTGCTTCTATCAGGATCAATGCTCCTAAAATTTTGCCCACTAGCCTTGCTTTTACTACACCTGATCCTCCTCCCTCTTCTTCAAATTCTAAAATTGACTCTTCATGCACCTCGTACCAATTATATAAATCAAGAAATGGATCCACGTTACCATCTTGCTTGCGAGCGTGTGTAATATACTTTACGAACTCTTTGCCTTCTTTTTTACATTCATTTCTTGCTTCTTTGAGCAAACCAGTGAGATCGCCAAATGTGTTGGGGTTCAACAACTCATAACTACTCTCTCGCATAACAAAACTCTTCAAAGAACAATCTCAAAACTCAATCATACATTCATACAGCAAATACTCTGAAATTAACACACCAAATACATTGCTTTCTTGCTGCGTCAACACATACTCAAGAATAAATCACTCAGACAGATGTAAATCCACATAGTGCAAATATGATTAAGCAAAAAATTCACTAATATCTTTCAGAATACCAAGAATTACAAAATTTTCATGATCAATAGTCACTACTACTGACCATACAAAACAACACTACTGAGTTTCTTGCATTCGCTAAGCTTCTTGGCTCTCCTCTTGACCTTCGTTCTTTCTTCTCTCAGGTTCTTCTCCTCTTTTTCGACTAAGAACAAAAAACATATATATGCGCATAACCAAAACAAAACGAACTATTTCATGTGACATCATTGTTACAACTAGATTATAACTAACTTTTAAAATTGCGATTCATCAAATATCTGATTCACCATAAATCTAACTGACCAAATATCTGATTTAACAAACAATAAATTTCCGGCTAAACTTCTTTTCCTACAAAATCTTCTCCCCTTAACATATATACTCGGGTTTCTAAGGCCTCAATTATGACATACATTCCTATGCATTTAATATAGAGCACCCAATTAGGCTACCCTAACCTGTGTTAAGATACTCGGTTGATAATTTATAAGGCCTTTGGGTGGAGTGGAACTCGGTATCAATTGATGAGTGTGAAGGTTAACAGACTATCAACTTCTATGTAACCTCTTTCTTCTTATAGGAAGGCATTTCACAATACGTAAGTTTATGGAGGGTAATTCACCATGGTATGAAATCTATTGAATGCCAGGGTAGAAATTGTGCGAGAATGAATAAACGAGGAAGATGAAGATGGAAGCATATATAGAGTTGGCCATGCAAAACTTAAATTTTTTGAATCAAAAGTATGTATCAAAGGACTTATGAACAAGGGAGAGGGGATTCCAAAAAATTGATAGTCGGGTTGTGAGGCTCAATGTGGCAGCATTCTACAAGTCAAGATGAGGATGATGTCATATATGATATAAGCACAGATTAGATCTATTTATCAGGTTTTAATGATTTTTTTAGCTAAAGTTTGTAGCGTCAACATGGCTCGGCTGACATGTTAAGCAATGACTTTTGAGATGATCATGCCATTTTTTTTGTTGGTCTTACATGGCTTGCAATAACAAAAAACTTTCATATTGATCAACAACTAAAGTGCATAGGGTTTCTAGATGATGTCCCAAAGATTTTTCAAGAAGGAGTTGATGTTCTACAATTATCCTAAGATTTGGGATTGCTAATTCCAATTGTGAAATTGCCTCAATTTAAATGGATTAATTAAATATTACTACCACCTTGTATGTGGTACAGTATGCGCGAAGTGCAACGACTAAATATTGATCCCAATCTGTAGAATTTTCCATGATCAAATTTTTTGGTATGCATAATGAAACTTCATTACTACTTTTTGTAAGACCATTTGATATAGAAATAATAACGAGAACTAAATTTATGCCGAATTTTCCATTGATAATCCCCATTCCCCAAACCTATCTATCTTTGCAAAATTCTTAGCAGCCAAACATATACATGTATGTATATGTGTGTATATGTAAGTTTCTATATGTATATTTCATTATGCATGTGGATTTGTGTATATGCATGTGTATGCGGGTATGTGTGTATATGCATGTATACATGTGTATATGCATGTGTATGTGTGTATGTGTATGCATGTATGTGTGTGTGTGTGCATATATGTGTATGTGTGTGCATATGTGTATGCATGTGTGTGTATATGTGTATGCATGTATGTGAATGTGTATGCATATATGTGTATGTGTATGCATGTATGTGTATGTGTGCATATGTATGTGTGTATGTGTATATGCATGTATGCATGTGTTTTTAATATGTGTGTATGTTTGTATGTGTGTATGCGGGTATGCATATATATGCATGTGTATGCATGGATGCATGTGTATGCATGTGTGTATGCATGTGTATGCATGGATGCATGTGTATGCATGTGTGTATGCATGTGTGTATGCATGTGTGTATGAATGTGTATGTGTGTGTATATGTGTGTAGGCATATGTCTATGTACGCATATGTGTATTATGTGCATGTGTGTATGCAATTGTATGTGTGTGTATCTATATGCGTATGTGTGTATGTGTGTATGCATATATTTGTATGTGTGTGCATGTGTATGTGTGTATGTGTGTGTGTATGTGTGTGTATGTGTATGTGCATGCATGTATGTGTATGTGTGTATATATATGTGTGCATGCATGTGTATGTGTGTATATGCATGTGTATGTGTGTATGTGTGTATGTGTGTATGTGTGTATGTGTGTATGTGTGTATACGTGTGTATGTGTATGTATGTGTATGTATGTGTATGTGTGTGCCTATGTGTATGCATGTGAATGTGTATGTGTATGCATGCATGTGTATGCATGCATGTGTATGCATATATGTGTATGCATGTATGTGTATGTGAGTATGCATTTGTATGTGTGTACATGCATGTGTAGGTGTGTATGTGTTTGTGTGTATATGCATGTATGTATATGTGTGCATATGTATGTGTGTATGTGTGTATATGCATGTATGCATGTCTCTGCATGTGTGTATGTGTGTGTATGTGCATGCATGTATGTGTATGTTTACATGTGTATGCATGTGTATGTGTGTATGCAAGTATATGTATGTGTATGCATGTATGTGTATATGTGTGCATGTGTATGTGTACGTGTCTATGCATGTGTATGTGTGCATGCATGTATGTGCATGTGTATGTGTACGTGTGTATGCATGTGTATGTATGCATGCATGTATGTGTATGTGTACATGTATGTGCATGTGCATGTGCATGTGCATGTGTATGTGTACGTGTACGTGTACGTGTACGTGTACGTGTACGTGTACGTGTACGTGTACGTGTACGTGTACGTGTACGTGTACGTGTACGTGTACGTGTACGTGTACGTGTACGTGTACGTGTATGTGTATGTGTATGTGTATGTGTATGTGTATGTGTGTGTGTATGTGTGTGTGTCTACGTGTGTGTGTATGCGTATGCGTATGCGTATGCGTATGCGTATGCGTATGCATATGCGTATGCGTATGCATATGTGTATGTGTATGTGTATGCATATGCGTATGTGTATGGGTATGTGTATGTGTATGTGTATGTCTATTTGTATGTGTATGTGTGTTAATGGGGAATTACTCTCGACCCGTTTACAATAACACGCTCTCGTTGTGTGGAATGGATGCTTGATTGCATGTATTTCGAATAGGGAAAATGCATGTTACATGGAAGAAGAGCAGTGGAAATGAGAAGGAAAGAGCCAAAAAGCGGCAAGAATTCAAAGTTTTCAAAGAAACTCCTAAGTGCATAACTAGAGGTGTTTTGTTGCATCCTTATCAACTTGATGGCTTGAACTTTCTTCGGTTTGCATGGCATCAACGGCAGCATGTGATCCTTGCGGATGAAATGGGTCTAGGCATGACAATTCAGAGCATAGCCTTTTTGTCATCTCTTTTAGATCAAGGTTGTTCTATCCTCATTTGGTTGTGGCTCCTTTATCTACACTTAGGAACTAGAAACGCACCTTCTCAACATGGGTGCCTCATATAAATATGGTCATGTTTGTTGGTTCGGCGCAGGCTCGAGCTCTTATTAGAGATCTTGAGTGTTACTTGCCTAAGGAAAAACCTCCTCAAAGGAAAAAAAAGACCAAGAAAAAGGCCAAGCTAGTGACTGTGGTGAAACAAACCAAACAAGATATCTTCTTATGAGATGATAAACCTTGACGGCAGCATTTTGAAGGCAATCAAGTGGGAATGCCTGATTGTGAATGAGGGACATCGGTTAAAGAACAAAGACTCCAAACTCTTTCAGATGTTGCAACAATACACCACTCGGCATCTCAATAATGTGGTGATGGAACTTTGAAAACTTTGTGGGCATCCATTCTTGCTTCTAGGAGTGGAAGAAGAGGTGAAAAGGTCTAAGGAAACCTATAGACAGCTCCTAGAAGCGTCTAGTAAGTTGGTGCTTATGGACAAAATCATGGTGAAGTTGAAAGAACAAGGCCATCGAGTATCAATGTATTCTCAATTCGAGTGTACAAGGAAAGCTCAAGTTAAGCCTGATTGGAATTAGATAATGGTTTTGGTGCCAAAAGGTAATCTGAGACCTTGATGTTCGTTGCAATAATAGATCGTGTTTACCTCTCACGGAGGTGGGGAAAGGAACTCACAGGCAGGCAGATCTAGCCCCCCCACGGTCATCACAGGCAGGAAGAGAGAGGGCAAGTGAGTTAGAGGGTGAGAAAGGAAGCGAGAAAGTGAGGGAGGGAAAGGAGAAAGGGGAGTAAGTCAAAGGGAAGTGTGAGCAAAAAAGGGGTGTGCTTGCAAGCGTCACTTGTGGAAGTGGATATCGGTTCGCATATGTGCTTGAGTCTTCTCTTCTTTCCCTCTACAATTATATTTAAGCACCATTGTGGACCTCAAGTAAAAGAAAGTGACATAGTGCAAGGAAATTGAGCGAACCCTAAGTGTGTGTAGGACATTTTCCCTCAGGCTTAGGACCCTAAACATTTTGGCAATCCTACTAAGGATCCCAAAGGAGAATACATTCGAGGGCAACTGTGGACATTAGAGTGAGAAAAGGTGACAAAGTACATGGAAATTGAGCAAAACATAAGTGTGTGTAAGCATCTATTCCTTGGGCATAAGACCCATCATTTTGGTGATCGTGCAAGGGATTGCTTGGCACGTCTCTATCAGAGACTATCATAGGTTCGCCTAGCACCACACCTTGGCCAAGCACGTAGACCCAGGGTGTGGTACATGAGTGAAGGGAGTTTTTCCTCAGGAGGAACTCGAACACAAAGAGAAGAGCAAGCCACTCATAGGGCCAAAGCTCATGAAAGATAGAGACAAAGATGGTACGAGGAATCTTCGACCAGTCGTAGAAAGTTTGAGGAAAGGAAATATTATCAGGGAAGAGTTGCTTCTCAAGTCAGCAGGCTTGAGGGAATCCTTAAACGGACGGCATTGAATTTCTAGGAACGAAGTGACATCGACATCAGCTGCTTGTTTGAAATAGCTCAACGAGTTCCAGTTCATTTGGGAGATTTCCCTAAGTTCTCAGGCGTGTGGAATGAGGACCCAGATAATTTTGTTCAACTTTTTGAAGGGACTTGCAAAGCTAACGAAGTCATTGACCAAGCCCAAAGATTGAGAATCTTCCTGGATACTCTCCGTGATGAGGCAACCAATTGGTACGAGAACTTGACACTGCAAGAGCGAGGAACCTATCAGATGCTTAAAGATGCCTTCTTGCTGAAATTCAGAGGACAAGGGTTTCAGGATCGACTTGGCAACAAATGAACTATCTGTGGCAAGGCATAAATGAAAGTATTGATCACTATATATGGAGGATGGAAACATTGGTGAGAAAGATGGGTGTGAATGTCCCGAATGATGAGACGTTGAAGAGGAGATTTATCACAGGATTATGAGACCCCACCGCATAGAAGCATATTTGTCCTACATGTCCTGCTAATTTGATGGCCACCAAGGCACAAGAAAGGTTATGGGAAGAAGGTCAGTTAGGTCAATAGAGGAGGATCGAGCTTCTATATAAGCCAACACGAGGGCTAGGGAGTGTACCCATAAGAGATCCTGGCCAAGGAAGTCCTACATTGACCACTCCAACTTTCGTAGTGGCCACTAGTACACTCGACGAGGTGAAACCTGCATTGATTGAGGAACGGATTCTAGAGTTAGTGACACAAGTGGTAAAGGCTGTCACAATGGCCCAAGAGGCATACATGATAAAGCAAGAAGCAGTCTGGAACCCCAATCAAGGAGTGTTCCAATCTAATACGTGGTGTGAGAATTGCCATGGCTTTGGCCATGTAGCTATCGAGTGCCCCATAGTCTCAAGACTTGTTATGGATAGACCGCCACCCAGGATGCTTTGCACCTTTTGTGGTAGATCAGTGTTATAATAAGATTGCTTATGAAAGACGAACTATGCAATCAGGAAATGCTGAAGAGTGTCCATATACAGGTTTTCCTACTCAAAGTATCTCACCTATGCCTCGTTAGGAGAACAGATAGACTTATGGAAATGGTGGTCATTGTTGGTGCAAAACAAGCCTTAACACTTGGCTTTGTCTTGTACCTTGAAAAGCATTGGATATCAACCTTGAAGGTTTCACAAGAGCTTGGAGTAATTCATGAAGACTTCATTTGAAGGAAGACCATAGGAACACATGCCTATGTTTAGTTACATTTTACTTTATGTAAAAAGTCAATATGACTTCTTGTAATCACACCTACTTTCAAAAGTCGTGGAATTTGAAAGGTATGAATGGAGAGAATATCTCCATGAGATTAGATGAGAGATTTGAGGGAGCCTTCATTTGAATTTGAAATTCAAACTCTCTTCAAACTCTTATAAAAGCCAATGAAAAAGTCGCGGGCTGTGTGGCTCATCTCCCGAGGTAATTCCAAGCAATACATTGAGTGTGTAAGAGCTACTATTGAGCCTACACCTCTGAGTACCATTGGGCATCACTTTACATGCCAATGGGAATGTATATTTGATAGATTCAATACATATACTCATAGTTCTTAACTCTGTGTTTTCTGAGTCATTCACCTCAAGTCTGTCAACGTCAGAGGAGCATATCTCAAGATCTACTGAACCAAATTTGATGATCCAGGGCTCATTGGAATTAGCTCAAAGCATTCTACAACACTACAAAATTTCAAGTCATTCTATTCAGCCAATTGGGAGAAATCGCTGTCGAAGTAATCACTGGTATATTTCTGTGTTGTTCCTAAAAAATCGGGAGTGTCCCTGATTTTGCTAAAGATCATGCTCAGTGTATAGTTTGTTATTTGGAGTGATTTAACTTGCTAATGGTAGCTTGTTAAGTTAATTTAATACTCCCAGAAGGAATTAAACCATTTGCAAGTGTGCTGGACACACTGAGCTTAGGACTGAGCAGGTATCAATACAGGAATAGAAAGTTTTTGGAGTTGTGAAGGTTCAAAATCATCTGTTTTGATTTGATCATTACTCAATCATTTTGTAAAGCACATATATAGTTTCTTGGTGTCATTTGGAAGCTCAAGGAGTCTCCTAACCATATATGAAGAGAAAAGAGGGCAGGTGTGAAGCAGGTCTAGCAGCACCAACTTGATCTTCTGATTGTACCCAGCCATCACTTCCAACAGTGGTATCAGAGCAAATAAGGTAATCATGGGTGATGGTTTCCCTTCCTTCATTGAAAAATTGGATAGAAATAACTACCAGGCTTGGTCATTGAGAATGAAGACCTATCTACAAGGGAGAAGCTTGTATGGATACATATCAGGAGATGAGGAGTTGCCCTCATTCAAAACCAGAGGCCTACCTACAAAGGATGAACATGAGAGGCTCAACCAATGGTGTGCAAAAGATGCTTTGGCAAGGTCATATCTTCTAAACTCTATTTCTGATTTCCTTCTACCTCATGTAAGGAATTGCAAGACTTCCCAAGAGACTTGGGAAACCTTGTCAACATACTTTTCATCAAGCACAAGGGCTAGAAAGAATCAGCTATGGATTGAGTTTACAACTCTTAGGAAGCAATCAAAACAATGTGTCTCAGATTTTGTCACCAAAGTCAAAGACATTGCAGATCAACTTGCAAGTGTTGGAGAAGAAATTGAGGAAGAGCAAATAGTCAGACAAGTGATCAATGGACTAAAAGCAGATGACAAGTGGGAGAGCTTTACCACAGCAATGGACTTATACATGGACATCCAAGCACCTGATCTAACAACTCTGATTGGACAACTCTTTACACATGAAGCAAAGATCACAAAGAATGGAGAGCAATCAAAAGGTAACAATCCCTCTGCCCTATATACAGATAAGAAGTCTAAAGACAAGGGTAAAAATAAGAAAGTTGATGAAGAAGGATCCACCTCCCAAGCAAACTATGCAGGGAGAGGTAGATCATCTAGAGGTAGGGGCAGAGGAGGTAAGTCAGGTAGGGGGAGACCCTATAATCAATCTCCATGCAATATTTGTGGCTTGTCTAACCATACTACAGATGAATGCTACAAAAATTATAAGAACCAAAGAGGAAGAGGTCACCAAAGAGGAGGATACTCCCAAGGCAGAGGCAGATTCAATCAATCTCAAGGCTACCATGGCTACAACAATAATTACAACAATAACTACAACAATAGCTACAATCACAATGGCAATTATCAAGGAGGATACAGGAACAGAAAGGATTACAACAATTATGCAGAGGATCAAGATGATTCCTTGTTGATTATGAACATGACATCTAAATCAGGTATCAATGATGATCATTTGTTCTATATTGACTCAGGTTGCTCTAACCATGTAGCTGGGAATGTTGCCTTACTCTCTGATTTGGAAGAACCTAAAGGCAAGCACCAAGTACAGACAGGTGATGACACTAAACATTCAGTGGTTAAGGTAGGTAATGTTAAAACAAGTGATGGTAATCAGAATTTGCTAAGCAGAGTATTGTATGTACCAACAATCACCAAGAATCTGATGAGTGTAGGTCAGATTGTTGAAAAAGGTCTACAGGTCAGGTTCACTCAACATGGTGCATATGTGGAGGATCCAAGACATGGATTCAGAAGGATAGCCAAGGGAGAGAAATCAGGTAGACTATTTACTTTTGAACTTGAGGATACTAAGAACATCGCATTATACAACTACAAGGACCAAACTCTATCAGAATTGGAGATGTGGCACAAAAGATTAGGTCACATTGGAGAGAGGACCATAAAGAAAATGAGTAGGGATCAATGTGTGCTTGGGATACCTAATGTATCCAAGCAACACATGATATACAAGTGTGGGGCTTGTCAATTTGGTAAGTCACACAGATTGCCATATACCAAAAAAGGTTTTATGCATGAAGACTACTTGGAATTGGTGCATACAGATGTTTGGGGACCAAGCAAGGAGCCATCCATATCTGGATCAAGGTACTATGTATCTTTTATAGATGATCATAGCAGATGGACTGTCTTGTACTTCATGAAACATAAAGATGAAGTATTTAATTGTTTCAAAAGATATCTTGCATTAGTTGAGAATCAAACAGGTAGACATTTGAAGAGGCTAAGGTCAGATGGTGGTGGAGAATACTTCTCCAATGACTTTGAAGAGTTCTTGCAGGAAAGAGGCATCAAGAGGGAGATTACCACAAGGTACTCACCTGAACAAAATGGGGTAGCTGAAAGGAGGAATAGACTCATTGTAGAGACAGCTAGGTCTATGCTAAATGAAAAGAAATTGCCAAATTATCTTTGGGCAGAGAGTGTATCTACTGCCACATACTTAATCAACAGGTTGCCATCAAAGACACTTGATGGAATGACACCCTATGAGGCTTGGCATGGTAAGAGACCATCTCTGGATCATTGCAAAATCTTTGGTTGTGTTGCATATGTGCATATTCCCTCACAGGTAAGGGGAAAGCTAGACCCTAAGGCTGAAAAGTGTATTTTCATTGGTTATGATTTGAATCAGAAAGGATACAGGTTCTATAACCCCTCAAATAAAGGCTTCAAGGTAAGCAGAGATGTCATCTTTGATGAAAATGATTCATGGTATGATAATGAGTGTAGGAAAGTTAGCCTACCTTATGATATGGAAGAAGACTTTCCAAAGCTTTTCAGGCAAGAACCAACTCAGAATGAGGACACAAGTTCAGATGATGAAGACACCATCAACATTGAAGAATTCAAAGCTTGGAAATCCAAAGGGAAGATGAAGATGAAGCAACTTGAAGACAATCCAGAATCCTCAACTCAAGCTATGAGGAGATCTTCAAGAGAAAAGAAGAAACCAATTAGGTATGGGTATGATACTTCACTTGTAACCAAGCACTCTGTATATCTTGCAAAGGATACCTTAATTAAAGAACCAGGTACATTTGAGGAAGCCATTACTAAACCAGAATGGAAGGAAGCAATGGATGAAGAAATGGAGGCTCTCAAGGAGAGTGATACTTGGGATTTGGTACCCAAGAAGGACTCCATGAAGGTGATAGGATCCAGATGGATCTACAAACTCAAAAGGAACTCAGATGGTACAATAAGCAGGTACAAAGCTAGGTTAGTAGCCAAGGGTTTTGCACAAACCCAAGGCATTGATTATGAGGAGACATTTTCTCCTGTGGCCAAGATGCCAACTATCAGAATTATGGTGAGTGTAGCTGCATCCAAGAATTGGAACATATACCAATTGGATGTAAAGAATGCATTCTTGAATGGATGGATATCTGAAGAGGTCTACATGTCACAACCACCTGGCTATGAGGATCCCAATAAGGTAAATCATGTGTGTAAATTGAAGAAGGCTCTATATGGATTGAAGCAGGCACCTAGAGCATGGAATTATAGGTTGACAACCTATCTCTTGGATCAAGGATTTGTGATGAGTAAAGCAGATACTTCATTGTTTATAAAGAAGAACAATTCAGAGGTAATATACTTGTGTGTCTATGTTGATGACATCATTATTACAGGAAATGATGTTCAAGGAATTAGACACATCAAAGGTCAAATGATGAAGGAATTCAAGATCAATGATCTTGGATTATTGAAGTACTTCCTAGGGCTTGAATTGGTCTACACAAATTCAGGTATATTCATTACTCAGAAGAAGTACATTCAGGACATGGTCAAGAAGTTTAATTTGCAGGAAGCTAAAGTCTCAAACATTCCTATGGAGGTCAACCACAAACTCAGTGCACATGAAGGAGAAGAACTCAAGGACATTACAGGTTATCAAAGTTTGGTAGGTAGTCTCAATTATGCTACCTTAACCAGGATTGATATATCATATGGTGTTAGTGTACTTAGCCAATTTATGCATAAACCAAGAGTACCACATTTGGAGGCAGCCAAGAAGATAGTAAAGTACCTAAAGGGAACACAAAATCATGGTTTGTATTATCCATATTCATCAGACATTGACATCAAGGTATACTCAGCAGATTGGGCAGGTTGCAAGGATGACAGAAGGAGTACATCTGGTTACATATGCTTTGCAGGTGATAAACCAATTTCTTGGTCATCCAAGAAACAACCCACAGTAGCCCTATCATCTACTGAGGCAGAATACAGAGGGCTAGCCAATGCCACTCAAGAAGCCATATGGTTGAAGCTACTATACTCAGAATTGGGTCTATATACAAGGCCACCTATCATATTTGGAGATAACACAAGTTCACTTCACCTAGCAGCTAATCCTGTGTATCATGCTAGGACAAAACACATAGAGGTGCATTACCACTATGTGAGGGAGAAATTACTTAGCAAGGAAATCCAATTATCATATGTGTCCACTAATATTCAATGTGCAGATTTGCTTACAAAATCTTTGGATGGGAGCAAGCTATGCAGGTTTAAATCAATGATAGGATTGCAGGATATCATTGAAGACTAAAGATGAAGACTCAAGCAAGTGTTTGGCTTGAGGGGGAGCTGTTGGTGCAAAACAAGCCTTAACACTTGGCTTTGTCTTGTACCTTGAAAAGCATTGGATATCAACCTTGAAGGTTTCACAAGAGCTTGGAGTAATTCATGAAGACTTCATTTGAAGGAAGACCATAGGAACACATGCCTATGTTTAGTTACATTTTACTTTATGTAAAAAGTCAATATGACTTCTTGTAATCACACCTACTTTCAAAAGTCGTGGAATTTGAAAGGTATGAATGGAGAGAATATCTCCATGAGATTAGATGAGAGATTTGAGGGAGCCTTCATTTGAATTTGAAATTCAAACTCTCTTCAAACTCTTATAAAAGCCAATGAAAAAGTCGCGGGCTGTGTGGCTCATCTCCCGAGGTAATTCCAAGCAATACATTGAGTGTGTAAGAGCTACTATTGAGCCTACACCTCTGAGTACCATTGGGCATCACTTTACATGCCAATGGGAATGTATATTTGATAGATTCAATACATATACTCATAGTTCTTAACTCTGTGTTTTCTTAGTCATTCACCTCAAGTCTGTCAACTTCAGAGGAGCATATCTCAAGATCTACTGAACAAAATTTGATGATCCAGGGCTCATTGGAATCAGCTCAAAGCAGTCTACAACACTACAAAATTTCAAGTCATTCTATTCAGCCAATTGGGAGAAATCGCTGTCGAAGTAATCACTGGTATATTTCTGTGTTGTTCCTAAAAAATCGGGAGTGTCCCTGATTTTGCTAAAGATCATGCTCAGTGTATAGTTTGTTATTTGGAGTGATTTAACTTGCTAATGGTAGCTTGTTAAGTTAATTTAATACTCCCAGAAGGAATTAAACCATTTGCAAGTGTGTTGGACACACTGAGCTTAGGACTGAGCAGGTATCAATACAGGAATAGAAAGTTTTTGGAGTTGTGAAGGTTCAAAATCATCTGTTTTGATTTGATCATTACTCAATCATTTTGTAAAGCACATATATAGTTTCTTGGTGTCATTTGGAAGCTCAAGGAGTCTCCTAACCATATCTGAAGAGAAAAGAGGGCAGGTGTGAAGCAGGTCTAGCAGCACCAACTTGATCTTCTGATTGTACCCAGCCATCACTTCCAACAGTCATGGTCAAGGAGGTAGCTATCTTGGAAGAGCAACACAAGACCAGAGGAGGACCCTAATTCAGTGCTGGAGATGCGGAGGCAATGGGCACATAGCATGAGTTTGCCCAAATGAAAAGAAACCGATTGACTACACCCCGTTATGCAGGTACTGCAATGGAGAGGGCCAATTCGACAAAGATTGTTCAAAAAGAATAGCCAATACCAACAAGGGAAAGGGGCCGGTAGATTCACTCATAGGCCCCCATTGTTGGTCTGCTGCCCTAAGTCATTCTCTAGGTCACCACATGCAGTCACAAAAGCTTCCCCTCCTACTTCAGAAGGCTTTCCCATCTGTGTAACTCTCCCAGCAGTTCGATGTCGTCCCTCCCTCTGAGAAGCAATGAATGCCCAAAAAACGCAAAAAGGAACAGTCCCTAAAAAACAATCCTCCCTCAACTTCCCCTTTCTTTACACGCCCCCTAAGCAGCTCTCCAATAGAATGAGCAGCATGACGCCCCCCCCCCCCCCCCTTGGGTCTCTATAGTCCTTTCCCCCAACGTGCGTGCATTCAGGGGCATACCCCTGCCCCTAACATCTCTTGACAAAGGGCAGGCAAAACGCCACCCAGCCCCTTGTAGGCATATTTGGATCCAAGCATCTTACTATCCCTTACTCATCCTCCATTCAAAATGCCCTCCACGCGTTGAGAGCAGAAAGCAAAAATGTTTGGAGTTCAAGGCCATCTATGCACTCATAACTCCGGTTCTTCATGGTCAACCAATCCTCTATAATATCAAGCATAATCTTGAATTGATAATAAATTAATACTCGATGGCCTTGTTCTTTCAACTTCCCCATCATTTTGTCCATAAGCACCAACTTACCAGCCGCTTCTAAGAGCTGCCCATAAGTATCCTTAGACTTTTTCACCTCTTCTTCCACTCTTGGAATCAATGTAAGAAAATAACAGCACAGCAGAATAGACTTCTAGACAGAGTTGAGAGAAAAATGCAGACAACGATAGACGCAGACTAAGAGATAGAGAGCTCAAATTCTCAAATTGCCGAGCATAATGCAGTTACAATGATGGTGCTATCCACCCATGTGCTCCCAATGTGGAGCTTAGATGGCAATCTAGACAGACTCTAGATGAAGGGCTTACTAGTGCGCAATGTTATGTAAAGCTCAACCTGGGCCATGCTTATATTACTTTTACAAGGTGGTTCGCATAGATAAACGTAGTTCGGAGATACAAAATAGTCTGTAAAATATACGATCCAATAATATCTCTGACAATATCTCCCCGGACCCCGCAGAAGGGGGCAAGCCTCCTTATGCACTCCCCCCATTAAGGTTCTATGGGAAAACCGTGCGATGCCACAAGGCCTTTATTTTCACCTCAAATGGCAACCCAGTGACCTGGAAGTTTATGCCCTACCTAACCTAACGGCTAGGCTCACAAAGATCATCTACAACCATCAACGGTCACACATAGACCTCATCTAACTTAGAAGTTAGGGTTCCTCAAATGTTCGGGCTCTCATAATGGCTTCTCCTCATAATGGGGGCCTTACAAATTAGAGCACCATGGATCATTTGTGGTCACATGAGGGTGGAGTATTGAGCATATCTAACACCCCCCCTCAATGTCCACCCTATGGTGAACTACCTCCTTAGTCCAATCCCAAGCTTTGGAAAGTGTCAAAGAAGTTGCTCTCTCCCAAGAGCCTTGGTGAAGATCTCTGCTCCCTTTTCTTCAATAGGACAATAGCTTATCTCCAGGACCGCGTCCTCAATCAACTATAGTGATACTAGATTTCTATGTGCTTGGTATGTGCATGGAAAATAGGATTTTTGGCGATGGCCATGCAACTTTGGTTGTCACACTTCAAGTCTGTAGCCTCCTGTCCTTGTATTCCTATGTGCCATAGGATCCTCCTCAACCATACTGCTTCACATGCTCCAACGCATGCAGCTTTGCACTAGTATTTTCTTTGAATCAAGAAAATGCCATTGTGTGCATAGATTACCTCTATTCCCAAGAAGTACTTTAGTTTTCCAAGATCAGATATCTTGAACTCCTTTCCTAGCTTTGATTTGATATCTTTAATACCTGCAATATCACTTCCTCTGATGATCAAATGGTCCACATAGATGCATATGTATACTTTCTTGTCTCCTTCCTTCTTCATGTCTGATGGATCTGCAACACTTTCTTTAAATCCACAACTTGATAAATAATCCACTAACCTCTGATTCCAGGCTCTGATTCTTCACATCCAACTGATATAAGCTCCATTTCCTTGATATGGCCACTGCAATCAAAGTCCTAATTGTTGGCATCTTGGCTATGGGGCTGAAAGTTTCATCATAATCTATCTTTAGCTTTGGGAGAAGCCTTTCGCCACCAACCTTGCTTTGTACCTAGCAATGGAACCATCTGAATTTCTTTTAATTTTGTAAGGCCACTTATTACCTATCACCTTCATGCCTTCTTAAGTTGGTACCAACCTCCAAGTATGGTTCTCATCAAGTGCTTTGAGCTCTTCCTTCATTGCCTCTTGCCATTCCTTGCAATCCTTAGCTTCTTCATAACTAGTTGGTTCTTTGTCCTTGATTAGCTGAGTCATGTATGCATAATGCTTTGTAATGAAATTATCATATGTTAACCTTTGTACTGGATATCCTACTCTTGAAGACCTTCTTTCACTTCCTTTAGGTGTGGTTGCCATCTTCTTTCTTTGTTTCGCCACTCCTGGAGTTTGAATTTCTTCTATCTCTTCATCTTCCAACATGCTCTCGTCCACATAGCTTCCTTCTTCAACTGAAATCTTCTCTTTGCCTTTGACTTTGCTTTCTTCAGAGCTGGTCTCTCTTTGCCTAAGCCTTCCACTCCATGGTGAGGGTGTCCTCGTGTTGCATGAGTTTCTTGGACCACTTAAATCCATGCTTTCTTGAACTCTATCATCATTCTTCAAATTTGTCTCACCTATGTCTTCAACCTGCAATGGACTCGTGCATGCATACCAAGGATTCAAATCATCAAAGACAACATCCCTACTTACCTTTAGCTCCTTGTTGATGGGATTATATCATTTATACCCCTTTTGTTCCATAGAATATCCCAAAAAAAATACACCTTTCAGTTTTGGCATCCAACTTTGACCTCAACTCTTGAGGTACATGTACATAGCATATACAACCAAAGA
Source organism: Ceratopteris richardii (assembly GCA_020310875.1). NCBI lineage: Eukaryota > Viridiplantae > Streptophyta > Polypodiopsida > Polypodiales > Pteridaceae > Ceratopteris > Ceratopteris richardii. The sequence continues at coordinate 194,289,697 of CM035410.1, read as the reverse complement.
TTCTAAGATGTGAAATGCAAGTTTTTCTTCCACTCCATGCTTCCTTAGGGGTTAAATGATGTATACCTGATGTGGGACATCTATTCATGATGTTCTTGGTTGTATATGTAGCCTCTCCCCAATAACAACGCGGCATATTCATTTCGTTGAGCATACACCTTGCTACCTCTACTATGTGTCTGTTCTTTCTCTCTGCTACCCCATTTTGTTGAGGGGTATACCTGCATGTAAATTGTCTTTTGATGACATTGACTTGCAAAAATTTAGAAAATTCATGGGAGAAGTGCTCTCCCCCTCCATCGAATCTCAAAGTTTTGATAAACTTGCCAGACTCCTTCTCCACCTGTGCTTTGAATTTCTTGAAGTAGTGGAGTCAATCTGATTTGTTTCTAATGCAATACAACCACACTTTTCTTGAAAAGTCATCAATGAAGGTTACAAAATACCTATTTCCAGCAAGGCATGCTTCTCTTGTTGGACACCAAACATCCGTGTGAATGAGGTCTAAAACATTTGCAGTTACATACGTACTCTTCTTGAAGGGCAGCCTTGATTGTTTTCCATGTTAGCAAGATACACAAATTTCATGCAACATTTTCAATATAAAATTTGGTAGGCCTCTTACCAAGCTCCTCCTTTGCATGTCCTTGAGCTTTTGTAGGTTGATGTGACCTATTTGTTTGTGCCATAGATCCAAATTTGCTATCCTCTTGTCTCCATATGTGACATACATTGAATGGTGTGGCTGATTTATGTCCATTGTGAACATTATCCCTTGCTTTTTTCCTTTTGCTATGAGCTTGAAACCTGCCCTTGGATCCTCAACAAAACATCCTCTTTCATTGAACCAAAGTTGATAGCCCTTTTCTACCATTTGGCCTACCGAAATCAAGTTTTTGGTAATAGTAGGGACATGTAATACCTGTGATAAGCACTTTGCTCTTTGATTTCCTTCCAAACTGATATCTCCCACATGTTGAATGGTATGCTCTGAGGTATCACCTATTTCCACATGCCCTTGATGCTTTGGGACCTGCAAATTACTAAAAAAAATCATTTTGACATGACATATGATTGCTACATCCACTGTCTACATACCATACATCTTCACTAGCTTGCGTTGTATCTTCACCGTACCTCATGGCAAGTAAATAATCATTCCCTTGGCTGGATGATGTGTTTGCATAATTACCTTGCCCTCTATAGCTTTGATTCCCTTGTCTTTGAGCTCTATGATAGCATTCATTTGCAAAATGACCGGGCTTACCCCATACAAAGCATCCATTTGAAGTGGGTTGTCCTCTTCCACCAAATCTTGCACCTCTTCCTCTATCTATTGTTGGAGGATAAACACTCCTATGTGCACAACAAAAGCAAAGGAACCCTCCTTGGATCGTGAAATGTTTCTGACATAGGCTCTGTATTTTCTAAGGTTCTCTCAGTACATGCACAGACTGAATATGAAACTTTGTAGCCTTAAACTAGACTTAAAGGATTTCAAATGAGAGTAAAATCACTCCATTTGGATACTCGATGATGCCTCAACCAGCTGCAGCAAAACAGATAACTTGATCTCTTCATAGAGTACTATCTAACTACACACACACACACTGTTCTGGACTTTTCTCTCCACATTTGGAGGTACTGAACTCGAAACATATACCACTCAAATTAGAACTTATAAGCTTTTCAACAAGACAAAAATCATTGAAAATAGATTCGAGATGAAGGAGAAACAACAATTACAAGACCGAGGGGGTCTGCCAAAATCATCTAGATAGATAGAGTGTGTAAAAGTGAAATTTCTGCAAAATATGCAGAGCATAGCTAGTAGGGGGTGTGCTTAAGCAAGGTGGCAGCTTGGGCACATATTTCCATGACTCTTAGTCATAATACAATGCGTTAGAGGTTTTAAAGGCTACATACTAACCTCTTTAACCAATCAAAAGCATATACACGTCAAAAGTGAGGTCCAATCACATCAAGAGGTGAGCTAAATCTTCTCTAATCAACTTCTTTCCATTATGGGCATAATTTGATGCCTCCAAATCATGGATATCAGCCTCCTTTGGTTGTGGAAGGTTCAATTTGGGGCATCTTCCCACACTCTTGAGCTTGAAAAACTTTCAACAAAAATCTCCTGCCCAATTTGAGTCACACTATCCGACTAGAGATGATCCTTCTTTATAAAGAATACCATAATGAGTGGTTCCTTTCACATACATGAGTATCGGCATGCTTGCCTTCTAATGAGTTTGGCAAGGCTTATTAGAGAACCTGCTTACTACTCGAACAACAAAAGAGATGTCTGGTCTTCTATTGCACAAGTAGATGAGACTTCCAACTAATTTCCTATATCTTCCAATATCCACTTGAGGTGAAGTATCTTCAATAGATATTTTTGTGTTGACCTCCATAGGTGTAGAAATTTCATTGCAATCCTCCATGTCAAATGCCTTCAATATCTGCCTTGCATACTTTTGTTGAGAGATGAAAATCTTCCCTGGTTCCTGCCAAACTTCAAGACCTAAGCAAGAATGCATTAAGCCCAAGTTTGTCATTTCAAATTCTGAACTCAGGGCATCTTTTGTTTGTTGAAGAAGAGCAGCATCATTTCCTGTAATCACAAGGTCATCTACATAGAGTACAAGCAGAATTGTCTTCCCTCCTCTCTTTAGAACATACAAATTAGCATCAAAAGCACATCTTTTGAAACCTAGATCCAAGAGATAGTTATCTATCCATTGGCACCATGCTCTAGGGGCTTGTTTTAGCCCATATAATGCCTTCTTTAGCTTACATACCTTGTTCTCTGAATGGGAGCCTCAAACCCTGGTGGTTGAGAAACATATACCTCCTCCTTGAGGTCCACATTCAGGAACGCTGATTTGACATCCATGTGATAGACTGGCCAATGTTTATGTGCAGCCACAACTAGTACTACTCGGATAGTAGTCATTCTTGCGGTCCAAGCAAATGATTCACAAAAGTCAATGCCTTCAACTTGTGAGTAGCCCTGTGCAACAAGTCTTGCTTTATACTTTTCTAGAGTACCATCAGCCTTGTACTTTAGCTTCCAGACCCACTTGGTGCCAATGACTTTACACTTAAGGGGTCGATCCACTAGCTCCCAAGTTCCATTCTTCATGATATTTTTGTATTCTCTTTGCATAGCAGCCCTCCGATTCGAATCATGGAGTGATTCTTCCACATTGGTTGGTTCCTTGGCTTCTTCTTGAATGAGATCAGCCATCAAGGTTGTGTTTACAATATGGGCACTTGCCTGTCTCTGTTCCTCTATTCTGTGTGATCGCCTCGGTCCATCTGCAACGTGTTCTAGAGACTGTGGGATGGGGCTGGCAGAATCATAGAACTGCCTCACCCAACGTGGCAATGGTTTTTCCACTTAGGTGTCGGTAGGCTGGTGACTTTCAGACTCATCATCTGAAGATGATGCTTCCTTCTCTTGTGTAGAAGGGATAGCTCTTGGGCTAGGTTCATAGTGGATTGCCCCTTTGCCTGATGATGAAGTGGAAGCTCTCTTTTCCTCCTCCACTACATGTGGCTACCTTCTCTGAAGATGATGCTTCCTTCTCTTGTGTAGAAGGGATAGCTCTTGGGCCAGGTTCATAGTGGATTGCCCCTTTGCCTGATGATGAAGTGGAAGCTCTCTTTTCCTCCTCCACTACATGTACCTAGAACGATAGATTTTGATGCTTTTTCCTTGAAGCTTGTTTCTCTCCTATCTGGAACATGTACATAATATTCACTTCCAAATACTTTGAAATGGGAAACAGAAGGCTTTTTATCAGTGTAGGTTTCTTGTGGAGTCTTTCCATAAAGTGCCTTGGTGTAGCTTTGATTCAAGATGTAGATAGCAGTGTTGACAGCCTGTGCCCAAAATTGATTAGGCAAACCCTTTCCTTTCAACATGCACCTTGCCATCTCCATGATGGTTTGATTCTGACATTCTGCAACACCGTTCTGTTGAGGATTACGTGCCACTCTGAGTTGATGCTTGATTCCCTTACTCTTGCAGAAATCTTCAAACTCTATTGATGTGAACTCACCACCACCATCTGTCCTAAATTTCTTCATCTTCTTCCCTGTTTCAGTTGCAACAAGCTGAAGCCAATCTTTAAACTTACCAAAAGCCTGAGCCTTATCACAAAGGAAGTACACCCACATCTTCCTACTATAGTCATCGACAAGTAACATGAAGTAGGAAGATCCACCCAAGGCTTGTGTAGGCATTTTTCCGCACAAGTCATCATGCACCAACTCTAGAGGAGAGCTTGCCCTATTCTTGCTTTCTTGTGGAAACACCTTCCTTTGGTGCTTGCCCATCATGCAAGCTTTACATGGTTCCTTCATTTCTGCAATCGATGGTAGGTGTGCAACCATACCCCTGCGATGCATCTCCTTCGGTACATGGTATCCAATGTGGCTGAATCTCTCATGCCATAGCTTACTTGTGCCCACATTTGTAGTGGCTGTAAGAGCACACAACTCATACATGTTGTTCCTCCTTATGCGAGTCCCAACAATGTTGCTGTTACCATCCATAATCTTAGCTCATGTCTTACTGAAAGATACTTGATGACCGTGATCAGTTAAAGAAGCTACTAAAAGTAGATTTAGTTTTATTTGTGGAACATACAACACATTTGAAAGCTTTCTGATATTACCATTAGATTTCATGAAAGAAATTGTACCTTCACCCTCTGTAGGACATTTTGCATTGTTTCGTACCTTTACTCTGATGGGTTCCTTTAGAGGCTGTAAGGAACTGTAAAGGTCTTTTCTACTCATCATGTGATGAGATGCACCATTGTCCAACACCCATGAGTCATCTATTCCTGAATCTTCAGCCTAGGAGCACACCTCCTCTATCATAACAAATAACTCAAGGTTTGTTTCTGCTGCGTTGGCAGACTCCTTGCCCATGCCACCTTTTGAAGAGCCACTCTTCTCTTCTGCCTTCTTGATGCGACAGTCTTGGATTTTGTGTCCTTTCTTGCAATGGAAACACTCTCCCTTGAACTTCTTTTTGTCGTTCTTCTTTTTGTCTCCATCTTTTGAAGAGTCTACTTTGCCTCCTTTGGCATTTGCTGTGAATGCAACATCTCCTTTGCTACCACCACTCCTTGCCTTGAGCCACAGCTCCTCCTCCATGATTAAGGCACTAAATTCTTCAAAAGTTAGTGGTTGAGGTCTGATTTGAGTGTTAACAACAGTTACCAAACCATCAAACTTAGGTGGATAGATTCGAAGATAACGTTGAGCTAGCTCCTCACTTGACTTTTGAACACCTACTCCTGCCATTTGATCTCATAGATTTTTTATGTGAGTGATAACCACCTCTGCAATCTCCCCATCAGCAAATCGTTCTACTACAAACTGATTCTCCAAGTTCTCAATCCATGTCTGATTATGAGTTTCATATTGATTTCTCAATATGTTCCATGCTTCACATGCCTTTGTAGTATGCTGAATGAGAGTCAAAACGCTATCAAAAGTACTTGTAACTAGAGCACAGAGTGCATCTGCATTTCTACATTTCCAAGCACGTAGAAGATCAGCATCAGGAGGAATCATTCAACCAAGATTATTCGGATCAGGTCTTTCTTGGAGCTCATGATTAGTCCCAAGAACAGTCTCTAAAAGCTCATACAAATCAAGAATAAAAGTGATTTTGAACTTCCACAAGGTGTAGTTCATACCATCAAGTTTACCTTTTGTGAAGGCTGCTGGCCGTATCCCCAACATTGGGATGACCAGCACCATTGCTACTCCTGCTTGTGCGCCAGCTACTCCTGTTGATGAACCACCTTGGCTTCCAGTCGTAGATGATGACGTGCCGCTTGACATCTTCTCTCTTTTGTTGTTCAAACCTCTGCAACCTCCGTGTTTCTGCTTTTGCACCACTTAGAGCCTCTTGAGCTCTGATACCATGTAAGAAAATAACAACATAGTGGAATAGACTTGTAGATAGAGTTGAGAGAAAAACGCAGACAAAGATAGACGCAGGTTGAGAGATAGAGAACTCAAATTCTCAAATTGCCAAGCATAATGCAGTTACAATGATGGTGTTGTCAACCCGTGTTCTCCCAATGTGGAGCTTAGATGGCAGTCTAGACAGAATCTAGATGAAGGGCTTACTAGTGTGCAATGCTATGTAAGGCTCAACCTGGGCCGTGCTTATATAGTTTTTACAAGGCGGTTCGGTATAGATAAATGTAGTCGAGCGATACAAAATAGTCAGTAAAATATACGATCTGACAATATCTCCATGACCAGAAGTCCTACTGTCTCGGCCCTACGAGCCAGGGGGATAGCCCCCCCGAACCCCACAGAAGGGGGCAAGCCCCCATCTGCACTCCCCCCATTAAGGTTCTATGGGGAAATCGTGTGATGCCATAGGGCCTTTATTTTCACCTTAAATGGCAACCAAGTGGCCTGGAAGTTTATGCCCTACGGCTAGGCTCACAAAGATCATCTACAACCATCACACATAGACCTCATCTAACTTGGAAGTTAGGGTTCCACAAATGTTCGGGCTCTCATAATGGCTTCTCCTCATAACGAGGGCCTTACAACTTAGAGCACCATTGTTGGCAGTGGTTACGGCAGTCAAGGACTTACAAGACAAGGGAGCCAACGAGAAGGGCCAAGCAGGCAAAGCAGGCAAAGCAGTCAAAGAAGATCTGGCAAATAGGCCTATCATTTTTTCCTGAATTAATGTTTCTCAAATAGTGATTTTAGTCACTCCACATCATTGTAAATACCATTCCACCTTTTTGTAGCTCCATTTTGTGCAAGCCAAGGAGTCCTTGAGCTTGAGGAGCATTAGAAGTACCTACTTATCAATTTTCATAATTTTTTGACTCCATTTGAGCTCTCAAATAGGCCCTAGAACCTAATTCTTAACTAGGCCGGACACTAGGTCTGGATAGGGCCAAAACTAGTCAAAAACTATAAAAAGAGCTAGAGAGCTCATTTTTTAGGTTAGCTTGTTGTAGAATTGAACTTGTAAGAGCACTTTTGAGTAATCTAAAGAACTCCATTGTCTCTCTCTTTGTTCTAACCTTGTGTGCGCATGTGTGTGTATGTGTGTGCATGTTAGTGTGCTTCTCACTCACACACTTGTGCCATCACTTGTTCGAGGTCTTCATACCATCCTCACGTCTTCCCGGATTGACATTAAAGGAGGTGCTACTCATCATTGAGCTACACCAAATTTTGGCGCTATTGCCGGGGATCGGGCTTTGAGGACGAGCGTGTGATGGTAAGACGTAGAGTTGTGACGTTGGCGTTGTAGGTAATTTCTTTACTTTTCCTTATTTTTCTCTTTCTTACTTCACCATCATCATCACCGTCATCATCCTCACCATATCCCACCTCCATCTCCATCATCGTGAAAATTTCAGTTTTTAGATCATATCTCCTTCCTCCCTCCATTCCCCTCATTTCACTTGTGAGAGAGAGCGATTTGTGTGTGCTACTTTTGCATGTTTTTTGAGCTTCCTTGCAGGATTTTGCTATCTCATCGTCTCCAACAGGCTGCACAGGTACGGAAAAGCTGGGCCCTGTCTCTGTGTCGCAGACCTCTATCGATTGCGATCGACAGAAAAATCGCGCCTTTGGTAAAACAAAGCACACCACAATGACACACATGAGGAGCACATTCCAAATCACTACTTAAAATTAAAAAAATCCATGTTTCTCTGTCAATCGCGACTGACACTATCGATCGTGATCAACAGCCACGATCGATAGAAGACAACCAATAGACCCTGTCAATCGTGATTGATACCATCGATCGCGATCGACAGCCACGACCGAGACCTCTGTTAGTCGTGATTGACACCGTCAGTCAATCGCGACCGACTGAAATTTGACGATTGACACCAGAATTCGCGTGTACATGTGTCCCTCGTGATGTATAGAGCCCCGATTGATTGAAATTGCGCCAAAATTCAAGGAAAAAGTGTCGATTGCAATTGACACCGTCGATCGCGATTGACAAGACCCACGACCGACTCTGTTGATTGTGATTGACACTATCGATCGTGACTGACATGTCGATCGCGATTGATAGGCCCGACGGACACCTCTGTCAATCGCGATTGATAGACCTGTCGATCGTGTTTGACAGGCTTTTTCGGCTAAAATTTTAGGGTTTTATTGTTTCAAGTTTTGGGGATAATTTTGGGCATATTTGTCTATCAATTAGCATTTTGTGAGGTCCCTACACTCGTGTTTCGAGAAAAATCTTGTGAACTGTTAGCCTATTTGAACACTGTTTTAACCCTAAAATCCTAAATAGACATAACTTCCTCATACGAAATCCGTTCGGGGGATCTTAGGCTCATTGGAAAGCTGGTGGGGAGTACTACCAAAACTTCCACTGGTTATGGTAAAATTAATATCAAGATTATTAGATATAGTATTTTGAAGTTGACCATATCCAAGGGGAAGAAAACTAAGGGATCTCTAGAATTGTTTTCCATGAAGACAAAATGCTAATTGATATCTGAGTTACATGAATGAAAGTAATTTGTTCTTTCAATGGAATTTAAATCTTGAGCTAAATTTGGGACTACTGGTCCATTGAGAGCACTCAAGGGCATCCAAAGCAAGGGCATTCTGCAAGCTTGAGAACAAGGTTCTTGAGCACTAAAGAGCAAGGGATCAGTAAATGAGGTTGGAATATTCTCAACTTCCTTTGTCAATTCCTAGCTTAAGTTAAGTGCGTGTAGTGTTAGAAATGATTCAGGGCAACGATAGGCATCTATTAAGTTGAAGAATATTAAATACTCAAGTTCAAGACAAAAACATATTCTATGTGCAGTCAATAACTTTAAAGGAAAAGAATTTAACGAGGAACAATCAACTTAAAGTGCGGAAAGTCACTCAAGTATTCCTGACGATGTGATATCAAACAAGATCATAAACACGATAATCAACTAAAAAAGAACCAAGTAACTGATACAAATTGAGCTGCAACGAGGATGTACTTTGGGTGAAAATTGGGGCTACTCAATTAGGCATATGAACCTTAGATCAGGACGACACCTAGGGAGAGATAGACAGAGTCTTAGGTCTTCAGAGGCTAGTGTCAATCATACTGCTAGGTCTTGGGCCGAGCAGTTGAGCCATTATTCACACTACCCTAGCTCCGAAACTAGCGAGTCCGAGATGTCTCATGGTATGGAGAGACCCACAAGAAGTTCAGGCGTGCCATACTTACAAAGAGTCGAAGGCCCTTTCAAGACGCAACTCGAATACCTTAGGACCAACCGATTAGGTGCTTGCATCTATGAGGACGGCCTAGGAAGGTCTATGGTCCAAATTAAAAGCCCAGATCAACTCATTGGAATAGAACATCTAGCAATCAAGTTTGAAAATGGAGCCTATCTAGACAAAGAAGGAACCATGTATGTGGTCACCAGTCACCCAGATAGGACAGAAGAATTTGGGAACGTGATTCCAGAGAAGGACATAGGTGACCTAGAGCAAGGAAACATAGGTGGAGAGCCTAAAACACCTCGAGGCAAATCTATTCTTACTAGATTTATCACACCAGAGTGGATTCCCCAGGACAACAAGAGCATAGATCTACTCTTGAACCAAGAGACTGATGAAGCCTTTTGGAGGTATAAGCCTGATCAGCCTAATGAGATAGGAACAATCACAATCTATGAGTTCAAAGATCTTGATAGCCCAGGAAAAGTTACCTATTTAGACCATACTTCGGAGAGGATCTCTGTGGTCTTAGAACATGGTAGGCATGCCTACACTTGGAAGGGAGAATTTATTTTCCTCCAACCAAGATCTAATGTTTCTTATGGCCACCTAGGAGCTGGAATGGCCCAAGCTCATGGAGCTCAAAGAGACAAGAATAGAGATAGGCCAGAAGTGAGTTTTGCCAACCCAATGGGAAGAGAAAGAACGAGAACGGAGACGGATAGAGTGGAAATTGAGAGACCTAGAGCCCCAAGAAACCAAAGAAATGTGGATGAGTTCCCTCTACCGAGACCTAGAGAGCACACGAGGACTTTGAGACCTACACAGCTCGTTAAATCCATGAAGAACTACTTCAATGGCACTGGAGACCCATACGATCATGTGGCCGAGTTTAGGCAAGTCTTCAGAGCTGAACAAGTGGAGGAGACTATTCACGCAATACAATGCCTTTGGTCTAACCCTTAGGAACACCACCCTTACGTGGTTTCAACCACTAAATGAGAGACACTTCAGGAACATAGACCAACTTCTAGAGGTGTTCATTACTGAATTCTCCAAGAATGGTATACGGCATACATAATACTTCCTCACTGATTCATAGCTTCAAGCATACGCCTCAAGAGACCATTAGACTTGCAGGAAGGAGGTTTAGGCAATATGTAGAGAGATGTCCAATTCCTGAGCTACCCACTCCAGCCAAACAAGTGGGTTTATTTTTGGATGGATCGCTAAGTACCAAATTGAGATCATACATGTACTTGAAGGACCCTAGGACCATAGAAGAGTGTGTACGCATGTGCATTGACATAGAAGACAATCTAGGATAGGAGCTAGAGATTTCCAAAATCTACAAAGATTCAGATAGTTCTACTAGCCTCTCTTCCTCGCAATCCACATCTATTGAGGAACTCGTTGAGAAAGTAGCTCAAAAACTAGGCGTCTCTAGCAAACAAATCCCAAGATTTGCCCCAGTTAAGCGGTCCCATTATGGCTCAACCCCAAGTGAATCCTAGTAGCCAGTACTGCACCATAGAACGGAGGTACACCAACCACACCGCACAAGATTGCCCCTACAATAAGCAAGCAGTTAGGCAAACCTACCCTCAGCCCTATCCACAACAGGGAAGATATCAGAACCAGTATCCACCACAACAGTATGCAAAGCCTCAACAAACCTACCAACCACAATATCAGGCCCAACAGAGACCTCAACCAGTGCTAGCTCAACAACCTCCTGCTCCAGCCAATGTGATCCTAGTAAAGTATGTAGTTGCAGAAGAGAACCTGAATAGAGCCATAGTGCCAGTGACACCATTGCTTTCAGAAAGTGACCCCAGTGACCATAGCTTTGATTCTACGCATATTGATAGCCCCCAGGCTTACTACATGCAGTCTCCTGAACATGGTGAATCCTACTATAGTGAAGAACCGAGTGAACCTAGTTGGGAGCCAGAATATGCAAATGTCATGTACGCAAATCCCAACTCTCGACCTCAACCTAGGCAAGTAAGACCCCCATTCCCTAGAGGACCATGCTATCGTTGTCATGGTGATCACCTCATTCGTGATTGCCCAATGCCTGCACCTACACAACCCCAATCAGTAACAATATAGGGCTTTTGTCAAGATTGCAGAAAAGAGCATCTCTTACGAGATTGTCCAAAGAACCCCAATTATATGCCAAAAATCACTCCTATCAACGTTATTGGGTTAGTAGTAGACACTACAGGAAGTGTCACTTCCACTGCACCAGTGCAAGTGGTCACCAGAGCTCAAACCTTGCATCAAAACCTAGGAGTAGGCCAGGAAAAGAGCTCCAAGGTTAGTGAAATAGAGAGCATGACGAAGAAAAGGACTAGAGCTTGGAAAGATAGTCGAGAAAGAATAAAAAGGCAATGGGCAAAGAAGATGAGTGAACTTGAGGAAAGCCTAAGAGAAACGAGAGCCAAGATAATTGAACTTACATCTCGAACTCCCTCTCACACTACCCCACCACCACCATTCCCATATCCATCCGATCCACCCCCTTACAACCTACCTCATGCGACCCCACCACCCCCTAGAGTAGGATCAGTATTAGCAGATCCCACTCCCGAGGACCTAAATATGATGCTTAAGGCATATCAGGCCAGAACCCAAGAAGGGCCAAATGTAACGGATCATGAAAAGTGTTACCCTAGAGCCGAACTAGAGCTTGAACGAACTAAAATTTGTGCTAAGATGGTGGAATTGGCTCAAACCATGTTTGAAGCCAGTCACCTCTTTAACATCTCTAGTTCAACTAAGACGCAGTTGCACTTTGATGGACTGCTAGAAAGATTGAAAAGGCTTATTGCACAACCAGAAAAGGAACCCACCCCTTCAAATAAGGGCAAGGCAAGTGAAAGGGTAAGCCTTCCTGCCCAGGAAGCCTATGCGCCTAACTCCACAGAACCACACACATCTTCTTCTATGAATCGGTACACACCCAAGTTCTTGCGAGAGATTCAAGAAGAGAAATGGGCTAAAGAAAGTGAAGTCCCTCCTCCCATTGAACTTGTCGATGAAGCTCATGACCAATTCCCACAAGATATTCCTTCCATTTATGAGGAGCAAGAGAGTACCCAATCTTAGGAGAGATTAGACTTCGAGTCTAACTCCTTACAGGAGCTACCCCATTTCACAGGCCCATGGGAAGCTAAGTCTACATATATGAGAACACCCACGATCATGGTAAGAAACGAGGACTCAGTCATACCTAGGAATACAGAGGTAGTGAAAAACACTAAAGTGCAGTGCAATCTCACCTTGGAAGAGCTACTCAAAGTTAGGCCAGAACTATGGAAGCATGTAGCTAATCAAGTATCAGAAGTAGCAAAACCTCGTTCCCAGTAGGATCTCATAGAACGATGCCAGAAATACCCTTGGACAAGGTAGGAGACATGAGTGAAGGAGAAGAAGGAAACACCTATCTTCCCATCACCCATCAAGAATACACAACCAAGGCAATTTTGGACTCAGGCGCAAGAGTTGCCATTGCTACCACTTCCCTATGGAAGCATTGGGGCAAACCAGCACTCAGGCCAACGAGAATGAAATTGTAGATGGCCGATGGTCACATTGAAAGACCCGCAGGGCTACTAGAAGGAACAACTCTCACCACATGTGGTGTGGAGTTCGAGCATACCTTTGCTATATGTGACTTTAGCAAAAATCATGCCTATGAGATGATTTTGGGAAGACCATTTATGCGACAGTTGCAGGTGGTACAGGATTGGGGAACCAATTCCTTGTACTTGCAACACTTAGGTGTCACGACCAAAGTTAATCTCAAGGATTACTCTCATAGAGATGTCCCTCCCATCCAATCGAATCCCGTCCATAGAACCAAAGATGATACCGAGTCAGTGCATTCCATAGGATCAAGATCCTCATGGATGCATGAAGACACTCACTTGTGGATGTGTAAAGTAGAAGTAGAAGAAGAGAAGAGAGAAAAAGCCAGAGAGGTAGGTGCAAAAGAAACCCATATATCAGTTCATGACCCAGCCTATGCACCTGTAGTATTTCCTAACGAAGAATTTGAACCTCACAGTTGGGCAAAAATTTTAGCAACAATGGATGTAGCCATCAATGAAGAACAATGGACACCCCACTGTGACGAGGATGGCTATGACATTTCAGTCTTCTCCATAGAGCCAATCATGGGAGATTCGGTTCCGGAAGAATGTGAACCTAGCACTGATGCATTTGAAGATGCAAGTGACTCCGACCTAGAGTCAATCATTATGGACCCACCCTTTGCATCAGATGAAGAATACTTCTATGAAGTAGAAGCTCATCCTTAGAGACACGAAGAGCTTATAAAAGAAGTGAGGTTAACCACACAAATGACCGCCAAGAGTGAAGGCAAGAAGAGGAAGAAGAGAGAAGTCACACGAGAAGAGGAAGAATCTATGTTTGAGGTCCCCGAGAATTTCAAAAAGTATGAGATAGACGATAGGAGAGTCATGGTAAGAATGCCTAAACGCGATGCACAAGCAGGAGAAGCCTATGATAACAAAGAAACCACTAAGAAAATAGTGGTTGCCATAGAAGAAGGAGAAGAAAGATGCACATACATAGGACATGACCTGACGGAAGAAGAGGAGCAAGAGTTGATAGCCTTGCTAAGAGAGTACAGAGATGTATTCACTTGTAGTTACAAGGATTTAAAAGGTGTAGACCCAGACATATGCTCACACACAATTCCCATGACCTCAGATGCCAAACCATCCAAGCAGAAGCCATACACCTATAACGATAACTACGCTGCCAAGATCAAGGAGGAGATAGATAGACTGGTAGAAGCTGGATTCATCTATGAAATTGAGCACACTGAGTGGGTATCCCCCATTGTAGTGGTGCCCAAAAAGAATGGGAAGTTATGCGTATGCATCAACTTGAAGAAGGTTAATGCAGCCACCATTAGAGACAATTATCCTCTTCCTATCAATGAGCATCTACTAGAAAGAGTAGCAGGCAAGGAAGTGTACAGCTTCCTTGATGGATTTTCGGGCTACAATCAGGTAGCCATTGCTCTAGAGGATCAACATAAGACGGCTTTTGCCACAGAGTGGGGCATATTTGCCTTTAGAGTAATGCCATTTGGGCTTACCAATGCACCCGCTACATTTCAGAGGCTAATGTGTCATGTATTTAAAGAGTTCTTGAGGAAGAACTTAGAGTTCTATGTTGACGATCTTTGTGCTCATTCCAACATTAGACAAACACATATTCCTAAACTTAGGAAAATCTTTGACAAATGTAGAGAATATCAAGTCTGCCTGAACCCAGAAAAGTGTGTTTTCATGGTCAGGCAAGGCAAGATTCTAGGACACCTAGTGTCAAAGAATGGCATATCTACGGACGAGGAGAAAGTGAAAGCTATAGTGGAGCTACCTAGGCCAAAGAATGTCAAGGAAGTACAAGCTTTCATGGGGCATTGTGGTTATTACCGACGTTTCATACACATGTATGCCATCATTGCAAAGCCTGTGTATGGACTTTTGACCTATTTTGAGTGGACTGAAGAATGTGAGAACCCTTCAATGAGCTTAAGAGACGATTATGTTCAGCACCAATCTTGACTACACCAGATTGGAACAAGCCCTTTCATGTTCATGTAGATGCATCCAATTATGCTATTGGATGTGTACTCGCACAACCTACAGGTGAAGGTAATATGTATCTTCCAATTGCCTATGCTAGTAGACAGTTGAATGCAGCTGAACGAAACTATACCACCACTGAACGAGAAGGATTAGGCATGGTATATGCAGTAAAAAAGTTTAGACACTATTTGCTTGCAAATAAGTTTAAATTTTTTACTGATCATTAGGCATTGTTGTACTTGGTAAACAAACCATGCAATACAGGCAGATTAGTAAGATGGTTCCTCTTGCTAATGGAATATGACTTTGAGGTTGTGGTGAGGAAAGGCAAAACTCATTTGAGAGCAGACCATCTCTCTAGACTCACATCTGGAGAGGCCCCACAAGGAGTATCAGATGATCTTCCTGACGCTTACTTGTTTAATTTGGAAGTCGTGCCGCAGTGGGCTAAGACATTAGCGCCAGTATTAACATACGGGCCTAATCACCTAATCATAAACACTCAAGATAGAGAGGTAGTAAAGGCCCAAAAGTACCACATCATGGCAGGAAGTATGTACAAGCATACAGATCAAGGAATATTAGCCTGTTGTGTGGAAGAGGATGAGTACGCAAAATGGTTGCAATTAGCACATGTAGGTGCATTAGAGCAACATTACTCAAGGCAACGAACCCTATAGACATAAGGAGACTCGGAGTGCACTAGCCAACTATGGAAGTAGATGTACACAAGTTGTGCAAGGAATGCCCATTCTTTCATATTAGACCACCTGTGGAGCATGCTACACTGTACCAAGTATCTCTAATACCAGATTGGAGTGAACCATTGGTAGCCTTCCTGAGGACTAAAACATTCCCTCAAGATATGACATTGGCCAGACAAAGAAGTCTAGAACAAGAAGCCCTAGATTACTCATTCATTGGTGATAATCTATATAAGCGTGGTAAAGATGGTTACCTCAGATTATGTGTCCATGAGAGCAAATATCTTAAGATCTTGGAAACTACTCACCAGGGTGTAGTAGGAGGACACTTTGGACCAGATCGGGTGATCAAGGCAATCCTATTTGCAGGATTATGGTGGCCAACCCTTCATATGGATGCAGATACCTATGTGAAGAGGTGTGATGATTGCCAACAAACTTAGTATCCTATACGCAAAGATGAGATGCCTTTGAAACCTATGATGGGTGGACGTGCATTCTCTAAGTGGGGAATAGACTTTGTAGGCCCTATTAACCCCCAGCCAAGAGTTCACATGCCGAATACATCATCATGGCCACAAACTATCTAACCAAGTGGGTAGAAGTGAAAGCCACAACGAAGAATGATGCTCAAACGACGGGTAAGTTCTTATTTGAGAATGTGTTCACCAGATACCGGCTACCTATAGAGTTAGTTAGTGATAGAGGGACTCACTTCTTAAATGAAGTCATTGAAAATCTTCTTCAAGAGTTCTTGGTGATACACAAGAAGTCTGCCCCCTATCACCCACAAGCTAATGGCCAGGCTGAAAGCACAAATAAGATTCTATGCAATGTACTGACAAAATTAGTGAATAATAAACGCTCTGATTGGGACAAACAGCTACACCATGTTGTTTGGGCTTATAGAGTTGCTTATAAAATGGTACTCCAAGCCACTCCCTTTCAGATGGTGTTTGGCCAAAATGTTGTGCTAACCATTGGACTTCTTGATACCTACATTGAAAGTAGCACAAGAGCATGACTGGATAGGCCATGAACTCTCTTCAAGGATCTTTGATCTTGAACGATTAAGTGAAACACGATTGAGAGCTGCAGTAGGAATTTATGCAGCCAAGAAGAGGCAAAAGGCATATTTCAATGCACATGTGAAGGATAAGGGCTTAAAAGCAGGAGACCTAGTTTTGGTCTACACTTTGAAGCAACATGCACGGAAACTAGAGAAGAGAGGTTATGGACCTATGAACATAAATAGGATCTCAACGAGTGGAGCAGTTCAGCTAGCTACACTAGAAGGTGATGTCCTCCCTAGTTACATCAGTGGATGCAGAGTCAAATTATATCAAGAACCCCTCACAGAAGAGATGCTAAATCGACTCAATACTGCTAAGAAACGCAAGGAAGAAGAAAAGAAAATCCGAGAAGAAGCGCAGGCAGAAGCCTTGGAATGCATCCGAAGAATGAAATCGAGAAGACAGGGTAGAGAACAGCCTAGGACAGATGCCTACACAGATCAAGGATATCATATGGCAATGTGTGAAGTCTCAGGTGTAAGTTCCCATAGAATAATTGATCAACGTCCTTTTGTAACCTTAGAGATAGGACAAGGAAAGAGTGCAAAGACTGTAAGGGCCTTGATTGACTCAGGTGCAGCCACTAGTGCTGTTAAATTTTCTTACTGTCAAAAGTTGAAATTAATTGTCAATCCTATAGAAGCATATCTCATAGGATTGGGAGGCATGGAGACCCATTGCATGGGCGAGGTGGAACTTCCCCTCTACATTCAATATGTTTTACTCACAGTTAAAGTACTAGTGTGTCAAGACGAGGACCTCATTGAGCCTCTTGACTTGCGTCAAGACTGGATCTATGATCATGCAGTCAACCTAAACCTAAGAAGTGGACTTCTTCAGGTCTGGGTAGATCAGAACCGCATTACACTTGAGTTAGAAAATGAGGCACTCAAGGAACTAGGAAAGGCACAAACTCCTGGTCCTTCCAGGAGTACACATGAAGATGACCATGCTATTCTTGTCCAACACTATGTGATGCAGAGGGATGATTATCTCAACAAAGAAGTCAAGGATACGACAGAACTCCCTTCTTTTCCAAAAGCCACAAGGATGCAGCAACCAAAGGCGGATCAAATGCAGAAGAAGCACACGACTTATGCTCGAAGCCCAAAGAAAATACGAAGCACGGTGTCTCAACCATCAAAACAAGTGTGGGTGCGAAAAGGCGAGCATCCTATTGTGGTCAAGCCACAACAACTAGCTCAACTTCCTATTAGTGATCAACGACACAACACTTGTTGGAGATAGATGTCTGCGGAAGCACGCGAACAGCACAAGGAAGAAGAAGAAGCTTGGAGCACAAACACACAATACTGAATGTATTACTAGAGAATGTACAAAGATAAGTAGCCCATTAGGGCAATAGGCGTATATACAAGCCGGGGGAAAAAAAACTCCTAAAGAGGGAAAAAAGTGCCCCGGCGGTCCTAGAGTGTTCACACACATCACTACCTAAATATATCAACAAATCCCCCCTGGGCGTGATGCGGTGAACAAGGAGCTAGCACTCATGTATAAGGAAGTGCCAAGCTATGTGGAAATCACTCCACAAAAGGAAGTAAGCCCAAAGCTTTGCGGAAAGCTTCAAACTTCTCCCTAGGCAGAGCCTTCGTGAAAAGGTCTGCAATGTTCTCGTGCGTGGGCACATATGCCAAGCTGATCTCCCCAGCAAAGAACCTCTCCCTGACAGAGTGATAATGCACCTCAATGTGCTTAGTGCGAGCATGGAACACAGGGTTCCTCGCAACTGCCAATGTGCTCTGACTGTCAGTGAAGATGGTGGTGGCAGAAGACTGGCCAACACCCAAATCAGCCATAAGGCGTCTGAGCCACACACACTCAACAGTCGTTGTGAAAGCTGCCCTATACTCAGCCTCACAACTGGAAGTGGCCACAGTAGGCTGCTTCTTGCTCAACCAAGATATACATGAGCTACCAAGCATGAAGCAAAAACCACTGGTGGACACACAAGTGTCATAGCAACCAGCCCAATCTGAGTTAGAAAAAGCATGCAAATCTGGCGGTAGTGATCCTCCCTTGGGATAAAACAACCCAAGTAGCCGAGTACCACTCAAGTAGCGAAAGATGCGCTTAACCGCTTTCCAATGCGTGAATCCTGGGCAATGCATAAACCTGCTCATCTGTGAGACAGCAAACTCAATATCTGGCCGAGTAATGCATAATTAAATCAAGCATCCAACAGCCTACTGATAGAGAACAGCATCAAATGCATCTCCAGCATCATGAAGACTCAATCGTAAAGCTGTCTCCATAGGAGTGGCAATAGGCTTACAGTCTTCAAGGCCAAAATGCTACAATAATGTGTCAATATATTTCGTTTGACACAAAGCCATTCAACCATCAACGTGCATAAACTGAATGCCCAAATAGTGATGCAAATGCCCCAAATCAGACATCTCAAATGAGGCATGCAAATCAGCCTTAAAATCAGCAATATGTGTCTCAATAGGACCAGTGAGCAGCATGTCATCAACATAGACAACAATGATCAGAAGCACATCATTAGCACGTTTAACATATAAGGTGCTTTCAGTTGGACTGTTCTCAAAACCATGTGCAATCAGATAGGCATGTATCTTCTCATACCAAGCACGTGGTGCTTGCTTTAAACCATATAATGCCTTCTTTAACCTGCAAACCTGGTTTTCATGCCCTTTCTGCACAAAGCCACACGGCTGAAAAACATACACTTCTTCATGCAAGTCACCATTCAGAAATGTTGTTTTAATGTCCAACTGATGTACATTCCAACCATGATGGGCTGCAAGTGCACAAATGCTCCGAACAGTAGTCATACGGCATGTAGGTGCAAAGGTCTCATCAAAATCAATGCCTCTTTCATGTGCATAACTCTTTGCAACAAGCCTAGCCTTATACCTGTCAACTGTACCATCAGGTTTACGCTTCAGCTTGTATACCCACTTAGTGCCAATGGCCTTCTTGCTAGGAGGCAAGTCACATAAAGACCATGTACCATTCTTCATTATAGCATCATATTCAGATTGCATAGCAGCCATCCAATTTTCTGAATTTTGTGCTTCATTAAAAGAAACAGGCTCATTCTCATCACAGAGACTAGATGCAGCCATAGCATAGTAATCTGATGCAAAGGAGGCACTATGAGAGCCTGAACGAGTACGATATGACAAATGTGCATCTAATTTGCTGTCACGCAAAGTCTGCACCAGCCATTTTCGCATAGTTTTTGCCTACTCAATATCAGCTCTCTCATCAACAAGTGCATCATGTAAATCTGCATCAGAAATAAAATGATATGCATCATCATATGAAACCTACAAGGGCTGAGAAGTTGCCTCATTAGGACCAGCACTAGATTGTCCACCTGTAAAAAGAGGCATCAACGTATCATACATGTCTTTGGAGCTAACAGATGTCTCCTTAGTACATGAAAGCAATGGCTGAATAGCATCTTCCACAAAGACAACATCACGGCTAACTAGAATGCGTTTAGTCTGTGGATGATACAGACGATAGCCTTTACTTTCAGAACTGTACCCAACAAAAATACATTTTACTGCCTTATCATCCAATTTTCTGCGATGTTGTTCAGGCACTAATGCATATGCCAAACAACCAAAAACATGCAGATGAGCAACAGATGGCTTGCGGTCACGCCAAGCCTCATATGGAGTGATAGACTGCAACGCTTTAGTGGGACACCTGTTCAGTACATATGCTGCACACATGACAGCCTCAAGCCAGAAACTATGTGGTAAAGCCTGACTTTTGACCATGCACCTCGCCATCTCCATGAGTGACCTGTTCTTTCGTTCAGCAACTCCATTCTGTTGAGGTGTATACGGCACTGTACGCTGGTGTTTTATCCCACGTTCAGCCAGAAATGCATTAAAATCTGAAGACATATATTTCCCCCCTCGATCAGAATGGAGGGTGCCCATTTTACATGCTGACAGATTTTTAGCCAAAACCAAAAACTGTTTGAAGCACATGAACACTTCGGACTTTGCTTTGAGTGGATATACCCATGCATGCCTGGAAAAATCATCAATGAAAGTCACGAAGTAAAGGTAATTTCCAAAAGAGGGTGTCTGCATAGGACCACAGACATCACTATGTACAAGCTGCAATTTCTGCGTAGCCCGAACTGAACCATCTTTTGGAAAGGAAGAACGTTGCATTTTGCCCAAAATACAGCCTTCATAAACATGTTTTCCAGGTGCCTCAAGTTTGGGCAAAGAGGACACCATTTCAGATTTCTGCAGGCGTAGCAAACTAGCAAAATTCAGATGACCAAAGCGTGCATGCCAAAGCTTTGCATCTGACATAGCCTGAGAATCTTGAACTGCACATGCCGAATCATTCACAGATCTTTCATAGTCTATGAGCTTATACAGCCCACGACATAAAATGCCAGAAGCAATAATCACATCGCCATTTGAGAGATCATGAACTGTACACCTATCATCAACAAATTTCACAACCAAGCCAATCTTGGCTAATGCAGAAACTGATAACAGGTTCTTTTTGATCCCTGGCACAAATAAAGCATCTGACAAAGTGAAAGAACTACCATCAGCAGTAGTCAGAATGATCTTACCAACTCCCATAACAGGATAAGAGGAGTTATTGGCGCATGTGACAGTATTCCCTGTAGGGGCAGGCTCGAGTGAAGAGAAGAAGCTGTGCTGCGAGGTAATATGTTTGGTCGCCCCACTGTCAAAGTACCAAACATCTGAGTCTACTGCAGACATGCACTGATCATGAGAAGATGGGTCAGAACTGCAGACAGTAGTAAACGCCCATTCTTCTTCCTGCACAAGATTTGCAGACTCTGTTTTTGGTGTAGAGGCCTCTGCAACAACCATTCCAGCCTCTTTCTTCTTTGCCTCTTAAGCAGCCAATTTTGGACAGTTCTTTATAATATGATCATTTCCTTTACAGTACTTGCAAACAATTTCTGCTTTTCTGATTTCTTCTCATCTTTATCCTGGTTCTTCGATTGTGCAGCATTTGCAGATTTCTGCTTACTAGTAGAAGAGCTCCATTTTCCTTTGCCCTTCTGACTAGCCAGGAAAGCTTGATCTGCAACACGCATAATGAACCTGTTCTGCCTGGACTGATCTTCCTGCAACAGAACAGAGACTAATTCCTCAAATCACAAGGCATTCGGATTGTCTTTCATCATCAACCGAAGAGTAGAGGCAAAACTCTGATATGAATCAGGAAGACCATTCAGAACGGTCTGCACAAGTGAGCTATCTGGTATAACCTCATTAGCAGAAATCAATTGTTCCTTCAGGTCTTTGATCTTTGTAAGAAAATTGTCCATAGAATCACCTTCATTCATGTGCTCACTCTCCAACTGTTTTCGGAGGTAAGCAACAGGAGCCTCATTCCTAGCCTGGTACAAAGTGGTAAGTGTATCCCAAGCATCCTTTGCTGTTCTGCAAGAGCGAATGTGAGGAATAATGGCACATTTGACAGACAAAGCTATCAATGCATGTGCCTGGGCATCTTTGCCATCCCAACAAATCTGCTCTATAGTAGGTGCAACAGAAACAGCAGCACGAACAGGAATCTACGGAATATCATCTTCGACACCATCTTCATCAGCTCCAACACCTGTATTTGCAGTACCTGTCGTTACAAGTGTAACAGGACGTCTTTCAACACCCTGCATAATGTTCCACAATCCTTTTGCAACCAGTACATGTCGCATCATATAAGCCCATAATGGGTAGTTGGTACCATCCAACTTATCCTCAACAGCCAACATACGGAATACATCACTGCTTTCAGCCATGGCCGGTGACTAGAATACCTTGATGCAGAAAATTGACTGTATCTCAAAAAGTTGAAGAGAACTGCCCAGACGAGTTCTGCTAGACCTGTCGAAGACTTCGAGACGCTTAAACTGGCGAACAAAAACTGGTATATACCTTTGTCACAAAAGGACGAAATAGCCTGCACAAGCGCTGCGATAGTGCGTTTGGAGGCCGAAACGAGCTCAAATCGCGATTTCGGCACGACAAAGCAAAGCGGTTTTGATCTCGGAAACACCCTGAGTATGCTCACCAAATTTCGTGCGAATCTGAGACTGCAAACGGAGGAGTGTCGACGGCGCCCTAGAAGAAGCGACGACCTGCTCTGATACCAATTGTTGGAGATAGATGTCTGCGGAAGCACACGAACAACACAAGGAAGAAGAAGAAGCTTGGAGCACAAACACACAATACTGAATGTATTACTAGAGAATGTACAAAGATAAGTAGCCCATTAGGGCAATAGGCATATATACAAGCCGGGGGAAAAAAAACTCCTAAAGAGGGAAAAAAGTGCCCCGGCGGTCCTAGAGTGTTCACACACATCACTACCTAAATATATCAACAACACTAATAAGAAGTCTTCCAAAAATTCTTATGTGAAAGTGAAGTCTATATGGGTACCCAAGAAGTCGATGAAGGCTGACCCACAATCAAGATAAATTTGGGTGCCCAAGGCTTGCCTGCGGGCTCAAATAGCTACACAGAGACCACACCCTGTACAACATGGTTCACTCACTCAAACAGCTGATACCCACTCTTATACATCACGCACGAACACATTTTCACCCATGAGCACGAGTAGAATCACCTGTAAATGGGTCCCTAAAAAGCCTCATTTCCAAGCAGACAAGCCCTCTAGAGTCTCTAGAAAACCAAAAGAGGAAGCCATCCACTATGTTTGGCAGCCAAAACCTTGTAATAAACCATTTGATCCCATGGCTAAGCCACTCCCATTTACTAACTACATCCACACTGCACCCCACCATCCCAATTAGCACATAGGTATTCCCGCATTCGCTAACTACACTTCACACTCACATCCACGTGAGCACTAACTAACTGACTAACTATGTCACAGTTCATCATGTTAATGTTGTAATGGGGACACATGAACACTTGGTGTCCATTTGCAATGTTAACATTCATTTTTCTATTCTCACAGAACGGACGACCAGTTTCTTCAATATGGTCGAGACTGCAAGAACAAGCTCCCAGGCAGGCATCAGCCCTCAGATCGTAGACATTGAAAGTCTCCCTATTGAGGAGGAGCTGAAGGAAAGACCACAGGCATTGAGGGCATTACATGTCATACCTATTCAGAATCCTCCCCAAGGGCACACATCTCCAGCAAGCAAAAACTCACATTGGTTCAGTGATGTGGCAGGACCTCTTGGGGAAGGCTCTTATTTGTGGGAGGCTGAAATAGAGTTCAACGGACGTTGGGGCCGTTATCACTTCTTTACAAGAGAGTTTGAGAAGCTTCAAAACAGTGAAGGGTTGAAACCAATATGGAAGAAGGTTGTCCTATATGATTACTTCAAAGCTCAGTTACCCAAGCAAGACTTTCTATGATGTTCATACTTGATTAGCACCCTCACTCCCAGTAGAGAGAAAAAGGGCTACAGCACCTTTGTACTACCGTCTCTTACAAGCGGTAATGAACAGAAGCACTTCAGATTGACGAACAATTTGGTAAGGGAAGCTCTAGATATGAAGGGTATGCACATCCCCACAGAGAAAGAGTCAATGATCCTAGACAACATGAAGAACAGGAACTTGACTAAACTGAAGGATATGGTGGCAATGACACCAACTATTGCCATTCACCTCCGAATGTGCATGCAACACTTCACATTCCCTGCTCAAGAAAGGTTCACGATGCCACCCAAGAAGATTTGGTTTAGTTTATACTTAGCAGACACTTTCAATCTGACAATCAACATGCCTCATTGGATCATTGACCAAATTCACTTGGGACATCAACGATGGTACAAGAAGCAGAATCCAATACTTTATGGTTGTTGTGCTCTTACAAGAATCGTTTATTGGTGCTTGACATACAATGTGCCAATTCAAAGGGCACTTGTTTGGACTAGGGTGCAAGAATTTCAACAAATACTATCAGCCACAGCGCCTCCATCTAAGAAGATGAGGGGGACGATTCAGATGCCCTGTGCATAGGCCCGAGGTGCGACCTTGACACCGGACACAACTCCACGACTTCCAAGGCGAGTTCAACCTTTTACCATCAGATTGCCAAGGCCCAGTGCGAAAGGACCTAATCTAGTGTTCCCACCTATACCAACTGATTTAGAATTCCCTCATGGCTTCACACTGGAGGATCTAACTGATGAGGAAATAGCAAGAATAATCAATGCAACGAATTTGGAGGTAGAAGCAGAGCAATTAAGTGGGCAGCAAACTATCACAGACCAACCCCATCCAACCCAACCAGACATAGTGGAAGTAGATGAAGATGAAGAGGAGACAGCAGAAGAGGATCAAGGACCATTTGACGAGGGAGAACGTGAATATGAGCACGAAGTTATACTGGAACTTGAAGGTGCCCCAACATATACGAAGCAATTAAAAAGACTGTATGACACCATCAACAGGGTTCAGGAACAACACAGACTCTCTTAGGCAGCAGGAAAGGCCCTAATGAACCAGATCCTAGAAGATGAAGGTGTGGATGAACAATACAGGGCAACCCTTGACATAATTGCTGATGCATTGGGGGTACCTGAGATAGTGCATACCGCTCTCGCACATTCACGAAGATCGGAGCGAAGATACGGCAGATGCCCCCTAGACCAGGGAAACAAATGAATGTCTTGGTATCAGAACCACAGGGCACCACATCCACAACCACGGGCATAGCTCATACCATTCATTGCACTGATGAAGCCCATACCTCAAGTGCACCCCCTTCACCCCCTTTACCACCCTCCCCTCCAACTCCACCACCTTCACCTCCTATCGCTACTGTCACAGCCACTGTCACAGCCTCAGATTCCACTTCCCATACCGAAGCATAGAATGTCAGTCAACCCTCACAATCCGCACAACCTGACACCAACCCGATCGTGATTACTACCACTGACACTGTAATTCTAACCGTAGCCACTGAAAACCCCATTCCCCCTATCACACTTTCTGGTGGTTTATATTCACAACTGCACACACCACCTTACACCTTCACTACCATCACCACACTGACAATTCCCATGTACACAATTACTCCCACGACCGCATCCACATATGATCTTATGGACATATCACCCACTTCCGCACCTCTCCCTCCCCCCATACTTCCACAATCTCCCATTCCCCCACCACCCACTTCACCCTTGTCGAGCACAGCATACACACTCCCTTTCCCTTTTCCCTACCCTCCTGTATTCAACACCTTCCCAGCATCCCACTCCTGTTAATAATGTATTTAATACCTTGTACGAGTATATGTCTCAATTAGAACAGCATTACCAGCACCTAGATGCTCAGCATACGAGCTTGTCCAGAAACCATGAAATGCTACAAGAAAGATTCATTAATTTAGAGAAGGAGAAGAGGCTATTACAATAGCAGTTTAATACCTTGCAGGCACAACATGATCAGTTAGTAGCCAATCCACCCCAGACAGATACCGAAGAAAAACAACAACTCGATGATATGTTACACGCTCAGATAACCGATAATCTCAAGCTTCGGTGTAACCTCACCTTACGACGAATACACATGTCTACAGCACTCGAAGAAAATAAACGACTACAGAAACAGAACGAAGAAAACCTGGAAGCAGCAATGGAGAGTTCACCGCAGGAAATCGACCCGGAGCATTTCAAGGCCATCCCATCTGAAAATATGCAAATCGTGTTGGAAACACACGTGGATCTCCTGGAAGCACACGCGGCCTTAGAAAAGGAGCCGGATGACCTACTAAAGCAACTGGAAGCTCAACAAGAGTCACCAAAAGAAGTCATAGTTGCAGTAGACACATCTGAAGAAGTTGCAGAACTCAGAGCATAACTGGAAGAACTACAAAATAAAGTTCTTCAATATGAGAATCAACCCTCTCCCCTCGTGGAGCCGGAACCTGAGGACTTAGTTCCAATTGAAGTTGAGGAGACTTTTGAAGACCCATATGTACCCATGCCGGCAATAGGGGGTAAGCAAACAGAGGAAGGAATGGACACCATTGAGATTGAAGCTCTTGAATGGATGCAAAAGTTAGAGAAGGTTGGTGCAACCCATGATGAGAGAGTTGCAGTACAGATACAGTCTATGTCCCGATTGGAAGAAGTCGTCATCAAATCGGATTACTTCAGAAACCTCTCCCATCATCAGTGGATTGGCACGTCCGATGATTTGTATGTCCCATTCTGCATATTAATGGTAGATTATAATGCTGAGATCAAGCAGCGCACAACAAAAGAACCAACCTCGGCCACCCAATTTGCACCCGATGACATCCCTGCAAGTGCCACGCACGGGAATATATTTCAACCTACTTGGAGGATACGCCTACTTGAAACATACCCCGAGATGGTACGCACTTGGAATAACATGCCTTTATACATCAAGTATAACCCATGCTACTGCCCTGCCTTTCGACGATGATCATGGCCCGAGTACACCAGAACAGTTTTGACAGTTAAAGGATGTGAAAAGTGGCTAAACTACGTATACTTGGCACCCCCTAGTGGCCAACTCACGGTCGGCTACATGATTTCAACCATCCGACATTGGGCAGTCAGATTCAAAAATGTACCAAATATCATGGCACAGATGTGCCTCAAAATCTTTGAGTTAATGTTGATTACATTCAGGACCTTTAGAAATGTCAAAGAACCTCACCTTTCGGCTCTCGGATTCAATGAAGGCAACCAAGATCTCGCCTACGATATGAGCACCACACCACCCATCAACGTCGTTTATGTGTGGCATGCTCGTATCAAGTATCTACTAGCTTGCTTCAAACAAACATTTGAGGAAATGTTTATCACAGGGTTCTGGGAATATCATTCAGAAATATTCATTCCCAGACCATCTCACCTATTACAGTTATTTGTGGTAGAACAGGCACTCCACTCAGAAAAGCTACGCATGCCACATCCGGAAGTACCTGGACCAATTGACTGGGATGCCCTACTCACTGATTTGGCTAAAGGGTTGAGAATAGTAGAACATTATTTAGCCACAGATGTCGTGGAGTACTACATCCAACGGTCCACTCAACAAGGGTCTGTCAGAGACGACAGACGCGAGAGAGGGGGGAGTGTTGGTAGTGGTGAGGGTGGTCAATACAAGGGAGCCAACGAGAAGGGCCAAGCAGGCAAAGAAGTCAAAGAAGATATGTCAAATAGGCCTATCATTTTTTCCTAAATTAATGTTTCTCAAATAGTGATTTTAGTCACTCCACATCATTGTAAATACCATTCCACCTTTTTGTAGCTCCATTTTGTGCAAGCCAAGGAGTCCTTGAGCTTGAGGAGCATTAGAAGTACCTACTTATCAATTTTCATAATTTTTAGACTCCATTTGTTCTCTCAAATAGGCCCTAGAACCTAATTTTTAACTAGGTCGGAAACTAGGTTTGGACAGGGGCAAAACTAGTCAAAAACTATAAAAAGAGCTAGAGAGCTCATTTTTTAGGTTAGCTTGTTGTAGAATTGAACTTGTAAGAGCACTTTTGAGTAATCTAAAGAACTCCATTGTCTCTCTCTTTGTTCTTACCTTGTGTGCACGTGTGTGTATGTGTGTGCATGTTAGTGTGCTTCTCACTCACACACTTGTGTCATCACTTGTTCGAGGTCTTCATACCATCCTCTCGTCTTCCTAGATTGACATTAAAGGAGGTGCTACTCATCACTGAGCTACAACCATGGATCATCTGTGGTCATATGAGGGTGGAGTATTGAGAATATCTAACAAGCAAGAATGGATGCCCACAAAGTTTTCAAAGTTCCATCACCACATTATTGAGATATCGAGTGGTGTACTGTTGCAATGTCTGAAAGAGTATGTCATGTATGCCCCCTTCCTTTTCCAGACGTGATGCACATGCAAGCCAGGAGAGAGATACTCCTTTTCCTGATTTGGGTTGTCCCCACTCACCACTTTTCTCTAATTCTCACTTTCTTCCCGAATGCTAAATGCATCTAGTTTTCCTTCTTAGGACTAAGTATGCTCAAGCAAAAAATGGGATCATGTGCAGGACTTCCTTACCTCTCTATTTCTTGCAATGAAACTTCAAAAACACGTAAGCAATACACTTCCCACAGTCCATGTCATAAAACAGTAAGCAAAACCAATCACTCAAAAACAACCATGATGCAACCATAAGAACAATTTTCCCACAAAAACATATTTTCAAGTCTTTTTCTACTAACACACAATCATGCCATACACAACTTCCATCAACATACAATATACTCTACCAACTATAGCATAATGTATGTCCATGCTCACATACACCCACATTCATCACACCCGGGGCCAAGTGCTCCCAACCTACTGATACCTGCTTACACAACACTCTTTCTTGTCTCATGTCTTCCTACCACAAATCCTCAACAAAACCATGTCATCTCTACATCTTCCACAATCCCAATTATAAATGCATGGAGCAAAACTAAGAACTCAAAAACATTAGAAACCATCAGAAATATGATTCTCGCTAGACCATCCTGCAATAAAATGCAACAAAACATATGATCCACATGCTTCCCACAATCCAAAGCATGAATGCAATTGATGAAATAAATTACCCAAAAAGACTTCCATAACCTGATCATGAGTCTGCCTTCCCAAGACTGCCCCGTAGACCTATAGATAACCAAACACACCACATCGTTATTCAACAACAAGTATATGCATACTTGAATTTCCTTGGCAAAGCCCTCTTTCATCATCGCATTCTTGTCACCTACAAACTCATCCAAAAGATCAATCCAAAAAATATAACAACAGAGAAGCGCCAAATTGGAACCCTCGTTGTCCACATACCACTTTTCTCTCCTAGGTCTACTTCTTCCCTTGTAGCATTTCTTGCATATGTCTTTGCTCATGGCATCATGCACTTACCTTGTGCCAGAAGATAAATGACTGTTTTGGTTCCCCATCAACTTTTGATGATATCTTTGATCATGAGTTTCCCCTCCTTGGATAAGGATCAGCCACCTTACTCACTTCCTTCTCTTTCTTTGTGACTCCAATTTTTACTGTCTCTTCTTTGTTCATCATGGCTTCCTCTTGACCTACTAATAAGCATGCATGACTAGTCAACAATTTTTTAGCTTTGCCCTCTTGCTTTGGAGGTACTTCTTCCAACTCAACTCTTGCATCCCATCCTTGTACATTCAGTTTCTTTTCTATCATTGTTTTCATCCCCGGGTATCTATCCTCGGGCTCAACTCACCAAGCTTTGACCTTTTCCCTCATGTTTCCTGCTTCCACTATGGTGGCCAGTTCAAGATTTGATCCCTTTCCTAGGATTCTTCCCTCCAGATGATCATTGGTCATGGCTTCCCTTGGGTTTATGTGCATCATATAGCACTCAACCTCACTTGTACCTGCCAACATCCTAACAGTTCTTGATCGAAATCATCCTTATAGAACAACAGATTCTGATACTCTCTCATTTTCATGTTTTGGGAATTGAGTAACAACAAATTAAACCTATCTTGAAGCAGATCCTTGTGAGTGTCCATGTGCAAAGCGAACCTTACTCGTCCCATTTCTTGCCTTACTTTCTCTTTTGCCTTTTTTTCCATCTCATCGATTGTCCCCATTTTCTTTTTGTCGGTTGAATTTGGAGCTACTTGGATTTGTTTCGGTCATACTTTGGTGTGATTGTAATGAATCCTGTGCACCAATCGTGCACACGATTGGCTTGTAATAGCCATGGCTGTCCCAATAAGATGGAGAAGGTGGCTTCTGAAGTCCTCGGTCTGACTATCAAGTAATCGACACTAATTTCTAATCCTCTAACAATTGTGCTTACATTTTCAGAAGACCAACCAGTTTCACTTGCATTTGTTCCACCATTCTGAGGGACATTGGAGTCTCTTCCATGTGGGTTAGGCTGAGATCCTTCATCATGTACTCAGTCATTAGATTGATAGCCGTCCCACTATCGAACTGAACACCTGGGACTTCATACCGTTGATCGCAACTATCACAGCAGGAGCATTCGAATCGATTTTTGTTGTAATACTTTGAATGATGCGCTAAATGTTTTTCTCTCATTTTTTCTTCCCTTGGGACTTTTGGGGCTTTTTAATATACTCATTGTAGAACTGTTTCCTATAGGCAGACAAATATTTCAATAAAGTGCCAATGTCTAGGGTTACCTATGTTTCGGCCAATCTTTGCACGATGTCAATCTCCTCCATGCTTTGCTTTTCTTTGTGACACTTTGGAACCTTTAGCCTCTAAAGGAATGGAGCAATGCCTCACACAAAATTATTTGCCACTGGTGGGAGTATCTTGATCTCATCTTGGTCTTCTAATCCTTGTTGTTCAACAAGTCTCTTCACTTGGTTTTCCACTCCCCCATGCTCAGGTACCTTTTTCTTGTTGGCATTTTCACTTTTGCCTTTTGTATTTTTCTTCAAATATTCCTGTGTCCTTGTGAATACCACCACAATAGGGTCTTTCCATGCATCCTTGCTCTAGTCAGCATCCATAAAATGCATGGATAAACTAGATTGTTCCTGAGGATTCAATGTCGTAAACACCACTCCAACTGTAGGAACCATAAGCATGTCAACTGATCGAGAGAAGGAAGGCTTGTAACAATCGTAGCCTGGTGTATCAAGATTAGGAGGAAGTTCAAACTGAGATTTGAGAAACTCAACAAAAACATGCTCTTCAAAGGTTTATCATGATCGCAATAGCATATGTTATTGGAGGAATAAAAGACTTCATTCAGCAAGAGCTTGTCAGTTACATCAACACAGAAGGTCGCATCCAGATAGAGGACATGCTTGGAGATCTTTTTTGCAACATCTGAAGATAACCGAGACATAGAAGATGCTTGGGGAAATTTTGTACATATTCATTTTCTCATCTTGAAATTCTTCATAATGTTAAAGCTTTACCATGTGGCTTTGATACATGGCTTACTGTACAGCTTAATGAGCTTGTAGGATAGTTGTGTTATCTTTGCACATAGTAGCAGCAATGGAACTAAAAGACAAACCACATCTGCTTGGATTTTTTTCTTTCACTCTGGTGAGTTGTGCAAAGGTGGGTATTTAGTGGCAACATGGGGCCACAAGCTTTTGCAACACATGATCAAGGATATGTTGTTTTCCTTGGGAATTTTGGAGGTCTTACTTCACAAGAACATGCAGATAAAAATATATCATCTCAAAGGTATTGGGATGATTTTCTATGAATGATCACGGAGCACAAAGGTAGTTGTCATTAGCTTTTTGTAGCTCAACCATGCCCTCAGAATGGCGAGAGTGCCTCCCTTTATGATCCAGGCAATTGCTTTTTGT
Organism: Ceratopteris richardii; assembly: GCA_020310875.1. Lineage (NCBI taxonomy): Eukaryota > Viridiplantae > Streptophyta > Polypodiopsida > Polypodiales > Pteridaceae > Ceratopteris > Ceratopteris richardii. The sequence continues at coordinate 194,257,701 of CM035410.1, read as the reverse complement.
ACTAGAACAAGCCGAAATTGTCATCATCGGTGATACTGGATCGGAGTTAGTGTAATCACCAAATGAAATGGAGTTTAAGTGTCCTTATATTAGATCCGACTGGTTAAAGATGACTAAAACATGTCAAACCAAATATGTTGCAACCGGCTAGTTCCCGAACATTCTAAGAATCAAACTGTGAGTTTCCAAGATTGAAGCATTTTCTTTTACTGCATGCATCCACTTTACTTGGAGGAATCTAGTTGCTTTGATCATCGTTTTCTACTAAGAGGATTTGATCTGCTCCAAATTCTGTGCCCGGTTGCTATGGATGTACATAATATTTAAGGCTGAAGAAAATAGACACATAGAATTAGTCTGTCAGAAGCTCGGAGAAATGGTTGAGATAATTGTGACAAAGTTTTGTTTACCTGAGGAAGTAGATAAGTCTCCTAGATGATTTAGAAAACATTTCGAGGGACGAGTTCTTGTAGTGTTAAGTTATTAGGTTGAAGAGAAAAGATTTGTGTTTCAGAAATGGTTGAAATTTGTCTATGCTTTCACATGTAGTCCTTAATTCTCCTTGGTCAATCATGAGTGTACATGGAAAGCTCAAGTTAAGCATGATTGGAATTAGGTAATGTTTTTGGTGCCAAAAGGTAGTCTGAGTCCTTGATGTTTGTTGCAATAATAGATCGTGTTTACCTCTCACGCAGGTGGGGAAAGGAACTCAAAGGCAAATCTAGCCCCATAGTCATCACTTGAGTATTTGGTTGAGTGAAGGGGTGAACAAAAATCTGCACTTCTCTCTCCTTTAGTTTCTTGGGTACATCCTATTTGGGAATTATTGTCTGAGTCTTGTGAGAGAGGAGAAATGTGAAGAGGGAATATGTGAGATAGAGGGAGAAAAAGGGTGTGAGATTTTGGGTGTGTGAGTTTGTGACAAAACGTGTGCATGTGAGTATGTAAGCTGTTGTGTGAGTGTGTGAGAGAAAGATTGGTGGAGGGAGAGAATGAAAAGGAAAATGAGTAAGTGTGTATGTAAATGTATGTGTGGATGAGAGTGTGAGAAAAATTGAAAGACCGAATGCATAAGTGTAGGAGAGAAGAAGAGTGAGAGGAATAAGAAGAGAGTGAGCAAGGGTAGAAAGGAAAGTGAAAAGGGAGTGAGTGAGGAAAATAGATAAGCACGAATAGAGAGGGCAAGTGAGTTAGAGGGTGACAAAGGAAGCGAGAAAGTGAGGGTGTGTAGCTCAGTGATGAGTAGCACCTCCTTTAATGCAATTCAGGAAGACATGAGGATGGTATGAAGACCTCGAGCAAGTGATGTGCACAAGTGGTGATGGAGAAGCACACAAACATGCACACACACGTGCACACACAGGTAAGAACAAAGAGTGAGACAATGGAAGCTTTGATTAAGATCAAAACACAATCACAAGAGCTCTTCTTTAGTTGTTCTCCCAAAAATGATCTCTCTAGCTCCTTTCATAGTTTTTGACCTAGTGTCTGGCCTAGTTAAAAATTAGGTTCCTATGCTATTTTGGAGGCTCAAACAAGCTCTAAAAATTATGAAAATTGGTACACAAACACTTCTAATACTCCTCAAGCTCAAGGACTCCTCGCCTTGAACAAAATGGAGTCGAATCTACCAAAAATTGTATTTACAATGTTCATGTAGTGATGAAAATCATTGTTGAAAAGAGATTAGGTTGGAAAAATTGACTGGCCTACTTGCCGGATTTGCATTGACTGCCTTGCCTACTTGTTCATTCTCTCTGCTCTAACTCCATTCATTGGCTTCCCTGTCTTGTAGATCCTTGAGTGCCCTGACTGCTACCAACACCTCCCCCTCTCTCACGTCTGCCATCTTTGACAGACCCTTGGTGAGCTGAACGTTTGACATAGTATTCGACAACATCGGTGACCAAGTGATACTCTTCTAGTCTGAGTCTCTTGGCTAAGTCTATGACTAAGGCATTTCAATCGACCAGCCCTGGAACGTCCAGATGTGGCAGACACAACTAGTCAGAATGTAGTCCTCTCCACAGCAAAACATTGGAGGAGATGTGAGGTTCTAGGAATGAATATTTTGGAATGGTACTCCCAGAATCCTGTAATGAACATCTCCTCAAAGATCTGTTTGTAACATGCTTGGAGGTACTTAATCCTTGCGTGCCATGCATAGACCACGTTAATGGAAGGGGTTGTACTCATATCGTATCCTAAATCTAGGTTGCCTACATTGAAACCGACTATCGAGAAATGGGGACCTTGAATGTTCTTGAATATCTTCATACACATCTGTGCCATAACATCCGGTATGTTTCGTAGTCTAACACCCTAGTGGCGGATGGTGGATATCATATATGCTATTGTGGCCGGTCCCCATGGCAGTGCTAGATACACATAGTTGAGCCATTTCTCACATCCTTTTACATTCTTAACAGTGATGGCAAATTCTGGTCACGTGCGTCTTCGAAGTATTGGGATGAAGAGTGGCATATTGTTCCATGTACAAACCATCTCTGGATATTTTTCTAGAAGACGAAGCCTCCAAGTGGGTTGGAAGATGGATCCCTATGTAGCGCTCTTAGGTATGTCATCAGAACCAAATTGCGTGGCAAATGTTGGTATCTTGCAACTGCGTCGTTTGAATTTCTGCATTATAATCTACTAGTAGCATGCAATATGGCACATATTGATCATCATTTGTGCCTATCCATCGATGATGGGACATGAGTCGGAAGTATTCTCACTTGATAATGGTCTCCTCAATTTTAGACATTGATTGGATTTGCACCACTACTCGGTCATCATGCATGCTGGCCGTTTTTTCGAGCTTCTACATCCATTCTCAGACTTTGACTTCAAGTGTGTCCAATCCTTCAGCTGTTTGTTGGCCACCCGGCATAGGCATAGGAACATGAGGTTCCTCATATGACTCTTCTACTTCAGGCACCAGCTCTTACGGTTCCGGTTCTATGATAGGGGAGGGTTGTCTTTTGTATTGAAGTAATTTACCTTGCAATTTGGCAACCTGTTCTTTGAGTGTGTTCACCTCTTCAGGAGTTGATATAGAATATGTGACCTTTGTTTGCCCTTCTTGTGCCCTTAGCTATCTACGAAGGGTGTCCTGTTCTTTTTCCAAGTCATCATTCACTTCAAGAAGATTAGCATATGTCTCGAGGATGGTTTTCATTGCATCCGAAGGAACAGCTTTAAACCTTTTTGGGTCTATCTCCTGAGGAGAGCCTTCCATTGTTGCCTCTAGATTCTCTTCATTTTGCTTTTGAAGTCATTTATTCTCTTCTAGAGCATTGGCCATATGCCTCCGCAGTAATGCCAGATTACTCCGTAATCGGACATTATCGGCTTGATGAACTTCAATCATTGCTTCTAGTTTTTGAATGTCTTGAGAAGCTAGTGGTTGAGGATGATCTTATTATGTTTGGTGGGTTTGCTCTGGAGTAGTATGATGTTGGTTGAGTTCTGCGTTCTCTTCGTCTAAGTTTGTTAGCCACTTCTGTAGTTGTTGTTGTTCCACAAGTAGAATGCGATGACGATCTTCCAAAGCCTGATATTCGATCTACAACTGTATATACATTGATGTAATGTAGAAAAAATATTATTTACATTCATGGATGTTGGGAAAGTGGAGGATGCAGGGGGAATAAGAAAGGGAGGAGGAGTTGTCAATGAAGTGGAAACAAGAGGTGAGGTGGGGGGAGGTGGAATAGGAGATTGTGGTAGTGTGGCGAGAGAGAGTGGTGTCGTAACTGGTGATGTTTCCATGCTATCAAAAGTGTGTGTAACCATGTAAATGGGGACGCATTAGGGGAAAAAATGAACCCTATGTGGGCCTTGTAAGGATCCCTAATTTTTAGGGATTAAGCTTAATTTTGTTATTGTTTAAGGGGACAAAGTGCATTTAATAGGGCACTTTTTAGTAGGTTGGAGTAGGCTTTCTTTTAGGCTTTACTAGGCCTCTCTCTTTCTTCTTCTAGAGAGAAAGCAAGAGAATCTACTTTCCACATCATCAAACTCATGCATGTATTTGAATTAAAAAATGAGTTTCTTTTTAAGTCTCATTTTCAATGTATATTAACTCAAAAGGGCCTATTTTTTAATATATTTGTCAGAAATCACTTTTTTGGGCCCTTTTTTTGAAGTTTCTTTTACATCATCAAATCCGTGACTATGCTTCCCCCAAAAAATGACTTTTTTCAAATTTCATCATTTTCAGTCATACACAATGGAAAAATACACTTTAACCCATACACATACAAGAAAACACATTTTTTGAGCAAAACATATGCTTTAGAGTCCCTTCCAACTAGTTTTCCATCTTTGTTTTTGATGTTGTTGTTCATTAGAAAAGATGGTGTTGACATGTATCACAAACTTCACAGTAGAACGTCCTCATGCTCTTGCATCAACAAGTATCCATGTTCGTGTGCCTAGAGAGTTTGCTCCAAATACACGATGCAACAATGATGCCAATTCTCAAAATGAACGTCGTGCAGCTGGAGAAAAAAGTATTGATCTTTGGACTCATGGTTCACTATATCCTCTTGATCCAATATCTTCTTACCATCCAACTTCCATAACCTCTCAACTTTACTTCAATTCATTGGTGTGGGTGAAGTTGGACTATTAGGTTACTGCAAGCGATTATCTACACATTCACATGCTAATGCTAAGTATTGGTTCCAACAATATCAACTCCATCATATGAGGGTGGTCACTTTAGAAAGCACAATCATATCTTTACAAAAACAACTTGCAGATTTGGAACAGGATAAAGAAGCAAAACGAAGCATAATTTCAAAGTTAACTGCCAATCTCCAGCAGTTGAAAGAGACTCCACTTGGTATGAGACATAGGAAAGGAGCATTTTCATCCTTTGAAGCTCTTTCAATAGGTGGCGGAGCACACAAACGATGTATATATGCAACAAGGTGAGTGTTTGTTTTACTTTTATATCTTTTAATGAAGATTTGTAATGGAATCTTTCATTGTGTAGGTCGTTTATTCAAGACATAACTACTTCATCAACAACACAAGACCAATTCAAGCTGATGAATAGTTGTATAAACACCAAAGAAATCACTTCTGCTTTAGACTCACCCATAGGAAAGTGTATTAGAGTTGTTGTTTAAGCTGAGTTTTCAAAGAATTTAAAAAACCTTATCACAGTGGAAGATGTGCAGGCAATATGTGACGAAGCAGGCATCAGTAGAAATGGGTATATTGCAATGTACAACCTTCTGAGGCAAGCGTTATAAGCACAAGGTATTTCTCAAAGTATATTTTCATGCCCATATAAAGTGTCTATAAAAAAAAAATCAAATGAGGATGTGACTTGTACTATTGGACAATATTTATTCATAGAAGACACTATGCCTGCTTCTGTTTATCATCCAAATATTCCCAAGAAGCAATAAAAAATCTTATCTACACATTAAGGATTTACTTACACTAAATTCAACAATATATTTGTGGATCTTCAGAAGCTTCAACAAGCAATGGTTCACTTTTATAGTTCAACAATCAAAGGTACCCCTACTACATCTTATTTGGTGTTGAAGTTTTATTGCATTCAGGTGTCATATTAAGATAATGTTTTCTCTTTTGTGGAGACTGTAATGTTAAGTTTAAGTTCATACTAAAGCTTGATGAGTGTCAAATCATAAAGGGTCGACGACTAGAAAGTTTATTTCGTGGATTTTTAGTAGGAATCCATGGATTACATAAGTAATCTCTTCTCAAATACATGCGCAAAAGCTTTATGTAGATGATATAGGTGATTTTGAGGTAGAATGGCATTTGGGTGGAGACCTTAAGAGTATAAAATGCATGGTAGGTTGTAAACAAGGAGCATCTTCTCTCTATCCTTGCCCATATTGTACACAAGGTTACAAAGAATGGGAGATATCACTTTTGAGGTGTCCAATATTACAGGAATCGACTCGTGATAAAATAAGCAATGATTGGAACCCCATTATTCCATTTCCATTAGTCAATGTTCACTTTTGTACTTTGCATGCATTCATGAGGATCTTTGATAGGCTTTTGAAGCTCCATGTTGAATATGCTTTTTTGCAATGAAACCACTAGAGAGGTCTACAATAGCAATCCAAAAAATAGAAGATCGTTTGAATTCTATAGGTTGTCATGGTGGCCACGTATCTTTAGTTGTTAAGAAGTATGGTGAGTCTCAAGATATTTTACAACAAGTTTCAATGACTGGGTCAATTACGATAGACAATGATAGTCAGGTTGATCTCATTAACAAGCGAAAGAAGGTTTGGTCATCGTTAGATCAATTGTTACATTTGATGTGTTTGGTTTCCACTAATGCTTCACAATGAGAATTATCCCAAGTGACTTTGAAGGAGTTTACACAGTCATTCATCTTATCTTGGGGAGAAACCAACATTACACATTACATAGTAAGCTTTGCTTACATTTTTTTATTTGGTCTTAAACATCATGTGTATATCTTATTGAACATAGCATAGCATATTCTTTTAGCACATGGAGCATATTTTATGAATCGATATGGGTCACTGGACATTTTTAGTACACAAGGAATGGAGAAGTCAAATTACAAGGCTAGAGGTGTTTACTTTAAAATCACTCATCATGGGGGTGGTCTACTCCAATCAAACTATTTAGAAGAAATGTTCAACTCGTTTTTTTGTGCAACATTCGCTAGAAAATATCTAATGGAACGAGCATATGAGTCACGAATAGCAAAGATTACACGAAAGCTACAACATGATATTGCAAGAGAGAAGTGGAGGTCATCATCACGACTGCTACATCATGCCCAATGGTGTGCACAAAGAGTCCATGAGGGTTCTTTTTGGAAATAGTTTCCAAACTCTTAAAATGCATTATTCTTTTCAAGGTTTTTATAACTCCTTTCACTTCAAATAAAATTTTAATGTTTTTGTGAATATACTTTTAATGTCTTAAAACTAATTTTTATCCATTTAAATGTGAACAAGACAATTATTAAGTGAAAGGCTATAAATAAAGGTGTCCTTCCTCATTTTACCACTTTACAACCTAAGAGAATGGCATGCACAAAGCGTCGAGACACAAGCCACTCTTCTAGATGAAACTCAGGTGCAGGGACACACTCTGGTAGCATTCCATCGCAATGGGATGAAGCTTCACAAGAGAGAGATGTAACAGAAGAAATAAATTATTCCCCTCCCACATCTGATGATGAGCCTCCAGTGAGGAAACCACTCAAGGCAAGGCCCAAACAACAAGGACGGAGGCAAGTTGTGATGGAGACAACATCAAATTTAGAGAGTTCCTCAGATGAAGAAAGTATAAACGAGCCACCATGGAACAACGATCATATCCCCGTGAACCATCAAGTAACACAAGGAGGCAAGGCCCTCCCCACAAGACAAGGACAAAGATGAAGAAAGAGAGCAAGGTCGGGTAGAGGAAGTAAATGATGAGGCGATACCATCTAGGCATGCTCCAAGAAGAAAGAAGAACTATCAACCACGTCGTAGACCACAACGACCACAACCCAACATCCCCCCAAATGCAAGAGCACCACAAAGGCGTAGAAAGCACATCAGAGCCTTTGCAGAGATTCAACACTAACAAAAGTCTGTGGAGCTTCTTATTCCAGGAAGGTCATTTGCAAGAGTTGTGAAGGAAGAGATCCAACACTATTGCGTTGGACTTCATATCCAACGGATAGCCATTGAAGCCCTCCAAGAAGCTGCAGAGGCGTATCTTATTTCAATGTTGGAGCACTCTAACATGTGTGCCATCCATGCAAAGAGAGTGACAATACAACCTAAAGATTTGCAGCTAGCTAGAAGAATTAGAGGGAATAACCCTTAACAAATATTTGTACTCCCTTGTTTGGAGAACTTTTTGTATATCCCAAATGATGAATATAATCTTTTTCTTCTTATATTTGCTCTCCCAAGTGTTTATCTCTTAGTGTACATGTTTTGAAGTCTATTTCTCCTATGTATCTAGGTGTCTTTTTCCAATACCTCTTTGAAGTGTTTTGCATAGTTTAATCACTCTTTTGACTGTGCTTCTTGTAAGTGGTGTTGCTATATAATGCATGCAATGGCCAAATATTGCCAAATATTGCCTATCCCCCCGTTTCTGTGGCAGGCCTTTTTTTTGCATTTGTAAGCCATGAAACCACATGCCATGCACATTGGATCATATGATTGGCCTTAGATAGGGTGTACTGCATGCTAAGCCTCTGACCAATAGCTAAACAATATTGATGAACATTCAAATGTACTTATTTATTGTTGCATGCTTATATGCACCCAAAGGAGTCTAAATTTTCTCTAAAGTTATTGCACATAAGAAGAGTATTCCACAATTCCCCAAGTCTAGGTTGTAATTCAGGGACATAGACTTCCAATATAGGGAACCTAGTGCATGGGATGGCCTAGGAATGCAAAAAAAAGGCCTGCCACAGAAACATGAGGATATGCCCTGCAAAACTTTTGTAGGGCCCATCCCCGCGTTTCTATGGCAGACCTTTTTTTTGCATTCCTAGGCCATCCCATGCATTTTGGGCAACAAAACTAACAAGAATGATTGGAAAAAGACTGATTAAAGTGTGCAAAAGTTAAGAGATTGTCAAAAACATAAAGAAAATACACATGGAAATTTGAAAAACAATAATTGGTATTATAAAGTTTTTACAATTGGCTCTTGGCCTTGAGCCTCTCCGCTACATTCTTTCTTCTCTGAAAAGACAGTGGCAATCGATAAGTCAAAACTGATTGGGATATTAACTAAGGGTCTGTCAATTCAAGACATAAAGCTATTCCTATTTGACCTAATATTTTTCCTCTAAAGTTGACTCCTAGGGTAGTAAGGGCAAAGGACTTCCTAACCAAAAATATACAATTGGTCCCTTGTATTATTGTAGATAGGCACAAAACTTTGCTCAAGGCCTTCAGACACTAAGTCATGAGTGTCCTTGAGGGGAAAAGTCCTTGTGGATTATGACAAAATCTTCCTTTGGCAATTTTCCAATGTAATGTGCCAAGGAAGAGCCATGGCCATGGGAAACACGATCACCACCACTCCTTGCTGCAATTTTATCCACTTCAATTGCTTCTTATACATAGACAATCATAAAATTAAATAGATACATCTTGTATGAATATGAGACAACCATAAATGTCATTAGATACTTACATCTTGAAGCCTATCTTCATCCTCTCTTCTTCCCATTGCATCTAGTGGAATCGATGAGTGGGCCATGCCACTTTGCTCCACAACAGGGGATGTTGGAATCTTCTTCTCCAAAATTCTTTCCCTTGCTGCAGCCAGATCTTCTTCAGTGGAATCTTGGTTGGCATGGCTCAAAATCTCTTCACACACAAATGCAATGGTGTCTGCAACTGAATCACTAAGTGTATTTGTTGCCTTTTTGATAATGTCAGAAGTGTTGTCCATGGAAACATCCGAGGTTGAGCAGAAAATACTAAGGCATTTTTGAGGCCTAGACCGAATTCCTTCTCAATATCATGCAGGAACAAAAACTCCTCTCCGATGGACCAATCAAAAGAGGGTGGTGGCCACAGTCTATGTCCTATAAAATACTAGGCTTAAGGGGGGGGAGGGGACATATTTCTCCCTTATAATGAGTTGTCTCTAGAGAAAGAAGAAATCTCGTAACTTAGTTGGGCCCAAAAATTCAAAATTTCTAAAAAGTTAAAAAACTCATCATAACACCTGAGAATGGACCCCCCATTACTTTTTAGGGTCAAAGGTACTCTTTTTGACCCCAAATTCAAAATCCGTGCATGTTTTGAGCTGAAAAAATGGGTTTTCTCAAGAATACTCAAAAAAGAGTTATTTCCCTCCCAAACCTCACATTTTCATACCCAGGTCCCAAAAAGTCATCTTTTCCCACTACTTTCACTCTATAGCACACCATTGAAGCTCTTGTTTCTACACTCCAACCTACCTGCATCTCCTATCTCAAATTACTATTGTAGCTTGAAGACCTTTAGCTTCAATGGAAACATCTAAAGCTTCTAGGCGACCAAAAGATGAAATCCTCACATTAAGATGTGACAATATCAAAGACACAGATGGACAGTGGCTATCACATGAGTACTCCAAAGGTGCATGGGTGTACATGCAACCCTCTAGGGTTGGGCCTCATTGAGTTAGAGATCATGGAAACTTAGATCTTCATTGGAAGGGAAAGTTACTTGGCTTCAAGAAGCACAGAGACAATGGGATGGTTGCTATTGTACAACATGTTTTTACAATGGCAACTATGAAACTTGAAAAATCTGGTAGAATGAGATATCCTGTGAATTGTAAGTATTACTCTACAATATTTTATGTTTTATTGTGTTGGATATATTTTTGAACTATTTAGATATGTTTTGTTTGTTTGAGATATATTTTCTTCTACTTTGGTGGAAGAGCAACCACTTCATAGTCGTACAGGTACTTTCCAGGCATTGCATGCAGATGTTGGTGCACGAGTCTTTCCAAAAATATCTCCTACTCAACTTTACCATGATAGGTTTTCTTTTACACACATAGATATGTTGTACCCTCTACAATGAATGGTTTTGGAAGGTTAGAGAGAATTGAAGTACATTCTCTTCTTAGCTTGGAGTGGCCAAAACCGGATATATGGTTCGTATCATCTTTGAAGCACAAGATGGTAATGGATATACATAACTCTTTGAAATTCACAAAAGTGTCTAGGTCTGTAGGTTTGCACTGATCTTTTCCCATTCATTGTTTTGTATATCTATTCCAAGGATTCTAATTCCAAGAGACTTCCACCATGTTCATGTGTAAAGATATCACATATGAAGAAGTCGAAAGTCTTCTTGGTGAGAATTGGGGTTTGGTAGAAGGAAATGCAAAAGGTGATAAATATCTTTGTAAAATAGGTGGAACAGGTATAGGATTTCGATATTTGAAACAACATACCTCATTATACATCAGATTCTACTATGATCATTGGATGTGCAAACTTGGCAAATGGATAGCATTTCAAAGTTCAGAGGGATCTTTACATTCATTTGAAATAAATCTTAGATTGCCCAACAATGAAACAAAAACTATTTTAGTGAACAATCATTGGACCTTGGCTAATCTCAGAGAACACTTGGTGATTATGGGGTTTGAAGGACTAACTCAATCCAAATTCAAAACTCAAGGACATAAGGTGAGAAATGTTTTGTGCTTTTGTTAAAGTAATCTTTTCATTATTGCTTATTTTACTTTAATGACTTCAATTTCTTGCAAATTGATTACAGGTGGGTAGAAGATTGGAATATAAAATGCAAGTCTCTGTAGATTGGAGCAAATATGGAACAGAACTTTCATTGTCATAGTTCTTTTCCAACCTAATAATGTTACTTCTTGGGCCCTAGTCATTGTATCTCATGGTTTTTGCACTTTCAAGAACCTTGTAAAAACTAGGACAATTAATTCATGTTAGATATTGTATATACTTCTTCTGTGCAATGGTAATTTCAAAACTTTTGGAATGTCAAAAATTCTATGCTCACTACTTTGAAATGTGGTTGTTCATGTTTTTTTATGCATTATTTTTTCATCAGAAACACATTTTTGAAATTGCACTTCTTTATTCTATACTTTTAAAAGTAGGCCCAGTCAGTTTAAAAACTTGAAACTGCTATAAAAATGGGTCATATGTGCTCATTTCTCACATTTGCACTCTCAAAGAGCTAGAAAGAATAGACAAGCCACTAGAATTCTCGCGCGCAAGCAATGGATGCTAGCACTTCCACTCCCATGAAATCTCCTCGAGATCTATTCATGGAGTTTTTGGAGACTACAGACTACAACGGTCGTACGGATTTGTATGACCTAGTCTGTAGAGTCCCTAATCTTGAAGGGACAATAGTCATGAACTCCGATGTGATCGATGAGATCACAGATTTTATGGAATTCTATATATTAAGATATGCTATAGATATTCCAACATATGAGTGTAAATGGGTCCCCTGTGACCTACTTTTCCACATTCATAAAGGTGATGAGGCATTTGCAAAGTGCTTAAAGCATTTCATGGCTGTTGTTGAGGATTCAGGGCACCTGTTAGATGACACAGTGCCCTTAATTAAACAATTTAGTAAGAAAAGGAAAATGGGAACAAAATGTTGATATATTTAGGTAGTGATGTGTGTGAACACACTAGGACTGCCGGGGCACTTTTTTCCCTCTTTAGGAGGTTTTTTTCCCCCGGCTTGTATATATGCCTATTGCCCTAATGGGCTACTTATCTGTTAGTCGGCCGTCGGATTGGCGATTGTAAAGACTGAATCTTTTTATATTTCGCACGAACGAAAGGTTCTTACAAAGATGGTTGTAATCTTTATATAAATCAATGAAAAAGAAACGCTTCGTGACGACCAGAGGAGTCACCAGACTGTTTGTCTGGTTGATGAAGTCTATGTAGTTGCTGTAGTGTTTTCTGAGAACTCTGAGTCGTATTGTGTTTGTCTTCTGTGTTGAGATCTGTCCTTGTACGATAAAGATTAAGTTGCAGTAAGGCTCGTCTTAAGTTGCATATTGAATCATTGTTCCGTAAAGGTTATTACTACGAGTTGTGTTACGGTAGTTCTTATATGGTATACTGATCACTGAGTAAGTCTTAATCGGTGTATGAATCGACCTTCAGTACTGTGTGTTTGAAACTTTTGAGTTCTTCTGCGTCCTCTATTTTGTTTGATTATCTACACCTATTCGGTAAAGGTTGAGTTACTGTTATTGTCCCTAGTGTTATAGTAGTTCGTGTTTGGAACAGTTCTTGAGTTAATCAAGTAACTTTGTATCACGATACTGAATAGCCTGGCGTTGTATGTTGAGAGCACCTTACTGGAGTGTGTTCGGTAAACTTTGGAAGAGTTTGATTGCAAACTGTAAGATTGCGAAGTGTAAACAGATTCTGAATAAGAGTTCTTGAGCATTAGTATATGGCTGTGTGCGAGATGATTTTTGGGAAAATCAAGCATAGGGCCTCTGTTTAACAGACCCCTTCCACTCCCAAGAACCCACTAATTGTTTAAACGTGTCTCTGATGGTTAGTTTCGCGTTTAACACTGGCGCCGTCTATGGGAATGTGGCATCAATAGTGTTGCCAGCTAATTGGGGGGGAAATGGCAACCAGAGTGTTCGATTGATTGTGAAGATGGCTGTAGATTGTGAATCAACAGTAATAGTACGCAAATAGTACAAAAGATGATATATGCCGGTTACTCGATCCGGTGAGTCATATCTGAAGTACTGACAGCTTTGGGTACCTAATTTGCTAAGGACGCCTCCAGGAGGTAGAAGCACAGAAAGGTTTAACCCAGTTGCCAAGGAAGTGAAGAACACTAGTAGTGATTCCGGTAGTATTCCGGTGGAACATACTACATTTTTGGCAGATTCCGGTGCGATTTCAGCATAGTCTGTCGAAGATATAGTAACTCCAGAGTCTACCAGGACGCAGCATGAAGTTAATTTAACACCATTGGATCAAGATACGAATTTGTCTACGGATAGAAACGTCTTGGCCAAAGAAATAAATGAAGGTGAAAAAACACCTTGCTTTGGTGAAAATTCGACACCTTTCGGTGTTATTTCGGTACCAGTTGCTGCGAGTTCACAGTTTTCCGGTGACGGTTTACCATTTCTTGGTAAATCTTCAGTCCAGTCACCGTTATTTGGATTAATCTTTCCTACATTTGATATCAAGGAGGAAGGTAGCTTATTCGAAGCTGAGAGTGCACAGGCTGACGATACAGATTCCGACGGTTCAGATATTCAGCCTCGGGACATAGAAGATAGTCACAATACAACCATCGTCACGATGAGTGGGCAACAACAACAACAACAACAGCAACAACAACATCTATTTCCACCCCGGCCGACTCCAACAGGAGTAACGTACACTAAATTCGGTGGATTTCCAGGTGATGACCCAGATGCTCATGTACGCACATTTGAGATAAGTTACGCAGTGCTCAATCACCCACCTGATCCGGCATATAAAGCTATTGTATTCCAGTCCACGTTAGTTAATGAAGCAGCCAGATGGCTTACAGAATATGATTTTAATCATTTTGTGACTTATGAAGCGGTAAGAGATGCATTTTTGCAGAGATTCATGCTAAAGAAGAATCCAGCCGAAATTTTTGATTACCTGCAAAACAATAGACAGAAGATGAATCAAACAGTGCAGGAATATGCCACCCTATTTAGAACTCATTTGAGGCAATTACCGCTAGCCCATGCCAACCTGCCGGATGACGTTATCACTCAATGGTTTATCAATGGTTTGGCTCCGCAACTTAAACAGATTATGATCATACGCTGTGTGGGAGCTATGACACTAGATGCAGTGATTGCAATGGCTTTGCAACTGGAAAACAAGGTAGGAGGATTTACAGAAGACCTGGAATGGTTGAAAGCGAGTAAAAATGTGGCAGAAGATTCGACCAGACAGATGTACTGCACCACGTGCAAGAATTCAAGGCATACCAGTACCACTTGTGCCCTTAACCAGTTGTTTTGTGCTATCTGCAATATGATCGGACATTCCACCGAGAATTGTGCATACAACGCCAAAGTGCAGGGAACAGCAACAGTAAATGCAATTATACAAGAACCGGGGCAGCCTGCCAATCACTATGTACCTCCTCAAATGAGAAACAACCAGCAGCAAGGCTACCAAAATTATCCAGGACAGAGAAATAATAACTACAATGCAAACCGCTGGCAGACAGGTCCACCACAAGAAGGTAATGCTTTGCCACCCCCTCGTTGTCATTTCTGTGGTGAATTAGGACACATTCGAAGATTTTGTAAAGATGCGGCCGAATATGATCAAAGGAAGAAGGAGCGCCAGAACCCAATGACAAATATGGTTCATATCACACCCATAGAAACACAAGCTGCAGTAGTTCAGACCAGATCCGATAGGCCGTTACAACTAGCAGCTGAAATATTTGAACCAGGCATCCGAGAACAGCAAAGAACATATGACAAGGCTAGTCAGTGGACCACCATAGAACCTCCAGTGTTCCCAGATCCTATTCCGGTGACACAAGCTCCACTGTCAAAGGAAACTGCACAGGAGCAAGAGTCAACTCCAGTAACAGATGCATCATCTTCAGAATCGATCAAAAGTACAAGTCAAGTAAATCAAGCATGGGAAAATTTATCTAAAGCGTCCATTACTCTTCCTCTTGGATAGTTACTTGTGAAGAGAGATGGTGGATGCAATCCAAAGATGAGTAGGTGCTGCTACAACCAGCTTCACACCAGCCAACTGAGACTTCAGAGTTGATTACTAGACCCTTTAAGCTTCCTAAATCCACCAAAATATCAGCCAAGTACTTTGGAACATGTATCCCAAAAGTTTAAGTCAAGACAGACTAGTTGCGAAATGACTAGCTCCCAAAACTTGCTATTTTTGAACATACACCTGCTGGAAAAAATGAACAGTGCTCTCAACCTGGTAGGAATTAGAAAAATTCCTTTTGGGCATAGCAAATAGACTTAGCAAGCTTCCCAATCCAAGTTAAAACACTTCAAATGATGGACTGAGCACTGAGAACAAGTTTCATCAATTTCTGGAACATTCCCATAATTCTCGGGGCTCTACAGAGATAGACCAGTGAGCAGTATAATGCATATATCTCCCAAACTATTAATCCAATGACTATGAAAATTTATAGGTACAAACTAGACAGTAGGAGCTATCCAACGCACTTTAAAACACTGAAAAAAGTTCAGCAAAACTCAAGATATGACCTTCTGAAGGTACTGCTCTGAGTGAGTATAATAGAGAACAAAAGAGAGAAGTAAATGGTGATAGATGTATCGATTCACATATGATTACAACCACATTGGCAATGAATCTTTGCACAATGGGAGTAGAATGATAGAGCTATGGAGTAAGCTCTTAAATCTCTACAAAATGACATTAAGTGGTCACGTACAAGGCTTGCTAATCGCCTCTTCCTTCTTGCTCCTTTTATAGCTATTCTTGGAGGGAGTTTTGAATTCGAATTCGAATGGCTCCACCTAAAAGTGATCCCCAAAGTTAGGAGATATTCCCTCAGCTCAAAAATTCGTGATTTTGGTAGTTAGAGCCACAAGTTTGCTTTTACATCATGGATGAGGTAAGCCATCCTTTTCCTTTTTTCTTTTTCCATTTACAAGAGATAAAAATGAACTCTTTTACAAGAGGTGTTCACATGACTACTCATGTGACTTACAAATGAGGATGATATCAAATATATCAAGCATGTAGGCTTGGGTAAAATGCACCAACAGCTCCCCCTCAAGCCTAACATGCTTGGCCTTCAAATAAGTCTTCAATTGTCCTTGATTTATTGCAAGCCAATCATCAACTTGAATCTACTTAACTTTGTACCATCAAGAGCTTTAGTCAACATGTCGGCACATTGCATATCTGTAGAGACATAGGATAGTTGAATATCCTTGCTCATTAGCTTCTCCCTTACATAATGGTAGTGGACTTCAATATGCTTGGTTCTAGCATGGTATACCGGATTAGCTGCTAGATGTAGTGAGCTTGTGTTGTCACCAAAAATGTGAGGTGTTGAAGAATGAAGTCCAAGATCTATGTACAAAGACTTTAACCACATGATTTCTTGAGTTGCATTAGCCAAACCTCTATATTTGGCTTCGGTAGAAGATAATGCCACGGTTGGTTGCTTCTTTGATGACCAAGAAATGATTTTTGAACCTGCAAATGATATATACCCTGATGTGCTTCTTCTATCATCTTTAGATCCGGCCCAATCTGCATCTGAGTAGACCTTTAGCTCAATATCTGAAGTATATGAATAAAACAAACCTTCATTCATGGTCCCCTTTAGGTACTTGAGGACTCGCTTGGCCGCTTCCATATGTGGTCTTCTCGGCTTATGCATAAACTGACTCAATATGCTAACACTATAGCATATATCCACCCTTGTGAGTGTTGCATAGTTCAAACTTCCAACCAAGCTTTGATAGCTTGTGATGTCTTCAATTGGCTCTCCTTCATAAGCACTAAGCTTATGATTTTGCTCCATAGGTGTACCTGCACACTTGGTATTTTCCATCTTGAACTTGACGAGCATGTCATGGACATACTTCCTTTGTGTGATGTATATACCTAAATCTGTGCAGATCAACTCCAATCCAAGAAAATAAGTGAGTGGTCCGAGGTCACTTATTTTGAACTCCTCCTTCATTTGACTCTTTACCTGTTTGATTCCTTCAAGATCATTGCCTGTGATAATAATATCATCAACATACACACATAAATAGATCACTTCACATCCATTCCTCTTTATGAACAAAGAGGTATCCGCCTTGCTAGCTTTGAATCCTTGGTCCTGCAAATAAGTCACCAATATGAAATTCCAAGCTCTTGGAGCTTGCTTCAATCCATACAAAGCTTTCTTTAGTTTGCATACATAGTTAGGATGATGCGCATCCTCATATCCAGGAGGTTGTGCCATATACACTTCCTCATAAATCCATCCATTCAAGAAAGCATTCTTTACATCAAGTTGATAAAGATTCCAATTTCTAGATGCAGCAAGACTAATGAGAACCCTAATTGTAGGCATTTTTGCAACAGGAGAGAAAGTCTCCTCATAATCAATACCATGGGTTTGAGCAAACCCTTTAGCAACTAACCTTGCTTTGTGTCTATTTATACTTCCATCTGGATTCCTCTTGATTTTGTATATCCATCGAGATCCGATTATCTTCATAGATGGCTTGTTAGGTACAAGCTCCCAAGTGTCATTCTCCTTCAAGGCTTCCATTTCTTCATCCATTGCATCTCTCCAAGCTTTCTTGCTTTGTGCTTCTTCGAATGTGGTAGGTTCTTCATTGGTTGAATCCTTTGCAATGTAGATTGAGTGCTTGGTGACCAAAGATGTATCATAACCAAACCTCTCTGGTTTCTTCTTCTCCCTTGAAGACCTTCTAAGTGGTTGATGTGAGCTCTCGGGTCCATATGTAGCATCCTGCATCTTTGTTTTACCTTTGTTCTTCCATAGCTTTAGTTTTTCCAAGTCTTCTAGGTCAATCTCCGAATCACTTTCTTCAATCTGCTTTGGCTCCTTTAGTTGAAGTGATGGAAAATCTTCATCCAAGTCATATGGCAGCTTCACTTTCCTGTAATCATCAAACCATGATTTGTTTTCATCAAAAATTACATCTCTACTCACAGAAAATCCTTTATTGGTTGGATTGTACAATCTATATCCTTTTTGGTTTTGATCATAACCAATGAATACACACTTCTCTGCCTTGGGATCCAATTTCCCTCTTACTTGAGAAGGAATGTGAGCATAGGCTAAGCATCCAAAGATTTTGCAATGCGCTAGACTAGGTCTTCTTCCATTCCACACTTCATATGGAGTGGTTCCATCTAGTGACTTAGATGGAAGTCTATTTATGAGATATGTGGCTGTAGACACAGCCTCTGCCCATAGGTAGTTTGGCAATCCCTTTTCGTTGAGCATGGACCTTGCAGCTTCGACAATAGCTCTGTTCCTCCTCTCTGCTACACCATTGAGTTCGGGTGTATACCTTGTAGTGACTTCCCTTTTAATGCCTCTTTCATGCAAGAAGGCATCAAATTCAGACGAGAAGTATTCTCCTCCACCATCTGATCTGAGTCGTTTCAAAGTCCTACCTGTTTGGTTTTCAACAAGAGCAATATACTTCTTAAAGCAATTAAACACTTCATCCTTGTGCTTCATGAAAAACAGAATGGTCCACCTGCTACAATCATCTATGAAAGACACATAATATCTTGAGCCTGATATAGATGGCTCCTTACTTGGACCCCACACATCCGTGTGCACTAGATCCAAAGGATTTTGATACATATATCCTTTCTTATTGAAAGGTTGTCTATGAGCCTTGCCGAGTTGACAAGCTTCACACTTATAAATCATGTGTTGCCTTGTGATATTAGGCAAACCAAGTACACTTTGGTCCCTGCAAATCTGTTTGAGTGTCCTCTCACCAATGTGAGCAAGCCTTTTGTGCCATATCTCCAACTCTGTAAGAGTTTGAGATCCATAGCTAAACAAAGCTATGTTCTTTGTATCTTCCACTTCAAAAGTGAAAAGCCTTCCTATCTTTTCTCCTTTGGCAATCCTTCGAAAGCCTTGCCTTGGGTCTTCAACATATGCTCCAAATCGATTGAATCTAACCTGCAATCCTTTTTCAACAATCTGTCCAACACTTATTAAATTTTTGGTAATTGTAGGGACATACAAGACTTTGCTTAAGAGGTTCATATTCCCATCTGATGTCTTCACATTACCTATCTTCTCCACTGAGTGCTTTGTGTCATCTTCTGTCTGCACTTCATGCTTGTTATGAGGATCTTCCAAATCAGAAAGTAAAGCCACATTTCCTGCTACATGGTTCGAGCATCCCGAATCAATGTAAAATATGTGATCATCATCCTTACCCTTCTTCGCTGATAGATTAATAATCAATAATGAATCTTCCTGACTTTGGTCCTCTGCATAGTTATTGTAATCTCTTCTTCCTCTATGGCCACTTTGATAGTTGTTGTTGTTGTTGTAATTGTTGTTGTAGTAGTTGTTGTTGTTGTAGCCTCCATTGTATCTACCTCTATTTGATCCCTAGCCACCTCTATTGAATCCTCTTCCTCTTGAGTTCCTCGGGTTCCTGAAACATTCTTCAGTAGTATGGTTAGATAAGCCACATATGTTGCAAGGTTGAGATGATTGGAATCTCCCCCTGCCTTGCTTTCCACCTCTGCCTCTTCCTCTAGCTCTTCCTCTACCTGCAAAGTTTGCCTGGAAAGAGCTTCCTTCATCTTCATTCTTCCTATTCTTTGACTTGTCCTTGACCTTAGCTTTATCAGAATATAAGGCAGAAGTTTGATTACCTCTTGAGGACTCACCACCTTTGCTAATCTTTGCTTCATGAGTGAAGAGTTGGCCCATGAGTGTGTTGAGGTCGGGTACATGCATATCCATGTATAAATCCATGGCTGTTGTGAATGACTCCCACTTGTCGTCTACTTTGATTCCATTCATGATTTGTCTTATGATTTGCTCCTCTTCAATTACCTCTCCAATGCTTCCAAGTTGGTCGGAAATCTCCTTCATCTTTGTGACATAATCAGTCACATTTTGCTTCGGGCTTTTCTTCATTGTTGTGAACTCCATCCACAATTGGTTCTTCCTTGCTCGAGTGTTGGAAGAGAAGAAAGAAGCAAGTGCATTCCAGGTCTCTCTTGATGTCTTGCATCCCTTGACATGAGGTAAAAGAAAATCAGAGATTGAGTTTAGAATATAGGACCTTGCAAGTGCATCCTTCGAACACCAATTCGAAAGTCCTTCCACTTCTTCATGTGATGGTTGCCCTTTGTTCCTCATGGTTGGCATTGCTTCATCTCCGGATATGAATCCATATAGATTCCTCCCTTGAAGGTAAGCCTCCATCCTTAGAGACCATGCCGGGTAGTTGTTTCGATCCAATTTGTCAATTGTTGATGGAAATCCATCTCCCATGTTGCTTGACTATGCTCTGATACCACTGTGAAGAGAGATGGTGAATGCAATCCAAAGATGAGTAGGTGTTGCTACAACCAGCTTCACACCAGCCAACTAAGACTTCAGAGTTGATTAGTAGACCCTTTAAGCTTCCTAAATCCACCAAAATATCAGCCAACTACTTTGGAACATGTATCCCAAAAGTTTAAGTCAAGACAGACTAGTTGCGAAATGACTAGCTCCCAAAACTTGCTATTTTTGGACATACACCTGCTGGAAAAAATGAACAGTGCTCTCAACCTGGTAGGAATTAGAAAACTTGCTTTTGGGAATAGCAAATAGACTTAGCAAGCTTCCCAATCCAAGTTAAAACACTTCAAATGATGGACTGAGCACTGAGAACAAGTTTCATCAATTTCTGGAACATTCCCATAATTCTCGGGGCTCTGCAGAGATAGACCAGTGAGCAGTAAAATGCATATATCTCCCAAACTATTAATTCAATGACCATGAAAATTTATAGGTACAAACTAGACAGTAGGAGCTATCCAACGCACTTTAAGAAACTGAAAAAGGTTCAGTAGAACTCAAGATATGACCTTCTGAAGGTACTACTCTGAGTGAGTATAACAGAGAACAAAAGAGAGAAGTAAATGGTGATAGATGTATAGATTCACATATGATTACAACCACATTGGCAATGAATCTTTGCACAATGGGAGTAGAATGATAGAGCTATGGAGTAAGCTCTTCAATCTCTACAAAATGACATCAAGTGGTCACGTACAAGGCTTGCTAATCGCCTCTTCCTTCTTGCTCCTTTTATAGCTATTCTTGGAGGGAGTTTTGAATTCGAATTCGAATGGCTCCACCTAAAAGTGATCCCCAAAGTTAGGAGATATTCCCTCAGCTCAAAAATTCGTGATTTTGGTAGTTAGAGCCACAAGTTTTCTTTTACATTATGGATGAGGTAAGCCATCCTTTTCCTTTTTTCTTTTTCCATTTACAAGAGATAAAAATGAACTCTTTTACAAGAGGTGTTCACATGACTACTCATGTGACTTACAAATGAGGATGATATCAAATATATCAAGCATGTAGGCTTGGGTAAAATGCACCAACATTACTTGCACTAGTACCAGGAGTTCGTCAACAATTCCAACAATAGTTTAGTACTGAGTCTGCCTGCATTCCAGCAACGGCAACAGTACAACCAGAAACTGACTCTACGGTGGATCATTCCATCCCATTGATTACGATATGGTACAAAAATCATAAAATTAATCAAGTACTAATTGATGGAGGGTCTGGTGTAAACATTGCTACTACCGCACTGTGTAAAAAGTTAGGATGGACGAAAATTGAGCCTGTCCAGTTTTTTGTAAGGATGGCTGATCAGTCCAGAGTCCACCCAGTGGGACTAGTACGAGATGTTCCCATAACTTTGCAAGGTACAACATTTAAGATGAATTTTGTCGTCTTAGAACTACCAGAGTCTAGCTTGGATTATAATCTGCTTTTCGGTCGTCCTTGGTTGAAACAAGCCAAGGTGATACAAGATTGGTCCGCACAGGAACTCACTTTCAAGGACAATAATCGTAAATATGTTGTCAAGTTAGATGCTATCCAGCCTTGTGAATTACATGCTAGACCTTATTTTGCAGAACCAGTTCATATGTTAGATGGTTTGTCAGATAATAAAGAAGAAGAGTTTTTGAAGAATAATATTGATTTGATCTCCCTAGGAACTGTTGATCTACAATCTGTTGTAGATAATTGGAATCCGGCAGTCTGTACGGTGATGCCTGTGACTGAAGAAGACAAGAAAGAAGGTACTGCTGCTATAGATGACGCCGATCTACAACAACTTTTAAAACTAGCTGATGATACAGAGAAGTCCCGACAATTCTATGTGTCAGAAGATCAGTTGATCACCTATAATTTAGGAGATGAAGAAAATCCACGTCCTGTCAAGATAAAGGAAAGCTTACCTCAAGTGTTTCATGCAGATTTAATCCAGCTACTTTGAGAGTTCTCTGATGTTTTTGCATGGGATTACAAAGACATGAAAGGTTTGGACCCTCGCATTTATCAACATAGGGTCATGTTGAAGTCGGAAGAAAAACCAATCAAACAACCCAGCTACTGGATGAATCCAAATTATGCAGCACAGGTAAAGGCAGAGTTGGATAGGTTATTGAAAGTTGGATTCATTGTACCAGTAGAGCACGCTGAATGGATCTCACCAATTGTTATTGTTCCTAAAAAGAATAAGCAACTGCGAATATGTGTGGATTACCGGAAACTGAATGCAGCTACGGTCCCTAATCCATTTCCTTTACCTTTTCTTGACACGATGCTTGACAGAGTAGCAAGACATGAAATGTACTTGACACGATGCTTGACAGAGTAGCAAGACATGATGCTTGACAGAGTAGCAATTCATTGTACCAGTAGAGCACGCTGAATGGATCTCACCAATTGTTATTGTTCCTAAAAAGAATAAGCAACTGCGAATATGTGTGGATTACCGGAAACTGAATGCAGCTACGGTGCCTAATCCATTTCCTTTACCTTTTCTTGACACGATGCTTGACAGAGTAGCAAGACGTGAAATGTACTCTTTCTTGGATGGTTACAGTGGTTACAATCAAGTCAGAATGGCTGAACAAGATATTCCAAAGACCGTTTTCATTACCAATTTGGGTGTTTTTGCTTGTATTGTTATGTGGTTCGGATTGAGAAATGCCCCCAGCACTTTCCAGAGGTGTATGCAGGAAATATTCTCCCCTTATCTTACCTCTTTTATGCAAGTATATCTTGATGATTTCTCTTTATTCGGTAAAATGGAAGCACACTTGTTCCATTTACGGTGTTGCTTTGAGAAGTGCAAAGAATACAGACTCTGCCTGAACCCAAAGAAATCTGTATTTGCGGTTTCATGTGGAAAGTTACTTGGCCATATTGTCTCTGCACAAGGTATTCAAGTCGATCCAGATAAAATTGCAGCCGTGTTAAAAGCACATGTACCTACTACACCAAAGGAAGTAATGTGTTTCATGGGTCAAGTGAGATGGCATGGTCGCCATTTACGGTGGCTCGCTCATTTAGCCATTCTACTCAATCGTTTAATCACGAGTACTCCTAAACAGTTTGATTGGACTCAGGAATGTCAAACAGCATTTGATCATCTAAAATGTTTATTAACGCAGGTCCCAATTTTACAACCACTTGATTGGGAACATCCATTTCATGTTTTCGTAGATGCATCAGATATAGCCATTGGAAGTGTGTTAATGCAACAAATTGATAAGTGGTTCAGACCTGTTTACTATGCAAGTCGAAGGCTTGCTCCTACTGAAAAGAATTACTCTGTAACTGAAAGAGAATGTATGGGTTTAGTATATTCTGTAAAGAAATTGAGGCATTATTTACTTGGCCGCAAATTTACTTTTCATGTAGATCATGCTGCACTTGTTTATCTAGTACGATAGCAGCATTTAGGTGGTCAATTAGTGCGTTGGGTTCTACTTTTACAAGAGTTTGATTTCTAAGTAATCCATCGGCCCGGGAGCTCACATGCCTTAGCAGATTTCCTTTCTCTCTTAGATTCTAGTGAAGCTCCGATCGGTGTAGATGACACCACACCAGCGATTTATGTTACTGAACCAACTAATGATGAATATGCAAAACCACCTATGCCATCTACATATTATGATCAAATATTAACTTTTCTTATTGATGGATGTATTCCTGCTCAAACCTCTTCTGCAATGCGTAGGAAGATTGCAGTGTACAGTCGCAGATTCCGGTTAATTGTTGGAGAATTATATTATATGGATCACATGGGAATTTTACTTCGTTGTATTCCTCCGCATGAAGTTAACTCAATCATTACTCTGGCTCACTCAATTCCTTCCGGTGGACACTTTGTAGCAGATTTAACGCACCGAAAAATTCTGCAAAGTGGACTTTGGTGGCCTACTATGTACAGGGATGTATCTCAGTTTGTCAAACAATGTGATACTTGTCAGAGGTCTGGACAGCCTCTACATCGCCATTTTTTCCCTCTCCAACTTGTCTTGTCGTTGGAGCCTTTTCAGAAGTGGGGTCTAGATTTTATTGGACCTATTACACCTCCAACAATCCTCAGTAATAATCGTTATATTCTGACATGTACAGATTATGCTACCAGATGGGCAGAAGCATGGGCTTTAAGGTTCGCCACAACTGTTTCGGTGGCAAAGTGTCTAATGAAAGATGTTTTCCCACGTTTTGGCTTACCTCTGGACCTTGTTACAGATCAAGGCACGCATTTTGTTAACAACTTAATGAAAGCACTCACACATTCTTTTCAGATTATGCAAAAATTCAGTTCTCCTTATTATCCTCGTGCTAATGGTTTGGCTGAGAGTACAAACAAAACCTTGTTGAATATGCTTTGAAAACTGATTCTGGAATCACCGAAAAGGTGGGATCAACTGTTACCTGCAGTATTATGGGCGTATCGGACTACCTACAAGGTAGCAACATGACTAACACCTTTCAAACTGGCTTATGCACTGGAAGCCATAGCACCAATGGAGATTGTTGTGCCAAGTTTACGTGTAGCTCTCACTCAGAAACTGTTACCTGAAGAATCTCTGTTATTTCGGTTGGATACACTCAGAGAATTAGACGAGCATCTGTGGGATAGTTTTCTGACTATTCAGGAAGTACAGTTAAGACAAGCTCGAACACATGATCGATATCTAAAAACTTCAGTTTTTACGATGGGGCAATTTGTAATCTTTTACAATGCAAAATCAAATCGCTCTGCTGGAAAATTCAAGTTACGATGGTTTGGTCCATACCGAATTTCTGAACAGGTGGGCCCAGCCACTTTTCGGTTGGCTACTTTGACTTGCATTCCTCTTCTAAAGGTGATAAATGGTTCAAAGTTGCGACCGTATCAGCAAGCATCTGATCCGCACTAAAACGTTTCGCGGTTGACCACGTATTTTTCGTTTTCTCTTTTTCCTTTCTTTTCTTTTTTTTTACGAGCTTAATAAAATAAGTCTGTAAATATCCTCGTTTTGATACCTAATCATGCATATAGCCGCCCGGCATTATCGTTTTGTTCATGCATGCACACTGAAGTTATGAGGTTATCATCTCAACGTCGTGCGATGATTAGTAATTTCAATGGCTTCCCGTTGTCGGGAAGATTTGCATCTTCCAGTTGATAACCAGAGGAAATAAAAGCAACTTAATTGGTGAATTCTAAACCTCTTTTTCCCTGTTGATCAGTTGTGCTAATTGGATTAACTATTTTGAAAATGTTATCAGGTATGAAGGATGAAGCAGGACATATGTGCATATTAGGGTTTACCCTAAGTACTCAATTAATGAGTATTTCATATTTATACATGCTTGATTCATGGGTATTTAACCCTAGGGTTTTCTAAGTTCATATGATTCATCTGAAGGGACTCAAAAGATTCTAATGGGTTCATGTTAGGGTTTACAAGGGATCAGAAAGATTTTAATGGGTTATCAATGATTTTCAAAGGGTTTCAATAGGGTTTTGATGGGTTTTAAGTAGGTTTTCCAAGGGTTTAGGATGTTTCAAGGGTTAAAATAATTAACATTTAATGAAATTGATCTATATCTAAACATTGATTAACTTACAAAAATAAATTATGGTTTAATTTATTAATTAAATAGTGTATGTACCTTTATTTCTAAGGTTCTAAAGAATTAAAATCATAAACTAAGGTTAATTTAAATGAATTATTTAATTAAGCAATTTAGGATAATTCAATTAAAATGAAAAAGAAGTGGATAAATAATGAATGGTGTATGTAAGTAGTGTTTAAAGTGTGGTGTGAGTTGAATGTGTAACTAAAGTGGTTAAAGTGAATAGTTTCAAAGTGTGGTAGTTGTGAGTGCAAGTTAAAAGAGTGGTAGAAAAAAAATATGCATTTAAAGTGTAGAAAAGGTGTGTACAAAGAGTGGTGAGTGTGAGGGTAATTAAAAGAGAGGTTGTGTGAGAAAGTTAATTAAAGTGTGGTGAATGTTAATGGGGAAAAGTGAGGATGAGGAAATAAAGTAAAATCAAAGGAATGGTTTTCAAATGAGTTATGTGTGTATATATATGAGTATGTTGTGCTAGTTTCTCCTAATGTTTTTGCAGGTATTTTCTCTTTCTTCTCATCTTGCTCTGTATGTGTAAGAGAAAGTTCAAATGAGAACCATCTTCTTCTCCGCGCGTGCATATAGTGTGAGAGACAAATAGTGTTTTGTATCTACACTTAGTTTTAAGAGTTTCATTGGCAGAAACTTTTCTCCCGTCTCCACATGTCCTCTGTATATGCTACCGATGAAGGCATTAATACCTTGGTGGCTCACGCGCAGAGAGCATTACTCATAGAGAGGGTAACTTCCCAGGCGAGCTGAGAGTGTTGGTGTAGAGAGAGAGTGATAGAAAGTTAATTAATAGAAATCAATTCTCCCTCCTTCCCTCCCAGCAGTTTGCGTGCGGCAGCGCCGCCGAGAGGAAAAGAGAGAGTGACAAATTTAGAGAGAGAGACAATGGATTATTGGTGGCAGATGCTACAGAGATTGTCGCCAGTGAGAGAGAGAGTAGGCCCTCCCTCCACAGTGCTGCGTCGGGCAAAGCGCTAGAGAGAGAGAGAAATTAATCTCTCCCTTCCCCTCCACTGTCTGCACGCGGCAGCGCCGCTCAGAGAGAGAGAGAGAGAGAGAGAGAGAGAGAGAGAGAGAGAGAGAGAGAGAGAGAGAGAGAGAGAGAGAGAGAGAAAGAGAGAGAGAGAGAGAGAGAGAGAGAGGTAGGCAGGCAGAGAGAGAACGGGGAAGAGAGAGAGAGAAGAGTGAGAAAGAGAAAGAGAGACAGAGAGAGTTAATGTAATTTATCAATAATTCATTTAAGTGATAGTTAATTAAGTTTATAATTTGAGTCTATGCATATATTTTTGTAGGTGATTGCATTCATATGCTTGGATGCATGTGTATGAGCATATTAAATTGCATGCATACATATGCATGGATGCATTAGTATGCATGTGTTCATGTGGTTGCATATGTATGAGCATGACAGTAAATGCATATGCATGATAGATGCAACTCATAAGGCATGTGTATGCATATGAGAATTAATGCATATATGAAGTGAGCATGATATGTGCATCATCATGTTAGTAGGTATTCATATAAGAAGTGTATTAGCACAATTGAACATGCATTAGATATTTGAATGCACACTATGATTGCATATGAAAATAGTATGGAACTATAAGTGTATATGTATGTAAGTGAAATGCATGTTTGTATGTATGCATGGAAATGCATAAGAAAGAGTGTAAATATGCATGAGTATGATTGATGTGATGCATAAGAGTAATGAAAAAAAAGACATGAGTTTATTACAAGAAATTCATAAAAGATATATATGTTTATTATTTTTCATTAAGATATACTTATGTGCGAATGTTTTTGCAGAAACATTGCAGATTACAATCAGTTAAAGTGAAGTACGAGCAGTTGAAGTGAACCGGCAGATTGAAGACCCATTTAAACCTTATATCTTCATTTAATCATTTACCCAATTGTTTAGACATTTATCCGATTATCTAGACTTTACATTTGTATTAGCTTATTAATTCATTTATTTAAATCAGTTTAGCATCATATTGTTTCTGGTAGTTCTTTCATGTCTTCCGATTTATATCATGTATCTGAACACAGTAGTAATAACATCATTGAGCATACAACCGAATCCGTAGAATTAATGTTAGAAGAACTTATTAAGAACAATATTACTTCGGAATCATTAGTGTCTTTATCTTATGACCACTGTTTAACTACATTCCTAGCATTTTCTTCCATTGCATCTCCTGAATCACAAAGTAGTGAAGATTTATTTCCACCAACTTTAGTTAGACAAACTCAACCAAACCCATTAGAAGCAACAATAGAAGAGGTATTTAAAGATCAGATAACCGAAGAGTCGTTATTGTTAACACCCAAACAGATAGCTATTGCCAGATATAAAGCAGCTTGTCCCTATGGTCCGTAGTCTGAGTCCGCTACAGACACCCTGCGTGTGCCGAACGATTTAGGCGGATGACTTGATCCACCATCCGAGCATCCCTCACGACCCGACACCGTTGCCAAGCATCTACTTAACCTTTTTCGTTTCGCTGTTAATCGCTATTGTGTCTGTGTGATTTGTGTATTTGTGCTCTCTGTCTACCCTGCGCTTGTGTTACCGTGCTTGCTATTGTCTATGCGCTATGGAAGCTCTGGCAAACTTCACCGCCTTCCGTGAAGGACTCCCTGCTGATGTAGGTGAGTTCCTGCGCGTCCGCGAGTTGGTCAACTTCGCTCAATTTCCCTGGCATTCAGTGGATTGCCACCCTTTCTACGCACAAATAATCGCCGCCATCGCTGCCACACCTGCTACCGAGCAGAGTTGGCCTATCACTTCCCTACCATCCCGTACCGTAATCACTCTCCAGACCTTCTCTCATGCATTCCGGCTCTCTCTGCAAGGACGAGAGAATGGCCCAAATTTACCAATAGCTACCATGATCAAGCTATTCCCTAGATACTCCTCCAATGAATATTCGCCCCGAACCTGAGAGATCAGCACTCCAATTTTTAGTTGCCATTTTGAATCTCCAAAAGCGCACATATGGAATATCTCATCCCTTTTACTCCGCTATAGATTTAGCTGCTCGAGAACCTGTCAACTTTGCTTCGTATTTCTTCCGCCGCATTCACAAAGAATGCGTGTCAATCATCAAGCAGGTCAACAAAGGAGATATGCCAAGGTCCAAGCTGCTGCACATCCTATCTTTTCTATTTCCGACCATTCTAGCAGCACAACCACCACCCCGAGGACCCGTTCTGCACCATGAAGAGTCTACACAAATCTTGGACGATGCTGAAGAGGATGACGAAGAGATTTTCCACCTTCTCCGCCGGAAAAGAATCAGAATTAGTTCATCAGATAGTCAGGTACAAGGCTATGCCGCCAATGATCAAGCACATGACAAAGAAGAAGAAGGACAGGACGAAGAAACCTTCCATGACACCACAACATCAATGCATCATGAATCATCAGCCCAATCTTCTTCAGAAAGGCAACAAGAACAGGATGCTACCACCGAATCTTAAACAAGCTCGTCAAAAGAAGCATCTCAAGAGCAATCTGAGCAGGAAAAGCAAGAGGATGGAGAACCTATCATTAAAGAGGTTTTCGAAGAATTGCTTAAAGAAGTGGCTACAGCTGCCAGCCCTCATGACACTACACAACCAACCACAGAAAAGGTAATCAACACAACTACTATTCTTCCTACTCATCCACCCGAACCCCCATCTGAACCCATTATTCCTATTCCACCCATTGTCCCCGACGAACCCACTGCTTCTTCATCCTCATCGCCGAATTACTCTCCACCAAATTCCGAGCAGCTCCTCACCGCTTCTTCATCTCAACTCCGTTCTCATCCTCCAATTCCTTCAATTCCCTTATTTTCTGAGTTAGCATCCATGGTCACATGCTGATCCAGCTATCAAAACAACTACCTGAACAAATGAAGCAAGTGACAGATAATATTCGAGATGAATTTCAACACAAAGTGGATGTGTTGGAGGCAGACATTACCCCTCTCCAAGAAGAATTATAGGTAGTCAAAGCAGAAAATCATAATTTAAATGAGCAGATTAAGGAACTTCAGGCCCGATTTGCCGAACAAGAGACAATTATAAATCAAAGAGATGCTGCCTTGGCCGAAGTCAGAACAAAGGAAGATTTATTATGTGCTGCAGATGTAGAAATTGTACATTTGAAACAATTAGCTCAAGATAAAGAAGATGCCCGCGTTGCACTTGGTAATTTATTAGAAGAAACCAGAGTACAGTTAGAAGAAGTGATCAACAAAGGGCAAGAAATGTACGATTTAGCTCAGAAGACTAATGAAGAACTTCAGAGAACCAAAATTGATTTATCTGACGTCAACAATATTCTTAAACGCAAATTGAACGTGGAAGCACAATTATAGAAAGAGATCGCAAGTGCCCGCCGACAGCGCAACGCCTATTACAAAACAATCGAATTTCATAATCAGGAGATAGAAAGAAGGGAGTATCAGCTGGATGTACAGAAAGAAAGATTAGCTCAAATAAATAAGCGAATTGCAGATATGAAGGTAACTTGTGATGCAGCCTTATCAAACCATTTTTATCTACAAGAAGCTTTTCTGCAGACGCAAGCAGAAGCTTTGATGACCGAAGTCATTTCTTTAAGTTCTGTACGAACAGATGCCCAACTAGTAGAACCAGATATTTTGAAACAAATGTTAGAAGCCTTAAAGAAGAAAATTGCCCAGACTTTTAGATTAGCCCGATCGATGTATTTAGAAGGCATTGTAGATGAACCATAATTGTTGTAAATCTACGGGTTCGAGTCCACCGTGCGTGCGAGTGTTAGTCGGCCGCTGGATTGGCGATTTTAAAGACTCGATCTTTTTATATTTCACACGAACGAAAGGTTGTTACAAAGATGGTTCTAATCTTTATATAAATCAATGAAAAAGAAACGCTTCGTGACGACCAAAGGAGTCACCAGACTGTTTGTATGGTTGATGAAGTCTGTTGTAGTGTTGTAGTCCTTGTACGGTAAAGATTAAGTTGCAGTAAGGCTCGTCTTAAGTTGCATATTGAATCATTGTTCCGTAAAGGTCATTACTGCGAGTTGTATTACGATAGTTCTTATATGGTACACTGATCACTGAGTAAGTCTTAATGGGTGTATGAATCGACCTTCAGTACTGTGTGTTTGAAACTTTTGAGTTCTTCTGCGTCTTCTGTTTTGTTTGATTATCTACACATATTCGGTAAAGGTTGAGTTACTGTTATTGTCCCTAGTGTTACAGTAGTTCGTGTTCGGAACAGTTCTTGAGTTAATCAAGTAACTCTGTATCACGATCCTGAATAGCCTGGCGTTGTATGTTGAGAGCACCTTACTGGAGTGTGTTGGGTAAACTTTGGAAGAGTTTGATTGTGAACTGTAAGATTGCGAAGTGTAAACAGATTCTGAATAAGAGTTCTTGAGCATTAGTATATGGCTGTGTGCGAGATGATTATTGGGAAAATCAAGCATAGGGCCTCTGTTTAACAGACCCCTTCCACTCCCAAGAACCCACTAATTGTTTAAACGCGTCTCTGATGGTTAGTTTCGCGTTTAACATATCTTTGTACATTCTCTAGTAATACATTCAGTATTGTGTGTTTGTGCTCCAAGCTTCTTCTTCTTCCTTGTGTTGTTCGAGTGCTTCCGCAAACGTCTAACTCCAACAATTGGTATCAGAGCAGGTCCTCGCTTCATCTAGGGCGCCGTCGACACTCCTCCATTTGCAGTCTCATATTTGCACAAAATTTGGTGAGCATACTCAGGGTGTTATCGCGATTTGAGCTCGTTTTGGCCTCCGAACGCACTATCGCAGCGCTTGTGCAGGCTATTTCGTCTTTTTGTGCCAAAGGTATATAGCAGTTTCTGTTCTCCAGTTTAAGCGTCTCGAAGTCTGCTACAAGTCTAGCAGAACTCGTTTGGGCAGTTCTGTTCAACTTTTTGAGATATAGTCAATTTTCTGCATCAAGGTATTTTAGTCACTGGCCATGGCTAAAAGCAGTGATGTATTCCGTATGTTGGCTGTTGAGGATAAGTTGGATGGTACCAACTACCCATTATGGGCTTATATGATGTGACATGTATTGGTTGCAAAAGGATTGTGGAACATTGTGTAGGGTGTTGAAAGACATCCTGTTACACCTCTGACTATAGGTACTGCAAATACAGGTGTTGGAGCTTATTAAGATGGTGTCGAAGATAATATTCCACAGATTCCTGTTCGTGTTGTTGTTTCTACTGCACCTACTGCAGAGCAGATTCACTGGGATGGCAGAGATGCCCAGGCACATGCATTGATAGCTTTGTTAGTCAAACGTGCCATTATTCCTCACATTCGCTCTTGCAGAACAGCTAAGGATTCTTGGGATACACTTACCACATTGTACCAAGCTAGGAATGAGGCTCGTGTTGCTTACCTCCGAAAACAGTTGGAGAGTGAGCACATGAATGAAGGTGATTCTATGGACAGTTTCCTAACAAAGGTCAAAGACTTGAAGGAACAGTTGATTTCTAATGATGAGGTTATACCAGATAGCTCACTTGTGCAGACCGTTCTGAATAGTCTTCCTGATTCATATCAGAGTTTTGCTTCTACTCTTCGGTTGATGATGAAAGGCAATCCAAATGCCTTATCATTTGAGGAGTTAGTCTATGTTCTGTTGCAGGAAGATCAGTCCAAGCAAAAGAGGTCCATTATGCGAGTTGCAGATCAAGCTTTCCTGCCTAGTTAGAAGGGCAAAGGAAAATGGAGCTCTTCAACTAGTAAGCAAAAATCTGTTAATTCTGCATATTCGAAGAAGGAAGATAAGGATGAGAAGAAATCAGAAAAGCAAAAATTGTTTTGCAAGTACTATAAATGGAATGATCATATCATAAAGAACTGTCCAAAACTGGCTGCTAAAGACGCAAAGAAGAAAGAGGCTGGAATGGTTGTTGTAGAGGCCTCTACACCAAAAACAGAGTCTGCAAATCTTGTGCAGGAAGAAGAATGGGCGTTTACTATTGTCTGCAGTTTTGACCCATCTTCTCATGATCAGTGCATGTCTGCAGTAGACTCAGATGTTTGGTACTTTGACAGTGGGGCGACCAAACATATTACCTCGTAGCGCAGTTTCTTCTCTTCACTCGAGCCTGCCCCAACAGGGAATACTCTTACATGTGCCAACAACTCCTCTTATCCTGTTATGGGAGTTGGTAAGATCATTTTGACTACTGCTGATGGTAGTTCTTTCACTTTGTTAGATGCTTTATTTGTGCGAGGGATAAAAAAGAACCTGTTATCAGTTTCTGCATTAGCCAAGATTGGCTTGATTGTGAAATTTGTTGATGATAGGTGTACAATTCATGAT
Organism: Ceratopteris richardii; assembly: GCA_020310875.1. NCBI lineage: Eukaryota > Viridiplantae > Streptophyta > Polypodiopsida > Polypodiales > Pteridaceae > Ceratopteris > Ceratopteris richardii. The sequence goes on along the minus strand of CM035410.1, from coordinate 194,224,096 downwards.
CTGTCAAATGGCGATGTGATTATTGCTTCTGGCATTTTATGTCGTGGGTTGTATAAGCTCATAGACTATGAAAGGTCTGAAAATGATTCGGCATGTGCAGTAAATGATTCTCAGGCTATGCCAGATGCAAAGCTTTGGCATGCACGCTTTGGTCATCTAAATTCTGCTAGTTTGCTATGCCTGCAGAAATCTGAAATGGTGTCCTCTTTGCCCAAACTTGAGGCACCTGGAAAACATGTTTGTGAAGGCTATATTTTGGGCAAAATGCAGCATTCCTCCTTTCCAAAAGATGGTTCAGTTTGGGCTACACAAAAACTGCAGCTTGTACATAGTGATGTCTGTGGTCCAATGCAGACACCCTCTTTTGGAAATTACCTTTACTTCGTGACTTTCATTGATGATTTTTCTAGGCATGCATGGGTATATCCACTCAAAGCAAAGTCCGAAGTGTTCATGTGCTTCAAACAGTTTTTGGTTTGGCTGAAAATCTGTCAGCATGTAAAATGGGCACCCTCCATTCTGATCAAGGGGGGGAATATATGTCTTCTGATTTTAATGCATTTCTGGCTGAACATGGGATAAAACACCACTGTACAGTGCCGTATATACCTCAACAGAATGGAATTGCTGAATAGAAGAACAGGTCTCTCATGGAGATGGCAAGGTGTATGGTCAAGAGTCAGGCTTTACCTCATAGTTTCTGGCTTGAGGTTGTCATGTGTGCAGCATATGTACTGAACAGGTGTCCCACTAAAGCGTTGTAGTCTATCACTCCATATGAGGCTTGGCATGACCGCAAGCCATCTGTTGCTCATCTGCATGTTTTGGTTGTTTGGCATATGCACTAGTGCCTGAACAACATCACAGAAAATTGGAATATAAGGCAGTAAAATGTATTTCTGTTGGGTATAGTTCTGAAAGTAAAGGCTATCGTCCGTATCATCCACAAACTAAACGCATTCTGGTTAGCCGTGATGTTGTCTTTGTGGAAGATGCTATTCAACCATTGCTTTCATGTACTAAGGAGACATCTGTTAGCTCCAAAGACATGTATGATACTTTGATGCCTCTTTTTACAGGTGGACAGTCTAGGGCTGGTCCTAATGAGGCAACTTCTCAACCTTTGCAGGTTTCATATGATGATGCAAATCATTCCATTTCTGATGCAGATTTACATGATGCACTTGTTGATGAGAGAGCTGATATTGAGCAGGCAAAAACTATGCCAAAATGGCTGGTGCAGAATTTGCGTGACAACAAATTAGATGCACCTTTGTCATATCGTACTCGTTCAGGCTCTCATAGTGCCTCCTTTGTATCAGATTGCTATGCTATGGTTGCGTCTAGTCTCCGTGATGAGAATGATCCTGTTTCTTTTGATGAAGCACAGAATTCAGAAAATTGGATGGCTACTATGCAATCTGAATATGATGCTATAATGAAGAATGATACGTGGTCTTTATGTGACTTGCCTCCTGGCAAGAAGGCCATTGGCACTAAGTGGGTATACAAGTTGAAGCGTAAACCTGATGGTACAGTTGACATGTATAAGGCTAGGCTTGTTGCAAAGGGTAAGGCACAAGAGACCTTTGCACCTACATGCCGTATGACTATTGTTCGGAGTATTTGTGCACTTGCAGCCCATCATGGTTGGAATGTACATCAGTTGGACATTAAAACAGCATTTCTGAATGGTGACTTGCATGAAGAAGTGTATGTTTTTCAGCCTCGTGGCTTTGTGCAGAAAGGGCATGAAAACCAGGTGTGCAGGTTAAAGAAGGCATTATATGGTTTAAAGCAAGCACCACGTGCTTGGTATGAGAATATACATGCCTATCTGGTTGCACATGGTTTTGAGAACAGTCCAACTGAAAGCACCTTATATGTTAAGCGTGCTAATGATGTGCTTCTGATCATTGTTTTCTATGTTGACGACATGCTGCTCACTGGTCCTATTGAGAAGCATATTGCTGATTTCAAGGCTGATTTGCATGCCTCATTTGAGATGTCTGATTTGGGGCATTTGCATCACCATTTGGGCATTCAGTTTATGCAAGTTGATGGTGGAATGGCTTTGTGTCAAACGAAATATATTGACACATGATTGCAGCGTTTTGGCCTTGAAGACTGTAAGCCTATTGCCACTCCTATGGAGTCAGGTTTACGATTGAGTCTTCATGATGCTGGAGATGCATTTCATGTTGTTCTCTATCAACAGGCTGTTGGATGCTTGATTTACTTATGCATTACTCGGCCAGATATTCAGTTTGTTGTCTCACAGATTAGCAGGTTTATGCATTGCCCAAGACTCACGCATTGGAAGGCAGTTAAGGCATCTTTCACTACTTGAGTGGTACTCGACTACTTGGGTTGTTTTATCCCAAGGGGAGATCACTACCGCCAGATTTGCATGCTTTTTGTGACTCAGATTGGGTTGGTTGCTATGACACTCGTGTGTCCACCAGTGGTTTTTGCTTCATGCTTGGTAGCTCATGTATATCTTGGTTGAGCAAGAAGCAGCCTACTGTGGCCACTTCCAGTTGTGAGGCTGAGTATAGGGCAGCTTTCATAGCGAATGTTGAGTGTGTGTGGCTCAAATGCCTTATGGCTGATTTGGGTGTTGGCCAGTCTTCTGCCACCACCATCTTCACTGACAGACAGAGCGCATTGGTAGTTGCGAGGAACTATGTGTTCCATGCTCGCACTAAGCACATTGAGGTGCATTATCAATATGTCAGGGAGAGGTTCTCTGCTGGGGAGATCAGCTTGGCATATGTGCCCACGCAAGAGAACATTGCAGACATTTTCACGAAGGCTCTGCCTAGGGAGAAGTTTGAAGCTTTCCGCAAAGCTTTGGGCTTACTTCCTTTTGTGGAGTGATTTCCACATAGCTTGGCACTTCCTTATACATGAGTATCAGCTCCTTGTTCACCGCATCACTCCTAGGGGGGATTTGTTGATATATTTAGGTAGTGATGTGCGTGAACACACTAGGACTGCCGGGGCACTTTTTTCCCTCTTTAGGAGGTTTTTTTCCCTCGGCTTGTATATATGCCTATTGCCCTAATGGGCTACTTATCTTTGTACATTCTCTAGTAATACATTCAGTATTGTGTGTTTATGCTCCAAGCTTCTTCTTCTTCCTTGTGTTGTTCGAGTGCTTCCGCAGATGTCTAACTCCAACAGAAAATATCTTTCCTACGTTGCAACAACCATCCTTTTTGTCAATGAGGAGCCCGAACCTATACCCATGGACCTACCCCATCTTGTATATATTCATATTTATCGGCGTTGAAGAAGACTTCATGAAGGTGTCAAAAAACTGAAGATCCATCGCGAGGGCCCCGAGATTCAATCCCATCACTTGCAGATTGCCAAGCATCTCACATATCCAAGTTGGCGACCCTGTTCGGTGTCTCAAGTTTTCAGAAACCTTTTTCTCTACAAAATTTTAAAGTGTAGAGCGACAAAATCGAACCCGAAGGTTGTCACTACTCCATTTATTTGGCAGACATATACAGACGTTAGCAGAGCCGAGGCTTGAACCCGCATCGTCAATAGAAGAAGACCTCTTCTCTATCCATGATATCAAGCCAAGCCCAAGAGCGTATATGTGGTGGTCAAAGCCAAAGAATGTTAAAGTTTGTGGGCAAAGTCTGAAGGAAGTGGAGCTGTGGAGTGAAGATCCGGAGGCCTAACTTCGTCATAATTCTAGCACTTTCGGCTCGAATCAAGTCGACCTCGACGGACCAAATCATCAGGGACTATTTCTTGTGATATTCTTGCATAGCTCTTTTGATTTTGTTGCACACAGCACCTACATTAAGAATACTAAGTTAGTTTAATAACGCTTTGTGTGCGATGGAGGGGACTTCTAGCCACGCCTCTCTTACGAGTACTACTAGTACGTCAGTGTTTGTTTCCATTCCTATATTAGTATCATCCTCATTCATGTCTAGACCACCAGTAGTTGCACGTGCATTGCATCCATCTACACCTATGGTTTCAAAATACAAGTCATGCGTCTGATGCATCTAAAAAAGAAGCGACGATTGTAGCATTAAACGTTGAGGATTCTGCGAGAAAAGGGGAAACAATCACTACTCTAAACAAGGGGAAAGATATGGAAAGTAGGATACTGCTAGTTGAGCAAAGGCTTGGACGGTTGTCCAGTATTCCGGATGAGGTTGCAGTACTCCGTCAATCTGTTGATGGAATCCAAGATCACCTTAAGGCCATTCTGAACTTACTTCAGACACCTAGGGATATCAGTAATGCTATTTTGGGTAGTCACACAGATACGATCGCAACTTCACCAATGTCTGTTAGGATGGAAAAGGATAAGGGATTATCCTCTCCCCATACAGACATGTTTCCTCTAGCGGGAAGTATGAGCCGTCTTAGTTTGGTACTTCTACTCCCTTGGTTGCTACTTCGGTAGGGATGTCAGAAAGTCATAACCGCCCAGTGGATCTTTCCTTAGGAAAGGAGATCCGTCCTCCTTACTTCTCTGGAGAGGATAAGGATAGAAATAAAGATGCGGTTTTGACCTTCTTGGAGAAATGGAATGATGTTCATGAACTCAAACATACCCCCGATCATGTGAGAGTAGTAGAAGCAAGCTTATAACTAGGACCCAAAGCTTATACTTGGTGGATGAGTCTCTCTGAGACTCACAAGAAACCTACTACCTGGGTTGAATTTTCCCGCCTCTTCAAGAAAGAGTTTCTCCTCGAGAATGAGGAGGAATGAAATTGGGAGGCATGGGATAAAAGTCAACACAAAGGTAGACCGTTATCAGTGTATATTTAAGAATACAGAGATGTCATTCTGAAATTAAAAAACTTAGATGACTTTCATCGTCTTCGCGGTTTTGTCAGAGGACTTAATCAGCGAATTAAATGAAGTCAAAAGGCATGCACCTAAATCCCTAGAAGAGGCGATTAAGGTTGCCCAGATTTATGAGGATAACTCACGTCTAGATGTACCGCAAGAAAGTAGTTATTCCCAGAAGAATAACTTTAAGCGCAAGGGCAAAAGGGCAAGACTGAATGAAAGGGTGACTAAAAAACCTCGTGTTTTTAGACACGTACTTTCTCCAGAAGATCATGATAAAGCACAAAAAGAAAATTTGTGCTTTAAGTGTCTCAAGCCAGGACATCGTAGTCCTGCTTGTCTAGTTGGAAGAGAAAGTAAGGGAAAGGGTAAGCAGCAAATACATCTGATTCAAACTTTGAACTTGGATGCAAATTCAAGTGCAAAGAAGGTTCAAATAATGCACTGCGATAGTACCCATTCATGTTAGATCTCCAAAAACATGTGGCAACCTCAAGAGTTTGGTCCACATGATTTGGTCAAGCTGCATGGATCAGTAAAAGGGCACACCATCCGGATAATGGTGGATGACTCTGCTACGCATAATTTTATCAATTATGTGTTAGTGAAAAAACTAGCTCTTCCTCAGAAACCATCTCCTCATAAATACATTGTTTCCATGATGCACGGTCAAGACACTCGTGTTTGGGACACAATGTTATCTAATTTAGAACTAGAAATCCAAGGATTTAAAGACACTTTGGACTTCCAAATAATGAACATGGATCGGGTAGATCTGGTATTAGGGAGAGAGTGGCTATGGAGTCTAGGACCTTCATTAACAAGGTGTTATTTTACTAATACTTTGGAATTCCAGTGTGATGGTGTAGTGTATAAAATCAAGGATGAGCATAATGTTCCAAGTATCCCTTTGATTTCATATACTGAACTTAAGAAATTTGTAAATACCGAAGCCAGGACTCAAGCTTTTCTTGTCCTTGGCACCGATGTAATAGATTTTGATAGTATAAATCAAGTTTCTTATGTCTCGTCCTTTATTCCTCGAGAAGTTCATGCTAAATTTAACAATTTAATGAAGGAATTTAAAGATGTGTTCCCTAAGGAACTTCCCTACGGCTTGCCACCCTCTCGTGGAAACATTGATCACAGTATAGATCTGTTTCCGGGTACCAAGCCAAAATCTCAAAACCCATACCGCCTCCCCTATGTCCACCATCAGGAAGTAGAAAATCAGATTCAAGAATATTTGGATAAAGGATTTATCCACCCCAGCCAGTCTCCATGGGCAGCACCCATCCTTCTAGTAAAAAAGAAAGATGGAACTATGAGACTGTGCGTAGATTATAGGGCATTAAACAATCTTACGATAAAGAATAAGTATCCCATGCCACTAGTCAAAGATCTTTTCGATAGTTTAAAGGGGGCTACAATCTTTTCTAAGATTGATTTGCACCAAGGGTATCATCAGATTAGAATCAAACATGATGATATTCCTAAAACAGCTTTTCGAACAAAGTTTGGTCACTACGAGTTTTTAGTGATGCCGTTCGGGTTGACAAATGCACCTGCAACATTTATGACTTTGATAAATCAAGTGCTTAAGCCGTATTTGGGAAAATTTATTGTAAATTTTCTTGATGATATTCTGATCTACAGTAAAGATCATGAAAGTCACTTAGAGCACTTGAAAAAAGTTTTTCAACTTCTTCGTGATAATAAACTTTACGGTAAAGAGTCGAAATGTGAATTCTTTATCCCATAAGTAAAGTATTTAGGCCATATTATTTCCGCGGAAGGAATCAAAGTTGACCCTAAAAAGGTCCAAGTGATTCTTGAATAGCTAAGCCCAAGACAGTTCGAGAACTGCAAAGTTTTCTCGGAATGGTAGGATATTATCGGAAGTTTGTGGCTGGATATGCCAAGATTGCAGTACCTTTGACGGATGAACTCAAAGGGAAGCATCAGAAGATAAATTGGAAAGAAGAGTAAGCAAAGAGTTTTCAAGAACTTAAACTTGTTTTAGCTTCCGTCCCGGTTCTACAAATCGTAGATCCGAATAAGCCTTTCCAATTAGAAACAGATGCAAGTTCATTTGCGGTAGGAGCAGTACTAAGCCAAGATGGTCGACCAATAGCTTATGAGAGTAGAAAGCTAAGTCCTGCTCAGCAAAATTACTCTACCTATGAGCGAGAAATGTTCTCTATTATTAATGCTCTGAAGAAATGGTGCCATTATCTATATGGATCAAAGCTGACCATAGACTTTGATCAAGAGAGCATAAACTGGTTTGCGAACCAACCTGATCTAAGAGGTAGAAAAGCGAGATGGGCTGAACAGTTGCAAGAGTTCGATTATGAACTCAAGTATAGAAAAGGAAAGTTCAATCAGTGGAAGACGCCTTAAGTTGGATGCCTATGTTGAACAACCTAAGTTTTGTACAAATTCAAAGTGAATTTATTTCAACTTTGAAAGGAAGCTCCAAAGAAGATCCAAGCTACAGTCAAGCTTGGAAAGCAACTGAGGAAGCTAAACAAAATGAAGCAAGTACTTCAGAGAGAAAGTTTAAACACTATTCTCTCCAAGATGAATATTTGCTTTATAAAGGCAAGGTTTGTGTCCCAAGTACCTCGGACATACAAAATCAAGTACTTTTCGAATGCCACGATGCTCCAAGTGCAGGACATCCTGGTATTAACCGAACCTTTGAGTTAGTGAAACGACATTTTTATTGGCCTAGTTTGCATCGAGATGTGAAAAACTATGTATCCAAGTGTCATAAATGTCAAGTAAATACGTTTGAGCGACTTAAAGTTGGAGGATTGTTGCATCCTTTGGAAATTCCCAAAGGAAACTGGGAAAGTATTTCCATGGATTTCATTTCAGGATTACCCCGCACTCAAAAAGGCTTTGATTCAGTCTGGGTTGTCGTTGATCGATTGACTAAACTTGCTCAGTTTATTCCAATCAAGACTACTTATAAGACTCTAGAACTTGCAAAAATATCTGCAAATCAACTTTATAGACTCTATGGTCTTCCAGTAGACATAGTTTCTGATAAAGATGCTCGATTTACAAGTCATTTTTGGTGAGCAGTCTTTAGTAGACTTGAAACTAAACTAAGTTTAAGTATAGTTGAACATCCCCAGACGGATGGACAAACAAAGAAAGTCAATCAGATATTGGAAGACATACTCAGAGCTTATGTTACTTCCAAACAAACTGATTGGGAAGATTATCTTCCTTTAGCTGAATTTGCCTATAATAGTGCCAAGAATTCATCAACTGAATTTAGTACATTCATGTTGATGTATGATTTCCAGCCTAGGTCTCATGTAGTGGGACTTCAAAATGAACGAGTTCAAGCAGCTCAAGAGTTCCTTCAAGACATGAACTTTAAGCTCAAGTTAGCTAAAGAAAATTTAAAGAAAGCTCAAGATCGTGCAAAGGCTTATGCTGATCCAAAGCAAAGAGATGTTACTTTTCAGGTAGGCATCTTCGTATTCCAAAAAGATAAAAAAAGTTCAAGACTCGGCAATGCACCAAGTTGTCGCCTAGATATTGTGGTCCTTTTCCAATCACCAAGAAAGTTGGTTTGTGGGCTTATGAATTACAACTTCCAGATGATAGTTGGATTCATCCAGTGTTCCATGTTAGTCGACTTAGGAAGAGTCTAATAGATTCAGATAATCTAGTTGGACAACAGGTTATACTTCCTATTCCAGTAAATGAAACAGTTCCTCATGAACCTTAAAGGATACTTCGCACCCGAGATAAACGTACAAGAAGTCACTTGTATGAAGAGTTTTTAGTAAAATGGAAGGATGGAACTAAAGAAAATTCAACATGGGAAAAAGTTTCCACAATCCGACGACGTTTTCCAGCTTTCAAGTTTTAAATTGGTCCCAAATAAAGAAGGTTTTTTACTTTCAAGTTTCTAAGTAAATAATCTGATTGAATGAATGCATATTCTTCAAGTTTTAGAACATGAGGCTTGGGGGTTGCCTACAGTTATATATATAGCTTTATTTTTGAGGACAAAAATCTTTCCCAAGGGGGGAAGAATATAATAAGTAAGTCTATGATCTAGGGATCCGATGGCTTCAGGCAGATTTGAAATCGGATATCGTTTGGTCACTCGTCTGTAGGACCAAAGATCTCAAGAGTAGACTCAAGCATAAGTCATGTGCTCTCATATTCAAGGTTAAGTCTCATGGTTGTGAAGGAGGAGGTCTTGGGTTCAGCTACCATGGGAAGCATGGGGAGAGAGTTTTGCCCAAATAGCTCTAGAGCGTTCTAACTCAAGTTTAACGTGAGTTAACTTGAGACCAGTGGACTTAACTCAAGAGGTGAGTACAACAACCACTAGTGGACTCTAGTGGAAGGTACTAAAGTAGTGGTCGAGATCACTCCAGCCACTAACAGACTCTAGTGGTGGATATGAAAGGAGTGGAGGAGATTGCACATGCACTTGTGGACTCTAGTTACATTTGTGGTCTTCATTAGTTCAAGCAGATATATATACAGGCATAAGGTTGGAAGGAGAGTCATTCATTCATAGGTTTTTCAAGTTGTTACGTTGTTGCAATGTGTATGTGTGTGTGTATGTGTATGTGTGTATGTGTATGTGTATGTGTATGTGTATGTGTATGTGTATGTGTGTGTATGTGTATGTGTATGTGTGTGTATGTGTGTGTGTGTGTGTGTGTGTGTGTGTGTGTGTGATGTGCATATGCATGTGCATGTGCATGTGCATGTGCATGTGCACGTGCACATTGTCGTCTCGTTCTAGGGAAAGGAGGGAGAAAGTCTCAAGAATACACACGCGAGTGGGAAGAAGAACCTAAGTGGAACTTGTCCTCGTGATCGGGCTGCAAATCATATCATTGTCAATGTTTTCCTTGGGAAAAAAAAATCACTTTCTTGTGATGACAACTTCAGGAGTATTAGTTAATGTCAAGTTTAGAGGGAATTTACCAAGATAATTCTCTCTCACGAAGAACGTTGAGGTTTAACTATTCTTGTTTTACAGTCTTTTCAAATCTGCCAACTTAGCTGATTTGCATTATGAAGTTCAGTTTATTTTTGCTGACGAACATTATGCAATGGAGTTCGCAGATTACTGGAATAAACAACGAGTAATAATTTTTACAAGTAGCGTAGAAGTTTTCTCAAACTGTTTTCCCATTACGAGAGCACATATATCTCATGATGGGGCCTTTGAACACTACAGCTTTAAGGTTCTTTTGTTCAATGACCAAGCGTACATGTATTTTATTTCTCTCATGTTTTAAACATGAATGATCAGCTCAGAATGATCTTAATGTAAACGCAATTACACATATGTTAACTATTTCATAAAGACTTGCAGATTACTTCATCTAACATCTTGGCTTCAATTCTTACGAAGATTACTTGTCTTCAAGTTTTTTTTCAGAGCTGAGTGAGCTTGGAAGATGGGTAGAGTGCTGCTTTCTCAAAAAACTCTCAGCTCTGTGGTTCCCTATATTCCATGTTTTCTTCCTCCAAGTCTCAAGTATAAAGTTGTTCTCCAAGAACTAATATGATCACCATCAGTTTAAAACTTAATTTTTCTGGTGCGCAAATCCTTTGCTCGAACACTTCATATTTTGCATTTTTCTTACCTAATATCAAATATCTAGGACCCAATGCTGAACTTGCCATATCCGTGAAGCACTAACCATGTGTCAGCACACGCTGTATGAGCGAAATTATCCTGTCAAATAAACCTTCAATAGCATTCTGAATGCTCAAGAAGGTACACTGATAAGCATGTAAGGCAAGTGCAATGATATCGTTGAAGAAAAGGAGTTCAAAGAAAACAAAAACTGCTCGTTTCACTCTTGTTTCAAGGGATTCGATAATGCTGCATATTTGGACGATAGACAAGTGGAGATGGCATTACAAATGTATTTAGATGTACATACATTAAACCAGCGTCAATTTTCGTGTTTCACAACCCATTTAGTCATCTCTGATCTTCAAACAGATTCACAAGTATTTTCTACGGGGACTCACTGACTTATACATAGAGTCAACCACACACACACCTTTGATCATAAAGCCTCAATTTCTTGCGTTAAAAATTCTACTGCACACACTGGCAGCTGCTTTGACATCGTTGAGAATACAAATACGATGCAGAGTTTACGTGATAAACCTGACAGAAATGGTAATGGAAATTTAACTGATAATCTTAACACTACATGACTCATGTAAGGTTTCTCAGAAAAAGAAAAGTTCAATAGTTCACCAAGGTCTTTGAAACGCAGCAGGATTTCTGTAGGGAAAAGAAAAACTGTTGATACATAAGCTCTTCTACTTCATATGTGCAATGTATAATATTGAAATCTACTAACCATTTCCTTTTCATACGTAAGCCGCATGATGTATAAGCCACAACGTCCTTCAAACTCATTTAATGATCACAAGATTTCGCAACACATGTTTCTCTTATGGATGTAATTAAAGAACATAACCATAGATGGCAAAAAAAGCGCAATTCCTTATGTGTGCATCTCTGTATTCGAATGTGTCAAGTCGTGCAGGTAGAAGTGCACCAGCTATACTTTATTCGGACGACAGTAAAGCAACATTACAAACAGGAAATGCTAGCTTGCACCTGGTACGATGGACTTGAAATTCAATTTGTATGCTCAAACATCTCAGCTTTCCTTTGTTTGACTGGCAAGTCTGTTCCAAAGAAGCCTCCGTCCTCTGCTTTTGCAACCTCTCGAAGCATTCCTCCATAATTGAACAAATGCGCCCCCGTACCCCCTATTGTCCTCGAGCTTTTCTTGAAAACTTTCCCCTGTTGAATCTTTCGTCGCCTTCCTGTTGTCCCCTATCGGATCCTCAACTGGACTTCCATTGCAGCAGAACTCTAAATATTCTGTTATAGTTGTATTCCTTCCTCAGACATTGCACTGTCCAGCTTTCTCTACCATTTTTCTCTTGAATTCGAACCTGACCATAATCTTTTTCTCCCCCTTCCTCGTAGTCTCGAGAGAGTCGAAGGAAAAAAAAACTGAACCGCCCTCTCAGCTCCCGCTTCTTGAGCCACGATCCCCCACATTCCCTGTTTCCCCACGCAAAATACGTAGTGAAACAAATACATAGAAAGTTTCTTTTGGTTTTATATTACTTTTTTTTTTTTATATTTTGCTTCTTTTGCTTTTAAAGTAAGGGTTCACACTAAGGGGTTCACATGCGCTCACACACAATTATGGATGCACACACGTGCATAAATATATGAGCATGCATATTAGGACATAAAGACGTGTGTATATATAAACATATGTACTTTTCCTTCCACACAAGTGCTTTGTAAAATATACACGTATATGTTGCTAGCATGTACAAACACACATCACATACACGAGTGCAAGGAAATCAGGTAGCATACACTCGGATATACAGATGCAAATGCTCTTGCACGTACAAGAAATATGTAAAGAGAAACAATCCGTGCTTTAAATCATCAATCATTATGCATCCAAAACAATGATATCAAACAACACTACATGATAAAAACAGTATATAAAGGATTGAAATCACTCATTTTATTTCTTCTGCACGGTTTCATCCTCGGTGAATGTTGTCGTCAACTAGTACATAAGAACTTTGATAGCAGGTATAAACTGAAATCATGACCACAACGTGCACGTGTATGTGTGTGTATGCGTATGCGTATGCGTATGCGTATGCGTATGCGTATGCGTATGCGTATGCGTATGCGTATGCGTATGCGTATGCGTATGCGTATGCGTATGCGTATGCGTATGCGTATGCGTATGCGTATGCGTATGCGTATGTGTATGTGCGTATGCGTATGTGTATGTGTATGTGTATGTGTGTATGTATATGTATGTGTGTATTTATATGTGTGTATGTGATTGTATGTGTGTCTATGTGTGGCTATTTGTGTATATATATATGCATGTCTATGATTGTGTGTGTGTATGTGTGTGGCTATGCGTGTATGTGTGTATGTGTGTATGTTTATGTATATCTGTGTGTATGTATATGCATGTGTATGTGCATATATGCATGTGTATGTGTGTGTGTGTATGTGAGTGTATATGCATATGTGTGTATGTATGTTTTTATATGCATGTGCATGTGCATGTGCATGTGCATGTGCATGCATGTGCATGTGCATGTGCATGTGCATGTGCATGTGCATGTGCATGTGCATGTGCATGTGCATGTGCATGTGCATGTGCATGTGCATATATGCATGTGCATGTGCATATATGCATGTGCATGTGCATATATGCATGTGCATGTGCATGTGCATATATGCATGCGTATGTGTATGTGTGTATGTATGTTTTTATGTGCATGTGCATGTGCATGCATGTGCATGTGCATGTGCATGTGCGTGCATGCGCGTGTGCGTGCGCGTGCGTGCATGCACGTGTGCGTGCGCGTGCGTGCATGCGCGTGTGCGTGCGCGTGCGTGCATGCGCATGCGCGTGCATGCGCATGCGCGTGCATGTGCATTCATGTGCATGTGCATTCATGTGCATGTGCATTCATGTGCATGTGTATGCATGTGTATGTGTATGCATGTGTTAGCAGCTAGTGTGGGCGACCACTTCATTGTAAAAATATATTTCTAATGTAACGGGAATGGGAATTTCTGGAGATTCCAAGAGTTTTCGGAGTTTCTAATTTCGGTGATTTTGTATTCCAGAAGTTCGGAATGGTGTGTATGGATTACGAAGAAGTTCGGTGTTGTTCCTTACTATACACATTCCAAAAGTGATGAGTACAAAGAACAAAGATACACACAGTGCAGATACTAGTGAAGTTCGGTGTTGTTCCTTACTATACACATTCCGAAAGTGACGAGTACAAAGAACAAAGATACACAGTGTGCAGATACTAGTGAAGTCTGTAGAATCTGAAGGAACCATTTGTAAGAAGATACTATATCGCAATATTATACTCTTTCTACAATCAAAGATTCCACTTTCCATTGTTGTGTTATGATTCTGCCTATATTGTGTTGGTGTGAAGGAGTGTGGTCTGTAATGAGTATCTAAATAAACTATAAGGAACAAAAACACATGTTTATGAATACTATTGTATTCGTAAATCCCCATTCTTGAACCTAGAATTGGGTACTATAAATTGCATTGAATAATAACACCCAAACATTATGGTGACCACCATGGGATGGGGTAACAAAATACAGCATAAAGTGGATTGATGCCAGTGCGAAGTGGCAAGGAGTACTTGAAAATGACCTATCATCACAATTATTTAGATGAATTCGTGCAGTAGACCTTGACAACATTGAAACTTGAAGATATTCCTCTCGAAGATGCAATTACCATTCTGAAGGAAGTGTAGTATTGGGTGGAAACCGGAGTTTACCTCCTAGGCTTTTGAAGCACTTATTCTTTGAGTGGAGGGGCGGCAAGCTAACCACTATCTTGTGGCATGGAGAATTCAATGGAACCGACCAGCGGAGCCAAATGTTGGAAGAAAAATACCCTCTTGAAGTAGGCCAAGGCGGAAGCAATGAACCCCCACTAGAGTTGCAGTTAGCCCTAGTGCCTCCGAATCAAATCGATACCTTACAGATGCTTGGCAACCCGATGGCACATAGAAACCAATTGCCATACTAAATTATACTCATTTTCATGGACGAATGCACGAGGACCCAGATGTGCATGTATGCACATTCAAAAGTCAATACATATGTAATCATCGTAACTTACATGATGATAGGCATAAGTTCCATTATTCCAAGCCACGGTGGTAGGTGATGTAGTGAATGTCTTATCGGGTACCCTTCATATTATTTTTCAGCCTATAATTAGTTGAAGGAGGCTTTCTTAGATCGATTTTGGACCGCTAAGAGCATTTCAGAGCTATATTCTTCACTCCTGTATATGATGCAAAAAGGAATAGTCGAACAATATGCAGTGGATTTCAGATCCATGATGTGGTAGTTACCGACAGACAAATGCCCTTCCAAAGAAATGTTAACAGAATTTTTTGTCGACGGACTTCAACCACTTATCAAAGAAAAGATTTATATGTACACGTTGGATCAATCATGCACACTTGATCAGATCATTGACTTAGCTACAAGGATGGACCAAAAAATTCAATTTGCCAACTTTGGCTCTGAGAATACTAATTTGGTGTTGAAGAAAGGTAGGACTCAAGAGAAACAGTTGTATTGCTTACGGTGCAGGAATGGGGGCCATATCATGGCCGACTATGCACTAAACGAGGTATTTTTCCAAATTTCTAACAAGACTAATCATAGCTTAGAGGAATGCCATTTTAATGCGAGAAACACAGTAGTCACTACTACACAAGTGGATGTACCTTTGTGGAAAGGGAATGCATTTGGATATAAGCCCCAAGTTTCTTCCGGACAATGGCAGGATAGTCAAGACATTAGATTTTTAGGACCATCCCAATATCCACATTCACATCAATTTTTGGAGCAACCGTGCGATTTTTGACAAAACAGGCAAGAATTTGGGAGGGGTCGGAGGTTTCAACAACCTGGGCCAGGTACTTTGAGTAATCGACCAATTCAATGTCAGTTTTGTTTTCAATATGGTCACAGACAATGGGAATGCGAGGAGTCCAAAGAGAATGATTAGTAGAAAAAAGAAGCTAAGCTTAAGGCACCCATGGGAAACGTGGTGACCTTAGAATATTTAGAGCTGTCAGCATCAGTGGTTAGCACGTCCCAAAAAGAGTACCAGAGTGGATAGAAATCGGATTATTTAGCACCCATGGAGCATAAGCAAAACTTAATAAAGCAATACAGTGGGCTACAGAGTATCCACCGCATTATGTAGAGCCTCCATTAGTTCCAGCAGAACCTTCCAGAAAGAAGGAGCATAGCACCATTGGTAAGAAAACTGAGGAAATTATTCAGGAGACAAAGAAGAATGCTGGTCAATCAACGGATTCACCTGTATCTAAAGTATTACAGGCTATGTTTACTGGTTCTGGATGGAATAGATACAAGGGAATACAGACCTTAGAACATCGTTGGATGATGAGAATTATGAGTTCTTACAGGATTCACATATCAAACTTTCATTGGGAGCCCTATTGGAGGAAGTCCCAACTTTTTGAAAGCAGTTATTATGATAGCTACAGGAAAAATATTCACCTTCTCTAAGTCTCGAACCCTCGATCTCAATGGTAAGGGATCTGCATGATAGAATAGTAGACTATGCGATTCCTACGATCACAGTGCGGTATAAAAATAAAGCCAATCCAAAGGTTTTGATTGATGGTGGTTCTAGCATCAACATCGCATCTACCACCACATGTAAGCAAATGGGCTGGAACAAAATAGACCTAGCTCCCTTCTTTGTTCGGATGGCGGATCAATCATGGGTGCAGCCACTGGGGCTGGTTAAGGACATCCCTATCCATATTTCTCAGGTCTTATTTAATATTACATTTGTTGTGTTGGAGCTTAAGGGGCAAAATTTGGATTATAATTTGTTGTTGGGTCGACCTTGGTTGCGAAATGCTAAAGTCCGGTAGAACTGGGATGAAAAGACAATTACATTCCAAAGAGGACATGCAAAATTTTATGCTCCATTACAAGAAGAGAAACATTGTCTTCCCAAACATAAACCAGTCCCAGAAGAGCCTCCACGTTGTCGCTAGGATTTGTGGAAAGGAGGGAGATAAATGAATATGGATATTTGTGTGTATAATGCTCTTTGGCTCTCCATAGTGTCATGCTGATTCGGGCCTACATACAAGGTTTTTAGTGAGTACATGAAAATGTTACTAAATTCTTTGCATTCAGTTCGATGCTCTAACTCTGTTTCAAATATTGGAAATATCATAGTTCAGCGTTCAGATTGAAGCATTGAAAGGGGGACTCTCAATATTGAGCGATCAAAACCTCCCACAACTTCCTCATAGCCTTGGGGCAATATACCATTATCATTATCATATAAACTTTATATGCAATTAAGCTCAAACTCTTCTGAGCTCTAACAGTAACAAAAATGGTGGAAGGTCCTTTGTTTTGGCACGTGGAAGCTTTCTTCCTCCTAATCTAAAGATATCTAATTTACAATATATTTTCTTCTTTGTTACCTTGGTTTAAAATAGGTAAACAAAAAGATCAACGCGGTCAACTCATATTACACTGTTCGATATTTGTGCCCGTTACAAATGCATAGCTAACACTTTCATTTCACGGAATCCTCATATCATGTACACACACAACTCAAAGTTTGGTTTATGGTAAAGCAGCGTCTCTGCATGATTACTTCAAATAGTGTTGATGCATATCATCTCTTTATTTTACAATCAGAACATGAAATTGAAATGTAAGGACAAATAAAAAAAGGTGAAGATTACTAGTCGCTACTGTAATGATACGTACCAAAACGTCAACAGAGTTTTTGAAACAACTACAAAAGGCAAAATCATTTTTTTACTCTTCAATCATCTTCAGTTTTCTGTTGTTCTAATTAGATAATGGTTGCTGTCCTTTCTAACAGTTTAATTTCAGCGCAAGGAAATTGTTGTACATTTTTTTTCTCCTACACTAATCGAGTAGAGATCTTCGAAGCACAACGTACAAGTAAGAAAAAATTACGGAAACAAGAAACATCACAATACCTGTTGTTTCCTAAGAAATAAAACTTGAAGCCATAAAATAAATTTGCTTCACAGACAAAGTTTACACCCAGTATACTCCTAGAATCTTGTTGCTTCTCTTTCAAGTGATTTAACATTGGTTGAAACTACAACAACGAACCTTTTATTCATTAATGTCCTCCTTAGCCATAACTTCAATGTCGAGTTCAGACGACACATCAGCAGGTCTCATTTGCATCCGCAATTATTAGAACGATCTTCTCTAGTTGCAGCAGTTGTGGACATGACCACAGGAACAGGGACAGATATTGCCATTGAATCTGCTGATACTATCCTGATGCGAAACAGCCTTGAAATTGTAGTCACAGCCATTGATCTTTCACAAAAGACGCTAGCACGTATTCATCTCAATTATACATTTGCGATTGGTTACAATCTTCTTGTTGTTCCTGGTATGGCTGTGATGATAGGAACAACCATGGCAGATGCAAATGGAGGGGATGCCTTGACAGAATACGCATCAATTAAGAACGCTTGTGCTGATGCTGCCGTTTGAGATTGTTGCTGGAAGTGCAGGCTGACGTCCCTCAAATCCGCGTACAGATGGTTCTGAAATCCCTCTCCTAACTGCCTATTGGGATCGATGGGGGGGCTCTGATATACAATGAATTCAGATGGCTGCTATTGCAGCATCTTGGGAGGGAAATTTATGTCGCGTTCCTCTTCAACAGCGCTTATCCGCTTCAGAAAAGCATTCTACGTGATTGACAACACGTCGAAAGAGGAAGGCAAAAGAGCAGCTCGGTGATCTGAATTTTTCCCACTTCGGTTTGTGTGCAGCACCATAGGTACACAAACGTGATTGTTTTTGCATATGTGTCTGCTGTGAAAAGAAAATGTATCTCCCCGTTCTTCTCAGATAAGCATTCCCTATCTGCTACGTGTTCGTTCCTCCAGTCACCGTCCTCAAGTTTTTCTCCCTTCTGCAGCCTGCAAGATTTTCCTTCACTCCTCAAGATGTATGCAAGAACGGTGAAGGCGCCCAGGGCCGTATAAATACCCAGGCACTTTGTACATTGGTCATAAAAGAGCATGACCAACAGAAATGTCACTACTGTGACCTGCAAAAGAACACCGACAACACATCGACCACAGCAAATTTCTACAGAATGGTTGATGCCGCCATAATATCCCTTCGCAGCTCTAGCTCCTGGTGGAGCATAACGGCCATCCTCCCCCTTGAATCCCTGATTTCCCATAGAAAAAATTCCCTCTTCTTCGATGTGTGTTCTCTTTCCTACTCTGTATGCGACAGGCCAAAAATAGTAGATACCCTCTTCAGCTTCTCTCCTTCTCTGGTTCCTGCAACTATCCAAGAAACGTTCACATTGAGCGCTAAAAAATTCCCTCCTTGAAGAGCTTCCGCCACCATCCAAGATACAGGAATAATGTCCCGGGGCATGAATGGGCACCCCCTCCATAGGACAAGGAGTGCCATGGTTACGGTTGTCTTGACAAGCATAGAAACTCTTGCAATGTATTACCCAAAGGGAACATTCTTAGCTCGTTGGCCTGCCTTGTATCCGGCCACAGCAACCATAAAAAGATGAGCTGCAATAATTCATGTTGCATTCTCTTGTGTAAATATGAACTGTAAGACAAATCCAATTACAGAAAGCTGAAGGATGGACTGGAAGATAGCATATGCAATCTCGTTGCATATACATAGAAAGCAAAATAGCAATAACCACAATGACAAGAGCAGCTATTGGCTTCAGCATGCCCTTCATATAATTCTCAAGTAAGGTGTAATAAACTGTCACAACTTGTGTCATTGTGATATGTTATGTAGCTTATAAATTTGCACTGTGCTCTTTCCTTCGAGAGTTTTCATGCCCTTGAATTGTAAGCTCGGATTTCAGATCATGACCACTGCGTATGTCGGACAGGCTCAAGGATGACAAAGAACAAGAGTTCTTAGAAGCGAATAGAGATTTGCTATCTTTTAGAGTGGTCGATGTGAATTCAATCATCAACCCAGGCTAGGACAGTATGGAAGCCGAAGTCTGTATGGAGTTGTCACTCTAGCACAATGGCAAGTACCAACATAAGGAGATCCACCTCATAATTGTCAATCTGTGGAGACGTGAGGACTAGTATGAAGACTATGAGCAAGTGATGGCACAAGTGCATGAGTGAGAAGCACACAAACATGCACACACATACACACACGTGCACACAAGGCAAGAACAAGGAGAGGAACAATGGAATTCTTTGCATTAGTCAAAAAGTCTCTTACACAAGCTCAAATCACTAACAATCTAACCTCAAAAATGAGCTCTCTAGCTCTTTTTATAGTTTTTTTACTAGTTTTGGCCCTGTCCAGACCTAGTCTCTGGCCTAATTAAAAATTAGGTTCTAGAGCTTATTTGAGGGCTCAAACGGAATCTAAAAATTATGAAAATTGGTATGTATCTAATTCTAATACTCCTTGAGCTCAAGGACTCCTTAGCTTTAACAAAATGGAGTCTATTCTACCAAAAATAGGATTTACAATGTTGGTGTAGTGATGAAAATCACTCTTAATTAGAAGTAAGTTTAGAAAAAAAATGATTAGGCATCATTGCCCGATTGTGCTTGACTGCTCTTTGGTGCATGTATGCTCTTCTTATAGCTTGTATGCCAACACTCCCCGTCTCTAGCATTTTTCACCCCTGACAGATCTCTATTCGATATAGTATTGGACGACATTAGTGGCCATGTCATGTTCGCCTAGCCATAACCCTCATGCCAAATCAGCTTGCAATGCATCCCAATTGATGGCACCTGGGATATCTGGTTGCAGTGTTGTGTAGTACTCTAAGTACATGGCTTGTTCGCATGCAAATAGATGGAGCAGGTGTGTGGTCTTAGGTGCGAACACCTCCGAGTGATATTCCCAAAATCCTGTTCTGAACATTTCTTTGAAAGTTTGTTTTTAACATGTCGGGAGGTACTTGATTCGTGCGTGCCATGCATAGGCAACTCGAATGCTTGGGGTGGTGCTCATGTCATAGATTAGGTCGTAGTTGCCATTGGTAAAGCCCGATAGAGCCACCTGGGGTGCTTGTGTATTATGGAAGTTCTTGAGGACAACTTGCATCATATCCAAAATCTTCAACATCATTTGTGCCGCAACATCTCGCATGGGCTTCAGTTGAGGCATCCAGTGTCGGATTGTTGCCATCATGTGGGCAACTGATGGTGGTCCCTACGGTGGCACTATGTATGGATAGTTGAGCCATTCCTTGCAATGTGAATTATTGTGCACTTTAATATTGAATGCTTTCCATGATCTGCATCGTGGACACATGGATTATAAATTAGATATAGAGATGTGTGGTTCCATGTACGTAGCATTTCAGGGTATGTTTCTAAAAGCTTTTGTCGCCATGTCGGTTGATGGATCTTGCCATTCTGTGCTTCTGGGGGAAGGTCCTCGTGTTGAAACTAGGTTGCAAAGGGGGGAATCTTCCCCATGACTCTCTCTATTTCTGCATTGTAATCTGCAAGAATGATATAGTAGGGTTGGTATTGGAGTTCTGCTAATAAGATGAGATGTCTGGGTGTCAAGTTTCTGAAATAACTGGATTGTAACATTGTTTCTTTGATGATGTGCATGGCCTGATTTTGCACCACAGTGAAGTCTTCATGAGAACGCCCAATTTCTTCCACCTATTTGAACCATGAGGGTCATGGTGCTTCAAATGTGTCTTGGCCTTCAACTGTTTTTAGTCCGCCTGGAATGGGTTGTGGCTCATAGTCTTCTTCAAATGTTTGTTCCACAAGAATGGATATTGTTTCTTCATCTATGGGAGCCTCAGGTGGAGATGGTGGCCTTTCGTACTGTAGTAGTCGCGCTTGCAGTTTTGTGACTTGTTTTTGGAGATCTTGTAGGGCAGTGATAAGCGATAAGGTTGAGGCTATGGCTTGGGGGATAGCTATCGTGTCCTTTTGTCATTGCTCCTTCAGTTCATCCAATTCCTCGGATAACTAGTCATGTGCCTCAAGTAGAGTAGCATATTCTTCAAGGATAATTTTGATGTTTTCCATGGTCACAGCTTGAAATTTCGATGGACTGATGGGTGCCCTGCATGTGTTCTCAATTGTTTCCTCTAAGTTCTCTTAGTTTTGAAGTTGTAGACATTGATTTTCCTCTTGAGCTGCTGCAAGGTTGTCCTTTTAATAGCGGAATGTTGCATTGGAGTTTTGCATTGCGTTCCATCTGCATTCGTAAATGGCTTTTCACCCCTTGGATTGCTTCTTGATCTACATTTTGTAATTCTGTTTCCAACATGCCATGGGCCTCCTGTAAGGTTTGAAACTGTGTTTAGAGACTAGCCATTATCCTCTTCTAATGTAGCGAGATGATGTTGTAGTGCTTCAGAGTGCTCTTGTAGTCATTGGTTATGTTCCTGTAGCTGATTATATCCTATCCTTAATTGTGACATGCACGCAAACATGGTGTCAAATGCATTACTTATAGATGAATGTGTAGTTTGTACAGTGGAGGATGAAAGGGGAGGGAATTGGGGAATGGGAAGTGTGAATGTTGTGTCTACTGGAGATGTGTGTGCAGGTGAGATTGGTGGAGGAGGGATGGGGGATGGTGGAAGTGTGGGGAGTGAAGTATTTCGATGGCGATGCACCACAGTGCGCTCTCCTTCTCGAGAGCTCCACGACAATATGCTTGGAGTAGAAAACCGAGCTCCTGAGGCCGCACACAGTACTCCGCACAGAGGCTGTAGAATACGCAGAAAACATAGTACACAGGGAGCACGAAGACAGACTTCTTAGGTCTTACAAATGCGATCAAACTTACAGTATGTGACTGACCAGGCCATTATATGTTTTATTAAAGAACATATACAAAGAAGTGTCCGATGGCCATTTGGCCTTTCACATGGACACTAACGGTAACAATCTCCCACTAAAGGCCAATATGGCCAGAGTAACTATGGGAGAAAAAATAAAGAATGATAAAGAATACCTGAGTGTAAGTATACAAACTATACCTCCCACCTGATGGGCATGTTACACAGTGTACAACTGACTGCGTAAGATCAAGAATCAAGTAACCCCCATCAAGTGACAACAGTGTCGAAAGCTATCCTGTGGTAGAGCTCTAGTCAAAGCATCTGCAACATTATCTCGAGTGTGAACCTTCTTAAGAATAATGCTCTCAGTGGCTAAGCAATCTCTAATGAAGTGATACCTCACCTCAATGTGCTTGGTCTTTGCATGATAGACCGGATTCTTAGCCAAAGCAATGGCACTCTGACTATCACTGAGCAAGTGAGGTACATGCTGAGGTAAACCCATATCACAAGCAAGACGAGAAAGCCACAATGCTTCCTTACATGCCTCACTTGTTGCAACATACTCTGCTTCTCTGGTGGAAACAGCTGTACATTCTTGAAGACGAGATCTCCAAGAGATAGCACCTCCAGCAAAATGAAAAATGTACCCTGATGTAGACTTACGATGGTCTACACAACCAGCATAGTCAGAATCTGTGTAACCAATAATGGATGCTTTCCCTCTACCTAAGCATAGACACTTGTCCTTAGTGCCACTCAGATATCTCAAAATCATTTTGACCGCTTCCCAATGTTTCCTGCCAGGATTAGATATATATCTACTCACAACTCCCACTGCAAATGCAATGTCTGGTCTTGTAGCTACCATAGCATACATGAGACTACCAATAGCAGACTGATAGGGAATTTTGGTCATGAATTCCTTTTCCTCATTTGATTTGGGGTAGTCATCCTTGCTCAATTTCACATATGTGGGTAAAGGTGTACTCAATGCCTTTCCACCCTGCATATTGAATCGGTGAAGTACTTTGGATATGTACTCACTTTGAGACAAGTATATGCATCTTTTACTCCTATC
Organism: Ceratopteris richardii; assembly: GCA_020310875.1. Lineage (NCBI taxonomy): Eukaryota > Viridiplantae > Streptophyta > Polypodiopsida > Polypodiales > Pteridaceae > Ceratopteris > Ceratopteris richardii. The sequence continues at coordinate 194,200,690 of CM035410.1, read as the reverse complement.
ACGAGTAATGCGCATGCTAAGAATATGTTTGGCATCCCCCAAATCCTTCATATCAAATGTCAGACTCAACTTCTTTTTGAGAATTGACAAATCATAAGAGGACTTACCAGCAATCAACATATCATCGACGTAAAGTATCAAGCATATCAAGCTGCCATCAGAACATCTCTTTGTGTAGAGACAATGATCCTCATTGCTCCGAGAATAGCCTTGGGACTTCATAAAAGCATCAAACTTTTGGTACCATTGTCTAGGAGACTATTTAAGTCCATACAAGCTCTTCTTGAGCTTACAAACTAGACTTTCCTTGCCAGGAACTACATAACCCTCTGGTTGTTCCATATAGATCTCATCTGTAAGATCTCCATGCAAGAAAGCTGTTTTCACATCCATTTGGACTAGCTCTAAGTCCTCCATTGCAATGAACCCAAGCAACATGCGCAAAGTAGTCATCTTGACCACTGGAGAGAAGATTTCCTCAAAATCAACACCATGTTGTTGCTTAAAACCCTTTGCAACAAGTCGTGCTTTATATTTTGGAGAAGTACTATCTGATGTGAATTTCAGCTTATATACCCATTTACATGGTAAAGCTTTCCTGCCCTTTGGCAAAGGTACTAAGTCCCAAGTACCATTCTTGTGAATAGAATCCAACTCACTCTTCATGGCACGCTCCCACTTGACATGATCCTCTGTCTGCATAGCCTCTTCGTAGCAAGAAGGCTCACCGACATCTGTTAGCATAACAAAATCTAAACCTGGAACATATCTATTAGGTGAATATGAGACACGTGCAGAACGTCTCAATGGTTGTTGAACAGGAACATGTGCAGACTGATCTGAATGGACATTCTCTTGAACATCCCTATGTGCAACATTTTTATGCATGCTAACCGGAGGACTAGTATCCTCAAACACCACTCTTCTCACTTCAACCTCCTTAATGGTCTGTTTATGCATCTTAGACTCATTAAAAATGGCATCACTACTTCTCATCACTGACCGTGTTTCAGGATCCCATAAGCGATATCCAAATTGTCCTTCTCGACCATATCCAAGAAAAATGCATTTCTTTGACTTATGGTCCAACTCTTGTCTAAGATTCTTGGGTATATGAACATATGCTTCACGCCCAAAAACTCGAAGATGATCATAATATGGTGGTTTCCCTGTCCATAACTCTTGTGCCACTTTCAGACCTTTGGCAGTACTAGGTGAAAGGTTAATCACATGAATTGCAGTCAATACTGCTTCTGCCCAAAAACCTTGTGAGAGGTTTGCATGATGCAACATAGAGACTACTCTATCTTGAATAGTTCTATTTATCCTCTCAGCTACACCATTTTTTATTGGGGTATAAGGAGCTGTAAACTCTCTACGAATCCCTCTAGACTGACAGAAAAGGTTGAATTCATGTGAGGTATACTCACCCCCATTATCTGAACGTAAAGCCTTAAGCTTAGTTCCTTTTTCAGTCTCAACTGAAGCAAGCCATTTTCTGAAAGTAGGGAATACATCATCCTTTGATTTGATAGGATATACCCAGACTTTTCTAGTAGCATCATCTATGAAAGTGACAAAGTAAAGAGAACCACCTAAGGACCTAGTGGGCATAGGACCACACACATCTGTATGAATGAGATCTAAAGGCTGAATTGAAGAGTCAATGTGCGTTCTATGCACATTTCTGGTTTGCTTTCCATATTGACAATGCTCACAAAATGAAAAATCAGAGAAAGATGACACAGGTAAGTAGCCAGAACGAGAAAGATTTTCCATTCCAGTACGAGATATATGGCCCAAACGACCATGCTAAATACAAGCCATAGGCTGTTCAGTAACAACTAACAAGTGTTCTTTCTGTGATACAAATAAAGGATAAAGTGAGCCAACTTTGCTTCCTTTTGCAATAACCATATTGCCCTTTGATATACAAAAGGATTGAGCATAGAAGACCACCTTGTAACCAAGGTCATCAAGTTGACCAATTGACATCAAACTGCGTGATAACTGAGGTACATGGCGTACATTATGCATAGTAAATTTTGAACCATCAATGAACTGCACAACCACATCTCCAATCCCCACAACATCACACTGGTAAGAGTCACCAAGTCTCACGGTACGAAGAGACTTTGCTGCATAATTAGAGAACCATTCTCTATGTGGTGTCACATGGAAAGAAGCACCAAAATCTAGCAGCCAGGTGTGGGAAAGAGGATCAGCCATAAGTGCCTCAGATGCCACAATACTATCAAGTGTCAACACATTAGCATCATCAGAAATAGCATTAATTTCTTCAATCTTCACAGTCGAAGTAGATGGTGCAGGTAACTGTTTAACATGCCCATCAACATTCTGTCCTTTACCTTTAGCATTCTTTAATGCATAACAATCTTTCTTCATGTGTCCTTTCTTATGACAATAATGGCATTTGATATCCCTCTTCCTTGATTTACTTCTACTCTTATTCCATTGACCATTCTTTTCCTTGTTCTTGCTCCTGCCACGTTGTTGATTCTTTCCTTGGTAAGAATCACGAACATTATATGCATCTCCACTCTGAGTGCCAACCATAGATTTTCTACGAATCTCCTCACTCAAGAGTGCTCCACATATGTCATCATAGACGAGTTTACCACCAGGTGCACTCTTGCTAATAGTTGTACAAAATGTATCCCATGATGATGGTAGGGTGCATAACAGCAATACTGCTTTCATTTCATTATCAATATCCATTTTTTGAGCCTGTAACTGGGAGAATATAGCATCAAACTCATTTAGATGAGCAGCAACACTATCTGTGTCCTTCATACGAAGGTCATATAATTTTCTCATCAGATACACTTTATTTGATGCCGTCTCTTTTTCATATGTATTGCATAACTTCTTCCAAAGCTCCTCTGCACTTTCACAGTCTAATACTGTAAAGTAAACATTATCTGCCAGGTGCAAGCGAATGGTAGACCTGGCCATTTCATCTAACTCATCCCAATCATCTTCATCCATGTCAGCAGGCTTCTTTGAAATCCCATTTACTGGCTTCCATTGCCTCCTTTGAATCAGCACATCTTTAATCTGATTCTTCCATAGAGCAAAGTTTGTGCCATCAAAATTTCAGATCTCAAAATGGTCTTTGCCCTGCAAGTTATAGCTCCTCCTCGGAACACTAGCACTAGACCCTGATCCACCGGATGTGCCTGAGACCTCTGATGCCATGATCGTAGAGAATTGAATAGAATCATAATGGAGCTAGAAGAGTCCAAACACCAACAAATAAGTGTATCAAGGAGTAAATCGACCACTGTATAGTTGACTAAACCAGAAATCTAGAAAAATTTTGCCAGAGTATCCTCTGCAAAATTAGCATATGACTAGTGTCAAAGTATCATAAAACTGCAAGTACTGACATGTCTACCTGCATAGTGAATCACTGACTCCACTGCATATAATCAGTTACCCAATAGAAGCCAACTAGGCTTATCGAGCACCTATGAACAACTATCATACATCTCCTATGGCGAGGCTGGGTAAGTCTTCCACCTGCATCACCGAAGAGACCCCGACATCTGGGTGTCTCCCAGTTAAGAAATCCTCACCACGACCCTCTTTATCAAACGTAAAAGGCTTTATGCAAAGAACGTAACCGCTATATCAATGACCACATGGACGTACATAAGCGGTATCCACAGAAGCCTACATGGTGTGTATGTGCTCAATATATGCAGTAAAATGACAGTAAAAGGTTGAATACATAGCCCAAAAACTAGCCAATAACACCTGCAAGTGTCTGTCAACTCTGATGCTTTAGGCTTTAAAAGCCTGCATAAATTTGCAGCGACTGCTCCCACCAAAACTAAAAACCCCTCGAGAAACCTGTAGTTTTACAAGTGTGGCTGAAAATACAGCCCCAAAGGTTGATATTTATTGTCTGAGAAGTACAAGGAACACTCTTCTTGATGTTCTTGGACCTGTGTGAAGAGAACTATGTGCGAAAGTACTCCGAAATGGCTCCAAAAACACCCCAAAATTGCTTCAGAAATAGGCTTTGAAAGAAAAAAATGAAGCTTTGCAGGACCAAAACTTGTTCAAGGTAATGTCAACCTTAGTCTTTCCCCTTCTTCAAACACCACAAGAGTGTAGCTTAGTGGCAAGAGATTGCCACGGTTAAGCGAGCTCTGGGGGGAACAATACTGGGATGGGTGACCTCCCGGGAAGTACCGGGAACCTCTATATTCCTTGATCGTGGAGGTCCTCCCTCGCGCGCAGCCAACGGCGCCAACGGTGAATTCAGTGACTCGGATGACAAGGTATGCTAAGGTCTATGCCTTGGTCGCCACCTTAGTCGCCGCCTTGGAGAAACCCTTGGGGGGGGGTTCGCTTCGCTCGCACAAAAGGAACAAAGCTTTTGCCTCGAATTGCTCTGATACCAGTGAAGTATTTCGATGGCGATGCACCACAGTGTGCTCTCCTTCTTGAGAGCTCCACGACAATATGCTTGGAGTAGAAAACCGAGCTCTTGAGGCTGCACACAGTACTCCGCACAGAGGCTATAGAATACGTAGAAACACAGTACACAGGGAGCACGAAGACAGACTTCTTAGGTCTTACAAATGCGGTCGAACTTACAGTATGTGACTGACCAGGCCACTATATGTTTTATTAGAGAACATATACAAAGAAGTGTCCGGTGATCATTTGGCCTTTCACATGGACACTAACGGTAAGAGGGAGAAGGGGAGGTGCCATGGGTGGTGAAATATCCAGATTGTCAGGAGTGGATGTGAGTGTGGTGTCTACCATGTATATCGGAATGGTAGGTGGTGTGTGTATGATCATGGTGAATAAGTGTGGTGTGGATGTTGGGAATGGGGTTGACGAGAAGGGTTGGACAGTGGCTTGCAACCTACTAGAAAGGAAGTCATGGGCAGGTTGAAGGACTGGTGGGATGGGGGGTGGGAAGTGAGAGCCTGGAGGCGAAAAGGCCATAAAAGGAGGCGTGGTGATAGGGAATACGAGAAAGTTGTATCGAGTGACTAGATGGCCTATGAGAAAGGTTGTGGGGGCTAGTTGTCATATGGCAGGCTCCATGAGGGATTCGGTTGTAATGGTGGTGGCATGATAGATGGTTATCAAAGGAGGAAAACAAGGTTGAACTAGAAGTGGAACTACAAAAGATGAAGGTGTAGGCCACCGGATTGGCAATTGTAATCTTTACCTTTCATATTCTGCACGAATCGAAAGGTCGTTGCGTAGATGTTGTATCCATTTATAAATCAATGAAAAAGACGCTTCGGTAACAACCAGAAGATCGCCAGACTGTCTGTCTGGGCGATACGTCTATGGAGTTACGTTGTGTTGTTTTTTGGAGAACTCTGAGTCATACTGTGTCTTTTCTGTCTTTGTTTGCTTGTTGCACCTGTGCGGTAAGGACTGTGTTATGATAGTGTTTGCAGTAGTTTAAGTATTGAATCACTGTTCCGCTAAGTTAATTATTGGGAGTCTGTATTACGATAGTATTTACCTTGTGTGCCGGTTACTGAGAAGTCTTATTCTGTGTATGAGTCGGAAATCTGTGATAGAACGAATCAGAGTATTGATAGTAACTCGTGTTAGCAGAGGTTTAACATTACGGTATTGTAGTGTGAGTGTTCAATTGGGAAAATCAAGTATAGGGCCTCTGATTATTTAGACCCCTTCCACTCCTAAGAACCCGAAAAGAGCTTAAACGCGTCTCTGATGGCAAACGCGCGTTTAACATTGACGCCGTCTGTGGGAAAGTGGCACCAGAATGTTGCAAATTAGTTGTGGGAATGTGGCAACAAAGTGTTGCAAAGTGATTGTGGGAAGGTAACCATTGATTGTGAATCGACAGTAAGGTAGAAGTAGTACGCAAGAGTTGAAAAAAGGTGATATATGCTGGTTACTCGGTCTGACGAGTCGTATCCGAAGTACAGACAGCCTTGGGTGGTACCAAATTTGCGAAGGACACCCCCAGGAGGAAGAAGCACAGATCGGTTAGGTCTGGTCGTCGAAGAAGCGAAGCACATTAGTAGTGATTCCGGTAGCGTTCCGGTGGAACATACTGCAATTCCGATAAATTCCGGTGAAATCTCAGTGCAGTCTGCAGAAGATACAGTAACTTTGGAGTCCACAAGGACGCAGTGTGTAGTTGATCCGACACCGTCTGGTCAAGATTCAAATCTCTCACAGATAGAGGTGTGTTATCCAGAGAAGTCATTGAAGGTGAAAGAATACCCTGGATTGGGGAAAGTTCCACTAATTCTGGTGGCAGTTCGGTCCTGGTTGTAGAAAATTTACAATTTTTCGATGACAGCGTTATACTTCCTGGTGAATCTTCATTTCGGACACCACTGTTCGGAGCAAGTTTGCCTACGTTTGATACCGCAAAAGAGGATAGGCTATTCGAATTAGAAATTCGTAAGAGGTTGAGTGCTATTTTTGAACCAGAAGGAGAGCAGTCTAATCATATAGACTCTGAAGAATCGGAACCACATCCTCAGAACTCAGGAAATAGTAACAATACCGTCACTAGCACCATGAGTGGGCAACAACAACAACAACAACAACAGCAGCAACAGCTACTTCCGCCTCGACCAGTTCCAACAGGAGTAACATACACCAAATTCGGTGGATTCTAGGTGATGATCCTGATGCTCATGTACGCACCTTTGAAATAAGTTATGCAGTACTTAACCATCCACCTGATCCGGCATACAAGGCCATAGTATTCCAGTCAACCTTAGTTAATGAAGCAGCGAGGTGGCTTACAAAATATGATATCAACCATTTCGGCACCTATGAAGCGGTAAGGGATGCGTTTTTGCAGAGATTCCGGCTAAAGAAGAACCTTGCCGAAATTTTTTATTACTTACAGAACAATAGACAAAAGCTGAATCAAACAGTGCAGGAATATGCCACCCTATTCATAACTCATTTGAGACAACTACCTCCGGCACATGCTAATTTACCGGATGATGTCATCACTCGGTGGTTTATTAATGGGTTAACTCCACAACTAAAACAAATTATGATCATCCGTTGTGTGGGAGCTATGACATTAGATGCGGTTATTGCAATGGCTTTGCAGCTTGAGCATAAGGTTGGAGGCTTACCGAAGACTTGGAGTGGTTAAAAGCCAGTAAAACTGTTGTGGAGGATCTGGCTAGACAAATGTACTGCACTAAGTGCAAGAATCCAGGGCATACCAGTGCCACATGTGCCCTTAATCAGATGTATTGCGCTATATGCAATACAACCGGACATTCCACCGAAAACTGTGCTTATAACGCCAAAGTGCAGGGAGCAGCAACTGTCAATGCTATCATACAAGAACCGGGGCAGCCAGCCACTCATTATATCCCACCTCAGATGAGAAATAATCAGCAACAAGGATACAGAAATTATCGCGGACAGCGGAATACAAATTACAATACAAATCGTTGGCAGACATGAACATCACAGGAAGGTAATTCTTTGCCATCCCCTCGTTGCCATTTTTGCGGTGAGTTAGGCCACATATGTAGATTTTATAAAGATGCAGCCGAATATGATCAGAGGAAGAAAGAGCGTCAGAACCCAATGATGAATATGGTCTTTATTTCACTAGTCGAAACTCCGGCCGCAGTGATTCAAACAAGATCTGGTAAGCAGTTACAACCAGTAGCAGAAGTGTTTGAACCTGGCATCCATGAACAACAGAGAATGTATGACAAAGCTAGTCAATGGACCACCAAAGAGCCTACAATGTTTCCAGATCCCATTCCGGTAACCCAAGTTCCGCTGCCAAAGGAAGGATCGCAGGAACAAGATTCTACCTCTGTAACAGGTGCATCATCTTCAGAACCGGTGAAAAGTACAGTTCAAGAAGATCAGGCATGGGAAATTTTATCTAAGGCGTCCATTACTCTCCCTCTTGGACAGTTACTTGCACTAGTACCGGGAGTTCAGTAGCAAATCCAACAACAGCTTAGTCTTGGATCTTCCTGCATTCCAGCGACAGCAACGGTACAATCGGAAGCTGATTCTACGGTGGATCATTCGGTCCCTTTAATTACGGTATGGTACAAAAATCACAAGATTACTCAAGTACTAATTGATGGTGGGTCTGGTGTAAATATAGCCACTGCAGCGCTTTGTAAAAAGTTGGGATGGACGCAAATCGAGCCTGTTCAATTTTTCGTTAGAATGGCAGATCAATCTCGAGTTCATCCGGTAGGACTCGTACAGAATGTCCCGATAACCTTGCAGGGTACAACGTTTAAGATGACTTTTGTAGTCTTAGAACTACCGGAGTCTAGTCTTGATTATAATCTTCTTTTCGGACGACCTTGGTTAAAACAGGCTAAGGTTATACAGGATTGGTCAGCACAAGAACTAACATTTAAGGATAATCATCATAAATATGTTGTTAAACTTGATGCCATTCAGCCTTGTGAACTCCATGCCAGGCCATATGTAGCAGAGCCAGTCCACATGTTGGATGGCTTATCTGACGATGAAGAAGAAGCATTTTTAAAGAACAATGAAGATCTGATTTCCTTAGGCACTGTAGATTTGCAATATATTATAGATAACTAGAGTCCGGCAGCCTGTACGGTGGTGCCTGTGACCGAAGAAGTGAAGAGTGAAGATACTGTTGCTATGGAAGAAGCCGCTCTACAACATCTTTTACAATCAGTTGACAATCCAGGCAAACCTCGTCAATTCCATGTTCCCGAAGATCAGTTAATCACCTATAATTTGGGAGATGAAGTAAATCCACGACCTGTCAAGATAAAGGAAGGATTGTCTGAAGCATTTCAAGTAGATTTGATACAGCTTATTCGTGAGTTCTCTGATGTTTTTGCATGGGACTATGGTGATACGAAAGGTCTAGATCCTCGAATCTATCAGCATCGGGTCGTGCTTAAACCAGAAGCCAAGCCGATTAAACAACCCAGCTACCGTATGAAACCTAACTATGTAGCACAGGTCAAAGCAGAACTTGATCGCCTATTAAAGGTAGGATTCATTGTACCCATTGAGCACGCTGAATGGATCTCCCCAATTGTAATCGTACCAAAGAAAAACAAGCAGCTCCGATTATGTGTCGATTACCGGAAATTGAATACAGCCACCGTACCTGATCCATTTCCTCTTCCATTTCTTGATACAATGTTGGATAGAGTGGCTGGGCATGAAATGTATTTATTTCTTGATGGTTATAGTGGTTATAACCAGGTTCGAATGGCTGAGCAAGATATACCAAAAACAGCGTTTATTACAAATTGGGGTGTTTTTGCTTGTACAGTCATGTGGTTTGGATTGAGGAATGCTCCTAGCACCTTTCAGCGATGTATGTAGGAAATCTTCTCATCCTATCTCACTTCTTTTATGCAAGTATATCTAGATGATTTCTCTTTATTCGGTAAGATGGTTGCACACCTGTATCATTTATGGTGTTGCTTTGAAAAATGCCGAGAATACCGACTCTGTTTGAACCCCACCAAATCTTTCTTTGCGGTTTCTTGTGGTAAACTCCTTGGCCACATTGTATCTGCACAGGGCATACAAGTTGATCCAGACAAAATTGCAGCCGTGTTAGAAGCTCCTGTGCCTACTACGCTGAAAGAAGTAATGCGATTCATGGGCCAAGTTAGGTGGCATGGTCGACATTTACGGTGGCTTTCCCATTTGGCAATACCCCTAAATTGTCTAATAACTAGTACTCCTCTATAGTTTGATTGGACCCCAGAATGTCAAATTGCATATGATTGTCTAAAAGTTTTATTAACGCAAGTTCCAATTCTACAACCTCTTGATTGGGAATGCCCATTTCATGTTTTTGTAGACGCATCAGACATAGCCATTGGAAGTGTTTTCATGCAACAAACTGATAAGTGGTTTCAACCTGTCTATTATGCAAGTCGAAGGCTTGCTCCTGCTGAAAAGAATTATTCACTAACTGAAAGAGAATGTCTTGGTTTGGTGTATTCTGTAAAGAAATTCCGGCATTATTTGCTAGGCTGAAAATTCATTTTTCATGTAGATCATGTTGCGCTGGTGTATCTGGTTCGGCAACAACATTTAGGTGGTCGTTTGGCGTGTTGGGTTTTATTGTTACAAGAATTCGATTATGAAGTAATTCATCGACCCGACACTGCACATGCATTAGCAGATTTTCTCTCTCGGTTAGATTCAGGTGAAGCTCCGGTCGGTGTTGATGACACCACACCAGCAATTTATGTTACTGAAATGACTAGTGATGAATCTACACAACCTCCTGTGACACCTACTTACTATGATCAATTATTAACCTTTCTTACTGATGGATGTCTTCCTTCTCAAAATTCTCCTGCAATGCACCGGAAAATTGCAGTTTACAGTCGCAGATTCCGGTTGGTTGCCGGAGAGTTGCATTATATGGATCACACTGGGGTTTTACTTTGTTGTATTCCTCCACATGAAGTAAACTCAGTAATTGCTCTGGCACATTCAATACCCTCCGGTGGACATTTTGCATCAGATTTAACGCCCCGAAAAATTCTGCAAAGTGGGCTCTGGTGGCCTACTATGTAGAGAGATGTATCTCAATTTGTGCAGCAATGTGACAATTGTCAGCGATCTGGACAGCCCTTACAACACCATTTCTTTCCTCTACAGCATGTCTTACCTTTAGAACCTTTTCAGAAATGGGATCTTGACTTTATTGGACCAATCACACCTCCAGCAATCCTTAGCAACAACAGATATATTCTGACATGCACAGATTATGCTACCAGATGGGCAGAAGCTTGGGCTTTACAGTCCGCCACAGCTGTTTCGGTGGCAAAATGTCTAATGAAGGACGTATTCCCACGTTATGGATTACCTTTGGAACTTGTCACAGATCAAGGGACCCACTTTTTCAACAATTTAATGCGAGTGTTAACACACACTTTTCAGATTCTGCATAAATTCAGTTCACGTATTATCCTCGTGCTAATGGCTTAGCTGAGAGTACAAACAAAACGTTGTTGACTATGCTTCCAAAATTGATTGTGGAATCACCAGAAAGATGGGATCAATTACTACCTGCAGTATTATGGGCATACCGGACTACTTACAAAGTTGCCACCGGACTAACTCCTTTCAAGCTTGCTTATGGATTGGAAGCAATCGCTCCAATGGAAGTTGTAGTGCCTAGTTTACGCGTCGCCATAACTCAGAAGTTGATACCCGAAGATTCTTTGCCATTTCGGTTGGACACACTCAGAGAATTAGATGAGCATCACTGGGAAAGTTTTCTGACTCTTCAAGAAGTGCAGTTGCCGCAAGCTCGTACACATGATCGGTATCTTAAAACTCCAGTTTTTACGGTAGGACAACTTGTGTTGTTTTATAATGCAAAATCAAATCGTTCTGCTGGAAAATTCAAGTTACAATGGTTTGGTCCTTACTGGATTACTGAACAAGTGGGCCCAGCTACTTTTCAGTTGACTACTTTGACCGGAGTTCCTCTTCCAAAAGTGATAAATGGTTCAAAGTTGCGGCCTTATCATCAAGCACCTGATTCGCACTGAAGTGTTCTACGGTTGCCCGCGTATTTTTTTTTCTTTTTTTCTCTTTTCTTTTCTTTTCCTTTTTAGTTTGCGTGTTCATTGCTTAAAAACCATAAACTCCTCGTTTTCCTACATAATCATAAACTCCTCGTTTGGATACATAACCATGAATAATCGCCGCCTTTTGTTCTGCTCATGCATGCACACCGTAGTTATGAAGGTTATCATCTCAACATCGCGCGATGATTAGCATTTTTGATCGCCTCCCCTTACCAAGTACATACTTAATCTTCTTCTTTCCGCTATTAATCGCTATTGTGACTGCATGTTATGTGTGCTTTGTGCTCTCTGTAAACCCTGTGTATTCGTGCTACTTTGCGTGCGCATCATGGAAGCCCTGGCAAACTTTGCTACCTTCCGTGACGGACTCCCTACGGATGTGGGTGAATTCCTGCGTGTCCGTGGGTTGTCTAATTTTGCTGAATTGCCTTGGAATTCAGTGGAATGTCACCCATTTACGCCTAGATTATTGCCGCCATCGCTGCCACACCTGCTACGCAGCAGAGTTGGCCAATTACTTCCTTACCATCTCGGGTAGTAATCACCCTACAGTCCTTTGCTGATGCTTTCTGACTCTCTTCAGAAGGTCGAGAGAATGGCCCAAATCTGCCAATTGCTACCATGATTCAATTGTTCCCTAGGTACTCTTCAAATGAGTATGCTATACTCTGTCGCCCTGAGCCTGAAAGAACATCCTTACAATTTTTAGTAGCCATCTTAAACCTACAGAAACGTACATATGGGATATCTCGCCCATTCTATTCGGTAATTGATATGGCTGCTCGAGAGCCTATCAATTTTGCTTCCTATTTTTTTTGGCGCATTCACCGTGAATGCGTTTTGGTCATAAAGCAGGTTAACAAAGGAGAACTTCCACGATCACGTCTTCCACACATTCTCACTTTTTTATTTCCGGCCATTCAAGCAGTGCAACCGCCTCCATGAGGTCCAGTCTTATATCATGAGGAATCTGCTTAGATAATTGAAGACGACGAAGACGATGACAAAGAACTCTTCCAGCTCCTCCGTCGAAAACGCATCAGAATAAGTTCGTCTGGCAGTCAAGTGCAGGGATCTGCTGATGGAAATAAAGCAGACAACAATGAAGAAGAAGGACATGAAGAAGAGACTTTCCACGACACAGCTACATCAATGCACCATGATTCATCAGCTCAATCATCTCCAAACCAGCAACACGATCAAAGTGTTTCTACTGATTCTAAAGTCACATCTTCTAAGGACGAATCTCAGCAGCAGTCCAAACAAGAGGTGCAAGAAATACGCAGGTAATTATTGTAGAACTTTTTTAGGAATTGATTACGGTAGTAGAATCTGCAATTGCCCAACCCAAAGTGACTACGCAACAACTTACCGAAGCAAATAATACTCTGCAATCCATTCCTCCACCCATTGTTCCTGTTCCACCCCTTGCTCCTGAGGAACCTACCGCTTCATCCTCCTCACTCAATTACTCTCCACCGGATTCCACTCATCTTTTAACCTCTTCATCATAGCCACTTCCTCCTTTACTTCCTCCAATTCCTATGTTCACAAAATTAGAATCCATGGGACGCATGCTTATTCAGTTTTCCCAGCAGCTTCGGGTGCAACTCAGAATGGTTACAGAGAATCTTCGTCAAGAATTCCAGCATAAAGTAGATGTTCTTGAAGTAGACATTAATCCACTCCAGGAAGAGGTAGATGCGGTGAAGGCAGAAAATCATAATCTGCACTTCCAGATTCAACAGCTCCAGACCAAACTTGACGAACAGGAAACAGTAATCAGACAACGAGATGCTGCATTGGCTGAAGTCAAAGAAAAAGATGATTTATTATGCGCTGCTGATGCCGAAATTCTTAAGTTACCGCAGCTAGTTAAAGATAAAGAGGATGCCTGCATAGCACTAGGAAATTTGATAGAAGAAACTAGAGCACATTTAGATGAAGCAGTGCAGAAAGGACAAGAAATGACAGCTTTACTAAAGCAAACCAATACAAAGCTAGAGTTTGCAAATGCAAACCTATTTGAATCAAATGATGCTCTTAAAAGCCAGATGATGTTGGTCGCTCAACTACAAAAAGAGATCCCAGCAATTCAAAGAGAGTGTGATGCTTACTATCGGACTATTCAATTTCAAAATCAAGAGTTGGATAGAAGAGAAAACCAACTGGGTGCTCAAGCAGAAAGACTATCTAGAGTTGATAAACAGATTGCAGACATGAAAGTGAATCGGGATGCAGCTCTATCAAACGATTTTTACCTACAGGAAGCCTTTCTGCAAACACAGGCAGAAATTTTGATGAGCCAAGTAATTTATTTAAGCTCTGTACAAACTGATGCTCAATTAGTAGAACCAGAGATCCTGAAGCAGATGTTAGATTCTTTGAAAAAGAAAATTTCCCGGACATTTAAATTAGCTAGAACAATGTATCTTCAAGGTATAATAGATGAGCCATAAACTTTTGTATACCTGCGGGTTCAAGTCCACCGTGCGTGCCAGTGTAAGCCGCCGGATTGGTAATTGTAATCTTTACCTTTCATATTTTGCACGAACCGAAAGGTCGTTGCGTAGATGTTGTATCCATTTATAAATCAATGAAAAAGACGCTTTGGTAACAACCAGAAGATTGCCAGACTGTCTGTCTGGGCGATACGTCTGTGGAGTTACGTTGTGTTGTTTTTTGGAGAACTCTGAGTCATACTATGTCTTTTCTGTCTTTGTTTGCTTGTTGCACATGTGCGGTAAGGACTGTGTTATGATAGTGTTTGTAGTAATTTAAGTATTGAATCACTGTTCCACTAAGTTAATTATTGGGAGTCTGTATTACGATAGTATTTACCTTGTGTGCTTGTTACTGAGAAGTCTTATTCTGTGTATGAGTCGGAAATCTGTGATAGAACCAATCAGAGTATTGATAGTAACTCGTGTTAGAAGAGGTTTAACATTACGGTACTGTAGTGTGAGTGTTCAATTGGGAAAATCAAGTATAGGGCCTCTGATTATTCAGACCCCTTCCACTCCCAAGAACCCGAAAAGAGCTTAAACGCATCTCTGATGGCAAACACACGTTTAACAAAGGTTTGCTCTATGGGGTTAGCCGTTGAGGGGATATCTATAACTTTTGTTCCAGGAGGTGATGGTGGGGGAGTCAGTGGTAGTGGCTCAGTGGACTGTTCATGGGTGACTGTGTGTTATTGGCCAAGAGTTCTTGCTTCTTGGGAGGTTGTCTCGATTGGTTCAGATGTCATAATAGGTTCTTCCATAGTTGTAATGGGAATCTGGATGTTTTCACTAGACCGTGGTCATGTTTGAAATCTTCACAGATCATATTGAGCGGGAGGCCCCTATATCGCTGATCAGACTGCTTCACCTACACCATAAGTTTCTGCCATCAGTAGGAGACCTTTGTTATATTCAAAGTCAACTCCAGCTTCTTCCAAGAGCTGAGCCATGAGCATTCTACTGTTCTGTTCAGTGAGCAATTGTTGCACCCGCACTCTTTCCATGATTTGATACAACCTTTGGAGTTATATTGTATATGCTCGGGCACCGGTGGTTTCTTCTTCTTCTTCTTCTTCTGCTTTTTTTTCTTCCTCTTCTTCACCCTCTGGGTGTTCTAGTTGTTGAGATAAAGTTCTCTACTGAGCATCATCCCAACATACATGGCGGCCTTTTGTGGATTTCCTCTGTCTTTGGGAAGAGGTGCCCTATTCTTCTATGTTTGAAAAGAATTCTACATCAGAGAGTTGTGTATTCTGCAAGAATGGTTCGAAGTCGAAGGTGCTCATCCCTTCAATGTCTCTGGTGGTGGCAAATTCAAATTCCACTCGGGCGGGAGGAGCACATGGGGTAGCTTGTGATGTGCCTTCCAATCCAGACCTTGGTATTCTAATTGTAAAAGGAGGCATAGTGGCATCCCCTCGTGGTGAGACTTCCGGAGTCATAAGAACTTCACGTGTCTAGACGCAGGGAATTGAGCCTCTCATGCACTTGGATTGATATGAGGCAATTTTGTGTCTTTTAAAATCTGTAGTTGTGACCAAGTCAATGCACGTTCAATGGGTATGTCGTATGACAAGCATTTCTAGACAATATCTGTTATTGCACAACATCCATTCACCACTATCTTCCTGGATGACTTCTTGTTAGCTCCATAGAGTTGCTCCATAATCCATACAGGGAGCTTAATAGTTAATGCACCCATTTCTACCAAGTCAAGGCCAAACAAGATCTGTTTGTGGGATTGAGTGAATCTGTCTTGGCCAGGGAATGCAAAATGCTACATACACATGTGGAGAGGGATGGATACATTTGGTGTGAGTGCTTGTTAGCTCAAGAAATGATTCGTTTGTATGCACTAATGTGTTGCTATTTGGCAGAAGAAGATGTTTGATTACAGGTACTTGAAGAGTGATCAAATGTTTGAAGGAAGGCATTTGCAACTACATGACGACATCATGTTTGAAGAATGAATTTGAAACTTGATACTACTGTTGGTCAACCAATATCAGTTAATATTGGGCAGGAGGACTAATATTTTTCAAGAAGCTGCCGCTGTCCTTGTTTTGCTCAAGGAAGCCACTGAACAAAGGGAATTGCAGAAAGGCGAATTTCTATATGCTGAAGCTGTAAACAGGGGCTTATTGAGCACAACCATGCTTCTAGGCTATGCCAAACATGGACACTATACAAAGGTTCTTACGTGCTTCAACCAAATGCAGAGAGCAGGTGTGCTTCCTGATGCAACAACATTTACGTGTTTACTGAAAGCTTGTGGTAATCTTAGGGCAGTAGAAAAGGGCAGTGAAGTTCGCATTGAAATTGTTAAACATGGGCATCTAAATACAAATCTTGTTCTTGGGAATGCCCTAATAGACATGTATTCTAAGTGTGGTGCCTTGGAAAAGGCACGAATGATTTTCAATGAACTCCCAACACAAAATGTTGTATCTTGGACAACGCTCATTGCAGGATATTGCTGTCATGGTGAGGGTGAGAAAGCTCTTGATCTATTCAAACAAATGAATCATGAGGGTTTGCCACTGGATGCAGTGGTGTGGGGATGCATTCTTAAGGTCTATGGCAGCATAGCAGTAGTTAACGAGGGTAAAGAAATTCATGCAGAGATTGCTAGAAAGGGCTTCCTTAATGAAAATGTTACTATTGGAAGTGCTTTGGTGGACATGTATGCCAAAATTGGGGAACTTGTAGCAGCACAGGAGGTTTTTGATGAGCTTCTAGTGCACAATATTGTTGCCTGGACTGCTCTTATTGCAGGATATGCCCTAGATGGGCAGGGTGAGAGAGCCCACCACTGCTTCAAGGAAATAAAATGTGAAGGACTCTTTCCAAATTCAGTAACATTGCTGTGCCTGCTGAAGGCCTGCTCCAATTTTGGAGCAGCTGATAAGGGAAGAATGGTGCATGCAGAAGCCATTCGACAGGGGTATACTGGGGAAGACTACGTTTTTGGGAATGCGCTAGTAGATATGTATGTGAAATGTGGATCACTTTTGAATTCCTATCATGTATTCTTTGAACTTCATACAAGGACAGTTGTTGCATGGACCTCACTGATTGCAGGTTATGGCCAAGTTGGAGAGCATGTTATTGTGTTTTACTTGTTCAACGAAACGATAAGAGAAGGTATAGACCCGACTTCGGTCACATTCTTGTGCTCCTGCATTCATGCAGTTCTTTGGGTATTATGAAGGAGGCTCAAACGTACTTTGAGATTATGAGTAAAGACTATGGGATAACTCCCAGTTTGGATCATTATGCTTGCATGATACACATTTTCAGTCAATAAGGTGAATTTGAAAAGGTTGTATCCCTAATTTGAAAGATGCCGTTATTGAGTAATCATTTGATAGTGTGGTCTGGGGTGTTATTTTCTTGTGGAAAATAGGTCAAGGTGTGGGAGGAGAGGTCCCATCAAAATGAAAAAAGCACTCTTCAGAAAAAACAAAGACAGCAATAGAAAAGGGGGGAGGTTATTCTGTCAGGACACACTCTCTCTCTCCATTTTTTTCTGTTTTTTTGTCAGGAACGAGTGGCAGTAGACCTTATCTTTGGCTGTTTCTTCGTTTTTGGGTACAGCAAGCTCTGAGGAGGAACTCGGGGGAAAAGGTCGCAGCAGCTGTTTTAATACCGAGAGTTTTTTCTTCGGGGGTCATGCCTTCTATTGCTATTTTTTGGACTCTCCCGCTCGGCTGGGGGGGGGCTGCTCTGTATAATTGGGGGAACAAAGCAGCAGCTGCAGGGGGGTTCTGCCATAAAAAGGGGGCTTGAGCTCAAGGCTTGGGCTTCGGAGACACTGGGGGTAGCTACTTCTTGAAGTAGTATATGACAGGCCGCATCGATTCCCATGAGAGGAGATCTGGGAACCTTTGGGTTACTTCGTAGGAGCTTTTGCGAGTACATGGATCTCTAAACATCTCGCAACTTGCATGGAGTGGGAGGTGCTTTGGAGTAGTTTTGGGCCGGACCTAGCGGGGGCTTGTTTTGGGAGCAGGATGGTGGTTCTAGGTTAATGCCATTGCATGCCGCTCTTCTACCATCAATTTTGTTCATTAACTTCCATGAATAATTGCATCTATTGTAGCAGTAATGTTCAACTGTGTGAAACAAGATGATATTCAAGACTTTTCCCCATATGATGATGGTGAAGGATACAACATTTATTTGGACAAAGGTGTGCACAGGTAGCTACAAAGCATGATATCTGTTGAAGATAGGGATCGAGGTCGAACTGCTATTGGCATGAACTCCCTTTGATGCCTCTCTTGAGAAGATAAGGCTGCGCTTCAATCTTAATACTGATCCTTGGCGTTTGTCACTCAAGGCCCCTGAATTGTAAGAAGACATTAAGGGTATGCAAGAACACAGGGATTAAAAAGAAGGGGGAGGCTCGCGTTTTCGGGGGCAGCCAGCTGCAAAAGTGGAGGAGCAGAGTTCGGTTGCTGGAGCTGAGGAAGGATAGAGGTGCATCTACTGGGGCCTTTTATTTTGACTCTGTCCAGTTCTTATTGCCCCCGATGGTTTGAGGAATCGATTAGCAGAGAGAAATGTGCGGGTGTTGGAGTGCCCACAGAGAACCTACTGGCCCTGTCCTTCTATGCGTTGAAAGTGCATTGGGTAAGAGAGGACTCCGGGGATCTTGAGGGAGCTTCTATGTGAGGAAGAGCAGCATTCGGGGGAAGGGGAAGTCGACGAGAGAAGTCCAGGACCATCCATAGTTGGAAGCAAGTCAGACCTATACTATCTGGTGAATTTCAAGGGATGGCTCACTGGCGGGAACATCCAACTGCTTGAACATCACTCTGGACAATCTGCTGCGCAGGCAATGAGAAGCTAGCGAGCTTCACTTCTGAAAACAGTAAGATCATTTGGGTTGCATTCTGTTGTTGTGTGTACTGTAAGGATTGCGAAAAAAATTTCCACGATAGGATTTAACTTCAGAACACAGTTGCGGAACGATTGTTGACAGAGTCCTTCATAGATCGGCCCAATCCCATCCTTCTTCCATTGTAATGCAGTGAATGAATCAATATATGTTTTAGGATACTTGTTCGAAACTCTCCGCAATGTCTTTACCCGAATTTTGATTTCAGGCATGAGAATTTGCATTATGACCATTGCAAATTAGTACAGAGTTCTGGCATGTAGGCGTTCTGAAAGTTTTCTGTGGGTATGTGTGAGTAGCCTTCCTTGTTTGAATTCTTGGTGGTAAAGTTTTCTTGAAATACTCTATTGAAGCATCATTAGCCCCAACTGCATATTGTGGTTGCAGACTGTAAGCGATCTATCATGCACTTGGTAAATACATGGGGTGTCAATCCTCACGACGAGTCATAGCACTAGGTAAAGATGGTGTATTTCCAATATTGGATATGCATTAGGGGGCATGTTCTGAGCTGTGGCGTGTCACCATCCTCATGTGATTATTGTCTTCTTCCATGAGCAGTGGATGCTAGGGATCCCACCAATATTTCCACCCAGTCCCTCGGTTTTTTCGTTGATAAGGGATACCGAACATAACAAGTAATGTCCCGGAAATCTTTTATAATTGCATAATATACGGAATGCCTTGTTTAGGTCACGTTAAGTTGAGGATAATGTTGAGCACATAATATACCCCCAATGAAGGACAAGAAATTGAACTCTAGCTAAGCGTTATATTCTGTTGAATGCAACATGGGCATCATGCTATAGCGGGGTAGAGGGAGGCGTCGAACATGCGAGCAAACATGAGAGGACTCATCATCTCGTTTCTAATGGCCTCATACTGACCTCCATATTCTGTATGATGCACCGATGGCGATGTTATAGATGGCTGATAGGGTAGGCTTTTCCATGTGGAATATCGGATTGTTTAAATACATAGAACCAGATGGTTGAAAGCCAAGGAATTCAACACAGGTAACCATGCCTGTGGTATGTCCCCTATTATATTAAGGGCCATGTGAGCGTAAACCAATATTGAAACTGACATTTCATTTGGGTTGGGCCTTACCTAATGGGGAGTGAAAACCCACCAGGTACTTCTTGTCATATTTGTATAATGCACAAGTTGATTGAGTGAGGTGCTGTCAGTTGTGGGTTGCTTATGTAACTCTTTTTGTCGTTTTTTGAATTCTCATCACCTGGTCAGCCTGATAACCTTTATTGCAAATGAAGATCCAGGAGGCATGCTTATCAATGAATGACGGTGTGTACTCTATGTTGGAAGACCGCTAATCCCATCTCATAGATAGCTCTGAATGCGCAACACATGACACTCACTCTTAGGATCAAGAGGGGGGACAATCAATGGATCTCTGAGAGTGTGTGTATGTGGGTGCAATTGCATGGTATGATAAGTTCGACTTAGTGTGTTTGTGCAAACAAGTGACAAGGTGTGTGTGTAGGGGTAAATAGGAGAGTGAAGAAAGTGGGTGAGAATGCGTGTGTAAGGGTGATGGGAAGCGGGTGAAAAAGGAAGCGAGAGTGAGAAAAAGTAAAGGAAAAGGAGGGCGAGAACGAAAGGAGAACGCGAGGAAGCAAGAAGAGAAATCTCGAAAATTAATTCACAAGTTTGGGTCCCTACTCACGTGCATATAAGTGTTTCCTTCCCCCCTCTTCCACGAGTACATTCGAGGGGAATTAGTGGACTTGGAGTAGGAAAAAGTGACCGAGTGCCAGTAAATTAGGCAACCCATAGGCGTATGTAAGACACTTTCCCTTGGGTAAAGAGACTTAAACATTTTGGTGCGTCTGCCGGGAAAAGCTTGGCACGTCTCTATAAAAGAGTGCCATAGGTTCGCCTAGCGCCACATGTTGGCCGAGCTTGCGGACCCAAGATCTAGTACATGAGCGAGGGGAGCTCATCCTCAGGAGCAACACAAACTCAAAGAGAGGAACGGTCTCAGAGAAGAGCCCTTGAAAGAGAAAGGAAGAGGTGGGAACTGCAAGGCGATTCAACCTCGACTAGCTCGAAGAAATCTGCTAAAAATGTGTACTCCCGTAGGAGAGTCGCGAATCAAGTGCAAAAGTTTGAAGGAGGGATCCTGAGGCCGCGTGCACTAAATTTTTGGGATCGAAGTGATATCGACATCACACCTCTGTTTGAAATGGCTCAGTGGATTTCGGTTCACTTGGGGGACTTCACCAAGTTTTCAGGTGCTTGGGACGAAGATCCAGATAGTTTTATCCAACTGTTTGAGGTTACTTGTGAGGCCAATGAGGTAGTGGACCAGGGTCAAAGGTTGAGGATTTTTCCGGCTATTCTTCGTGATGAGGCAGCCAATTGGTATGGGAATTTGACACCACAAGAGCGTGGAACGTATTAGATGCTCAAGGAAGCCTTCTTGGCAAAGTTTCGACGACAAGGCTTCCAAGATAGATTGGCCCAACAGATGGATTACTTGCGGCAAGGAGTCAATGAGAGCATCGATAACTACATTCAGAGAATGGAAACGTTGGTAAGAAAGATGGGCGCGAATGCCCCGAACGATGAGACATTGAAGAGAAGATTCATTGCGGGATTGAGAGATCCTACGGCGCAGAAGCATATCAGCCTGACAAGACCGGCAACTTTAATGGATGCTAAGGAACAAGCAAGGCTTTGGGAGGAAGTACAATTATGTCAACAGAGGAAGATGGAGCTCTTATATGAGCCAATGGGAGGCCCAAGTAACATACCAATAAAAGATCCTGGCCAAGGAAGTCCCGCATTGACGACTCCAGCTTTTGTAGCTGCCACTAGCACGCCAGGCAAGGTAAAGCCTGCGCTAACTGAAGAACGAATATTGGAGTTGATCACACAAGCTATAAAAGCTGCCACAATGACCCAGGAAACATACACAGTAAAACCCGAGGTAACTACAAACCCGAATCAAGTGTTTAGATCAAACACATGGTGTGGAAAGTGCCATGGTTACGGCCATTTGGCTTCAGAATGCCCTACAGTCTCAAGAGTATTCACAGATAGATCACCACCTAGAATGCGTTGCACTTTTTGTGGAAGAACAAATCACACAGAGGACCGATGTTATAACAAGAGAGCCTATGAAGAGAGGACCATGAAATCGGGAGATACAAGAGAAAGACCTTACACATAATTGCCCGCTCAAAGTGTCCCACCTACATCTCGTTGGGAAAACAGACCTACTTATGGATATGGTGCTCAGGGTCAAGGAGGAGACTATCCGAGAGGAGTGGCACGTGATCAAAGAAGAGACGGTCCAATCCAGTGCTGGAGATGCCATGGCTTTGGCCATACTCAATCTAGATGTCCAAACAAAAAGAAACCAATTGATTATACCCCATTATGTAGGTACTGTAGTGGAGAGGGCCACTTTGATGAAGATTGTCAAAAACGAAGAGCCGCTGCCGGCAAGGAAAAAGGACCAGTAGGGTCCTCAAATTATGTTGATACTCAGATGCATTCCACGTCGAGAGCTCAAGAGCACGTTCCTACGATCGGAGTAGTGTTCAAGACACCGAACCCTCAAGAAGATTCTAGCTCGTCAATGCACTTTGTGGATGCGTACGAGGCCAAGAAACCGCATAAAGAGCCAATTGTGGCGGTAGTCACAAGAACTCAAGAGTATTTGAAGAAAAATCCAAAAGGTGAAAGCGGAAAAGCAAGCCAAGAGAAGATACCCGAACATGAAGAGGTAGAAAACCAAGTTGGAGGATTTGATGAGCAGCAAGAGTTTGAGGATGGGGAAGAGATAGAGATTCTTCCACCAATGACCAAGGAGTTTGTGGCAGGCATAGCACCATTCCCTGAAAGATTGAAGGCTCCTAAGAGTAGGAAGGAAAGACAAAGTTTGGAAGAAGTGGATATTGTAAAGTTGCTCGCGGACACGGAAGTCACGCTAGACATTGGCACATTGCTAAAATGTGCACCTGCTTATAGGAAACAATTCTACAACGAATATATTAAGAAGCCGAGGAAAGCTCGAGATAAAAAGAGACAAGATAAAGATGTCCAAGGGATCATTCAAAGTATTACGACGCAAATTGATTCGAATGCTCCAGCTGTGACAGTCGAGATTAAAGGGTATGCAGTCCCTGGTGCTCAGTTAGATAGTGGAGCCGCAGTCAACCTTATGACTGAGTTCATGATGAAAGCTTTGGGCCTCAACCACATGGAAGAAACGCCGATGTCCTTGAGAATGGCAGATCAAACACAAGTGAAGCCTGCGGGTCTTTTGAAGAATGTAAGCACAGTTGTGGGCGGTCTAGAGTTTAATGTTGATTATCTGATAGTAAGACCAAGGACCTCAGAGGCTACCTTCTTGATCTTACTTGGACGGCCATGGCTGGTGCAAGCCGAATGTGTGCACGATTGGCGCACAGGATTTATCACAATTGGACCAAAGGTTGATCGAATACAACTTCAAGTGTCTCCAAACTTGACCAGCAAGAAATCGACAAAAGCTGAGGAAAGGGAGCAAAAAGCAAAGGAAAAGGTTAGACAAGAAATGGCGCGCATAAGATTTGCCCTGCACACGGAGACTTCCAAGGACCTTTCACAGGATGGATTTAATCTGCAATTGGCCAACCTCCAACATGCGAAAGTGGGCGAGTACAAAGATCCATTATGTTACAAGGATGACTCAGACCAGGAGTTGCTGGGATGGTTGACACATACAAGTGAATTTGAGTGCTACATGTTGAGTATAGACGCAAAGGAAAATAAAGCTACTCAATTCCTGGAGAAGGGAACTTCAAAAGAAGAGTTAAAACTGAAGTTAGCTCCGACAATGGAAGTACAACAGTTGAGAGAAAGGGTCAGAATGCTAGAAGAAGAGCTTCTAAGGAGAAGTCGACAATCAGACAGAGAAGCGGAAAGTAAAACTAAAGTGTCGGAAGCCATTGCAAAAGCTGAACTAAAGAAATTGGGTACGGTTGAAAAAGGACAAAACAATGATTTACTGGCCAACCATGCACGCGTGATTGGAGAGCACGTTCCAATCACAGTGTCATCAAGGAATAAAGAATATTCGCGAGAAGCTCAGTTGGAAAAATGGGAAGTTTTTCCAGAAAAGTTCTTGAGTGTGGGGTCCGAGCTACCAGATGGAGTACGAGATTGCATTAAATTGGCACTCAAAAATTTCAGCAAGGCCTTTGCATGGTCATACAGTGATCTGAGAGGAATTGATCCCCGAATCTGCCAATATTATATAGATTTGGAAGAAGGCACTCGACCAATATGTCAACGACTTAGGCGGACAAATCCAGTCTACTCGGAATTGATCAAGCTGGAATTGACGAAGTTATTGGAAGCAGGATTCATATATCCCATCGCATCCAGCGAGTGGGTATCACCAATTGTAGTGGTTTCGAAAAAAAATAAGAAAATCCGTATTTGCATAGATTATCGTAAGTTGAACGAGCGCACAAAGAAGGATCACTTCCCTTTGCCATTCACTGATCAAATCTTGGACAGAGTGGCTGGCCATAAATTGTACTCATTTTTGGATGGTTTCAGTGGGTACAACCAGATCCAAATCCATGAAGGGGATCAATCAAAAACTACTTTCACCACAGAATGGGGTACGTATGCATATCGTGTGATGCCATTTGGATTATGCAATGCACCGGCCACATTCCAGAGGGCAATAATAGCTACATATCAAGACTATTTGCAGGATTGGATGGAGATATTCCTCAATGATTTTGCAATCAGAGGCAATGATGAAAACATGATGGAGAGGATCGAAGCTATTTTAAGAAGAAGCATCGAAAAAGGCATCGCATTAAAATCCTGAAAAGTGTACATTTGGAGTGCGAAGAGGATTGCTTTTGGGACATGTTATTTCCGAAAAAGGGATTGCGGTCGACGAGGATAAAGTGGAAAAAATTGGACAACTTCCACCTCCTCAAAACTTGCGGCAACTCAAAGGATTCTTGGGGCATGCTAATTATTATCGACGATTTAGATTAAATTTTGCATCAATAGCAGCACCACTGACAAATCTTTTGAGGAAAGACCAACAATACCAATGGACTGGAGAGTGTCAAGTTGCTTTCGACTTGATAAAAAAGAAATTGATAAATGCGCCAATTTTAGTAGCACCTGACTAGACGAGAGAATTTCATGTGCATACTGACGCTTCTCATACTGCGGTTGGAGCAGTGCTATGCCAAGCCGATCAAAAGAAGTTGGACCACCCTATTTATTACGCAAGACGCAATTTGAATAGCACTGAGAGGAACTACAC
This sequence comes from Ceratopteris richardii, assembly GCA_020310875.1. Lineage (NCBI taxonomy): Eukaryota > Viridiplantae > Streptophyta > Polypodiopsida > Polypodiales > Pteridaceae > Ceratopteris > Ceratopteris richardii. The sequence continues at coordinate 194,175,370 of CM035410.1, read as the reverse complement.
GACTACAGAGAAGGAATGCCTCTCGATGACCTTTGCGGTAAACAAGTATCGGCATTACTTGATGGGAAAACATTTCACGTTTTATGTGGATCATGAAGCCCTAAAGTACATCATTAATAAACCCGAGCTATCAGGGCGATTGATGAGGTGGATGCTACTCCTCCAAGAATTTCAGTTCATAGTGGTAACCAAACCAGATAGAGCCCATATATTGGCTGACCATTTATCTTGAATTGTTAATGAGGAGCCAATCTCTGGTGTGCCCGATGATGCTCCTGATGGGCATCTATTTCAGGTTGATGCTAAAGTACCTTGGTATGCCGACTTGGTGAATTTCTTGTGCATCACTAAATACCCGTCGGGAGCAAGCAAGAGAGAGAAGCAAAAACTGTTAGCATTGGCGAAGCACCATAGCATCATTGGTGGGCAGCTCTATCGATATTTTGTCCATGAGAGCGTTTATCGGAGGTGTCTCGAGGAAGAAGAAGCAACCCTAGTGTTGAGAGCATTACATGATGAACCCTGCGGTGGACATTTTGCTGGTGAACTGACGGCAAGAAAGATCTTATTGGCCGGGTATTGGTGGCCAACGCTATTCAAAAACTCTCACACATACTGCAAGAAATGCGACAGATGCCAAAGAATGGGCAAACCAACGTTAGCACATGCTGCTCCTCTTACGCCAGTGTTGGCTCTTAAGCCGTTTGAAAAATGGGGAATTGATTTTGTGGGGCCTATTGATCCTCCCTCAAGACGTCGGTCTAATAGGTATATTTTGGTCTGCACTGACTATGTTACCAAGTGGGTAGAGGCCAAAGCTCTGAAGACTGACCGAGCTGTGGATGTGGCCAAATTTTTGTATGAACAAATTATCACTCGATTCGGATGCCCGTTGGAGATAGTGAGTGATAGAGGAACACATTTTGTCAACGAACTGATCGAAGAATTAATGGAATTATATAAGATCAAACATAGAAAAAGCACTCCATATTACCTGAGGGCAAATGGACAAGTGGAGGTCACCAACAAGGTTCTTGAACAGATTCTGACAAAGACAGTAGCTGTGCATAGGCGAGACTGGGATGAGAGACTTTTGGAAGCTTTGTGGGCGTATAGAACATCCTACCGAGTGATGACAAAGAGCACTCCGTTCTCCCTAGTATATGGCGAGGAAGCCATCTTTCCCATCAAAAAAGAAGTTTTGACATTAAGAGTGGCCATCGAGGCCAGGTTGGGAGAGGAAGAGTCATTGAAGGAAAGGTACATACAATTGGTCAAGCTAGAAGAAAAGAGACTCATTGCACAGCAAAGTCTGGAAGCTATTCAAAGAAGACGTAAAGAGAGGCATGACAAGAATCTCAAGACCTATGCGATTCAAGAAGGGGATTTGGTGCTAGTTTATGATAGTAAATATTATAAATTCCCGGGGAAGTTACAGACAAGATGGGCAGGACTGTTTAAGGTGGTGGAACTCAACTCCAATGGTTCCATGCAAATTCAAGATTTAGGAGAAGAATGTGCTCCCGTGAAGGTTAATGCGCTTTGAGTTAAACCATATTTCAAGTAACATTAGGACAGGAGAAGCCAGACGAGATCTAAGCGGAGGGACGTAGTAAACTCCTTGTACATAGATGTATAGTTATATATATATATATATGCGCATATGTAAGCTATGATTTTTGTGTCATAAATATTATCCCTTGCTAGCCCAGGAATTTTGGACTTCTAATTATTTTTTGTGTTGCGCAGAGACTGTTAGGAGCTAAGTAACAAAATGGCAGATCAAATAACTCAACTCTATTTGTACGAGCTAAGGATATATTTCTCGGACCAAACATTCGGCCGCATGGACATAGATGTCGACGACTTTGAGAACGGAATATGATGTGGAGGAAGCGCACTGGCTGGTATGCTTCATAAACCAGGGTTTGGATGTTATGTTTTATATTGAGTGTTTTGAGGAATACCTGACCCGACATGTAGGATGGGCAGGGGATCGATATTACTATTTCGACCCTTCGAGGGAAATGCCTAATGAAGAGAACGATATCACTTGGGCTTGGGCAGATGTGTTAACAATAGGAAGTGATGACGAAGCTCCTGAAGTTGAGCCTGACTCGCCGTAGGGAAGTCGTCGGGATGCGAGTATGAGTTGAGGCTATATGAGACATCCCGGAGACTCACATTCTAGATCGTCTGAGGATAGGTACAAGAGGGACTAAGGCATAGCTGGTCGTAGTTACCTAGTGAAAAGTCAAATCGATGAATACATATGTAGTGTCTGTAATTGAGAGAATGGAGTGAAGAGGTGGTTGATCTGTCAAAGGCTAGAGTGTATATGTTTGCATGCATGTGTGGGAAAGTGGGGAAAATCCCTTTCTTCCTCTCCCTAATTCTCAGGACTTGGGTAAATTAATTAACTATGAAAAAAAAAAAGAAAGGAAAAGAAAAAATTTGTGTTGCTGTGATCGTACCAATGCGCTATGGTGGGCTAGTAGGTGGGTGGATTTATCCTAGCCGGGTGGTTAGGACCACGAGCCGCAACTAGTTTCGCCATAGGCTTGGGATGTATATGTTTATGTCTTAGCTACGCGCCATAACGGGTTGGTAGGTAGGTGGAGCCATCGTGGCTACGTAGTCACGACCACGAGCCGTATCCAGCTTTGTTATGGGCTAGCTGATATATGTTATGTGTTATCATTGTGTGTTCGTGTGTTGTGCGCTGCATTGCATTGGTAGATGGGTGGAATCAACCTGATCGGGTGGTCAGGTCCACGAATCGCATCCAGTGACAACGTAGGCCAACGTGTGAATATAAATAAAATCTACCTATGAAGTTATTCCCCACTCCTGAGGGGGAGAGAGAGAGAGGAGAGGGCGACGATCGCCTGGAAGGGAACGTTATTTGCTTGTGTGATTGGTATGTGATGGCTTATGACAGATCAGCCCACTTTGAATCAACATTCTGGAAGGCACGGAGACTTTATATGTACTTATGGATGAGGTTTTAGTGAGGTAATGCAACGGGTTTGCTTTATAACTTGTGTGTTTTATCCGAGGGTTTTCCAGTGTGTGAACACTCCAGGGTTTTTATGTAGATCTTGATTTGTACTCGGGTCTCAATGGCTTTTATGGGACGACGATGGGGATTCTTCGGGTGTGTCTAGTCATGGAATAATTGTACATAGCGAATAGTAGGTGCAATAATGGGGTATGCATTTTGGGTATGTTTCATCTCCGATTGGATTCAATTCAGTTGTCGTTGTTCATTTCGGTATTTTCTTCTCTGTTTTCTAGCCATGATGGTTGCATGTGTAAAGCATGGAAAGGTATGCATGTGTTATTTTGGTTGATACTATTTTCATAATGGAATGCATGAGCAATTTGATGCATGTGGGAATTGGAGTTGCATAAATGTGTATTGGATCATTTTGAAAGTGAGTGATTTGTATGTATTCATGAGTGATTTTCTTAGCACTAATAGCTTCAATGAGTGCAGGTCCACTTGGAATAATGGCTCGATAAAAAGGTATGCAAACAAGTTGCAAATTGATATGGTTATGGCTGTTTGGATTGTATTGTAGCAGGAATGGCTCGTCGAGGACGACTTCGCAAATAAGAAGAGGGGAGTATGTTAGCTCAAGAAATGATTGGTTTGTACGCACTAATGTGTTGCTATTTGGCAGAAGAAGATGTTTGATTACAGGTACTTGAAGAGTGACCAAATGTTTGAAGGAAGGCATTTGCAACTACATGACGACATCATGATCAGAATGAATTGGAAACTTGATACTACTGTTGGTCAACCAATATCAGTTAATATTGGGCAGGAGGACTAATATTTTTCAAGAAGCTGCCGCTGTCCTTGTTTTGCTCAAGGAAGCCACTGAACAAAGGGCATTGCAGAAAGGCGAATTTCTATATGCTGAAGCTGTAAACAGGGGCTTATTGAGCACAACCATGCTTCTAGGCTATGCCAAACATGGACACTATACAAAGGTTCTTACGTGCTTCAACCAAATGCAGAGAGCAGGTGTGCTTCCTGATGCAACAACATTTACGTGTTTACTGAAAGCTTGTGGTAATCTTAGGGCAGTAGAAAAGGGCAGTGAAGTTCACATTGAAATTGTTAAACATGGGCATCTAAATACAAATCCTGTTCCTGGGAATGCCCTAATAGACATGTATTCTAAGTGTGGTGCCTTGGAAAAGGCACGAATGATTTTCAATGAACTCCCAACACAAAATGTTGTATCTTGGACAACGCTCATTGCAGGATATTGTTGTCATGGTGAGGGTGAGAAAGCTCTTGATCTATTCAAACAAATGAATCATGAGGGTTTGCCACTGGATGCAGTGGTGTGGGGATGCATTCTTAAGGTCTATGGCAGCATAGCAGCAGTTAACAAGGGTAAAGAAATTCATGCAGAGATTGCTAGAAAGGGCTTCCTTAATGAAAATGTTACTATTGGAAGTGCTTTGGTGGACATGTATGCCAAAATTGGGGAACTTGTAGCAGCACAGGAGGTTTTTGATGAGCTTCCAGTGCACAATATTGTTCCCTGGACTGCTCTTATTGCAGGATATGCCCTAGATGGGCAGGGTGAGAGAGCCCACCACTGCTTCAAGGAAATAAAATGTGAAGGACTCTTTCCAAATTCAGTAACATTGCTGTGCCTGCTGAAGGCCTGCTCCAATTTTGGAGCACCTGATAAGGGAAGAATGGTGCATGCAGAAGCCATTCGATAGGGGTATACTGGGGAAGACTACATTTTTGGGAATGCGCTAGTAGATATGTATGTGAAATGTGGGTCACTTTTGAATTCCTATCATGTATTCTTTGAACTTCATAAAAGGATAGTTGTTGCATGGACCTCACTGATTGCAGGTTATGGCCAAGTTGGAGAGCATGTTATTGTGTTTTACTTGTTCAACGAAACGATAAGAGAAGGTATAGACCCGACTTCGGTCACATTCTTGTGCTCCTACATTCATGCAGTTCTTTGGGTATTATGAAGGAGGCTCAAACGTACTTTGAGATAATGAGTAAAGACTATGGGATAACTCCCAGTTTGGATCATTATGCTTGCATGATACACATTTTCAGTCAATAAGGTGAATTTGAAAAGGTTCTATCCCTAATTTGAAAGATGCCGTTATTGAGTAATCATTTGATAGTGTGGTCTGGAGTGTTATTTTCTTGTGGAAAATAGGTCAAGGTGTGGGAGGAGAGGTCCCATCAAAACAAAAAAAGCACTGTTCAGAAAAAACAAAGACAGCAACAGAAAAGGGGGGAGGTTATTCTATCAGGACACTCTCTCTCTCCATTTTTTTCTGTTTTTTTGCCAGGAACGAGTGGCGGCAGACCTTATCTTTGGCTGTTTCTTTGTTTTTGGGTACAGCAAGCTCTGAGGAGGGACTCGGGGGAAAAGGTTGCAGCAGCTGTTTTAATACCGAGAGTTTTTTCTTCGGGGGTCATGCCTTCTATTGCTATTTTTTGGACTCCCCCGCTCGGCTGGGGGGGGATGCTCTGTATAATTGGGGGAACGAAACAGCAGCTGCAGGGGGGTTCTGCCATAAAAAGGGGGCTTGAGCTCAAGGCTTGGGCTTCGGAGACACTGGGGGTAGCTGCTTCTTGAAGTAGTATATGATAGGCCGCATCGATTCCCATGAGAGGAGATCTGGGAACCTTTGGGTTACTTCGTAGGAGCTTCTGCGAGTACATGGATCTCCAAACATCTCGCAACTTGCATGGAGTGGGAGGTGCTTTGGAGTAGTTTTGGGCCGGACCTAGCGGGGGCTTGTTTTGGGAGCAGGATGGTGGTTCTAGGTTGATGCCATTGCATGCCGCTCTTCTACCATCAATTTTGTTCATTAACTTCCATGAATAATTGCATCTATTGTAGCAGTAATGTTCAACTGTGTGAAACAAGATGATATTCAGGACTTTTCCCCATATGATGATGGTGAAGTATACAACATTTATTTGGACAAGGGTGTGCACAGGTAGCTACAAAGCATGATATCTGTTGAAGATAGGGATCGAGGTCGAGCTGCTATTGGCATGAACTCCCTTTGATGCCTCTCTTGAGAAGATAAGGCTGCGCTTCAATCTTAATACTGATCCTTGGCGTTTGTCACTCAAGACCCCTGAATTGTAAGAAGACGTTAAGGGTATGCAAGAACACAGGGATTAAAAAGAAGGGGGAGGCTCGCGTTTTCGGGGGCAGCCAGCTGCAAAAGTGGAGGAGCAGAGTTCGGTTGCTGGAGCTGAGGAAGGATAGAGGTGCATCTACTGGGGCCTTTTATTTTGACTCTGTCCAGTTCTTATTGCCCCCGATGGTTTGAGGAATCGATTAGCAGAGAGAAATGTGCGGGTGTTGGAGTGCCCACAGAGAACCTACTGGCCCTGTCCTTCTATGCATTGAAAGTGCATTGGGTAAGAGAGGACTCCGGGGATCCTGAGGGAGCTTCTATGTGAGGAAGAGCAGCATTCGGGGGAAGGAGAAGTCGACGAGAGAAGTCCAGGACCATCCATAGTTGGAAGCAAGTCAGACCTATACTATCTGGTGAATTTCAAGGGATGGCTCACTGGCGGGAACATCCAACTGCTTGAACATCACTCTGGACCATCTGCTGCGCAGGCAATGAGAAGCTAGCGAGCTTCACTTCTGAAAATAGTAAGATCATTTGGGTTGCATTCTGTTGTTGTGTGTACTGTAAGGATTGCGAAAAAAATTTCCATGATAGGATTTAACTTCAGAACACAGTTGCGGAACGATTGTTGACAGAGTCCTTCATAGATCGGCCCAATCCCATCCTTCTTCCATTGTAATGCAGTGAATGAATCGATATATGTTTTAGGATACTTGTTCGAAACTCTCCGCAATGTCTTTACCCGAATTTCGATTTCAAGCATGAGAATTTGCATTATGACCATTGCAAATTAGTACAGAGTTCTGGCATGTAGGCGTTCTGAAAGTTTTCTGTGGGTATGTGTGAGTAGCCTTCCTTGTTTGAATTCTTGGTGGTAAAGTTTTCTTGAAATACTCTATTGAAGCATCATTAGCCCCAACTGCATATTGTGGTTGCAGACTGTAAGCGATCTATCATGCACTTGGTAAATACATGGGGTGTCAATCCTCACGACGAGTCATAGCACTGGGTAAAGATGGTGTATTTGCAATATTGGATATGCATTAGGGGGCATGTTCTGAGCTGTGGCGTGTCACCATCCTCATGTGATTACTGTCTTCTTCCATGAGCAGTGGATGCTAGGGATCCCACCAATATTTCCACCCAGTCCCTCGGTTTTTTTGTTGATAAGGGATATCGAACATAACAAGTAATGTCCCGGAAATCTTTTATAGTTGCATAATATACGGAATGCCTTGTTCAGGTCACGTTAAGTTGAGGATAATGTTGAGCACATAATATACCCCCAATGAAGGACAAGAAATTGAACTCTAGCTAAGCGTTATATTCTGCTGAATGCAACATGGGCATCATGCTATAGCGGGGTAGAGGGAGGCATCGAACATGCGAGCAAACATGAGAGGACTCGTCATCTCGTTTCTAATGGCCTCATACTGACCTCCTATATTCTGTATGATGCACCGATGGCGATGTTATAGATGGCTGATAGGGTAGGCTTTTCCATGTGGAATATCGGATTGTTTAAATACATAGAACCAGATGGTTGAAAGCCAAGGAATTCAACACAGGTAACCATGCCTGTGGTATGTTCCCTATTATATTAAGGGCCATGTGAGCGTAAACCAATATTGAAACTGACATTTCATTTGAGTTGGGCCTTACCTAATGGGGAGTGAAAACCCACCAGGTAATTCTTGTCATATTTGTATAATGCACAAGTTGATTGAGTGAGGTGCTGTCAGTTGTGGGTCGCTTATGTAACTCTTTTTTTCGTTTTTTGAATTCTCATCACCTTGTCAGCCTGATAACCTTTATTGCAAATGAAGATCCAGAAGGCATGCTTATCAATGAATGACGGTGTGTACTCTATGTTGGAAGACCGCTAATCCCATCTCATAGATAGCTCTGAATGCGCAACACATGACACTCACTCTTAGGATCAAGAGGGGGGACAATCAATGGATCTCTGAGAGTGTGAGTGTATGTGGGTGCAATTGCATGGTATGATAAGTTCGACTTAGTGTGTTTGTGCAAACAAGTGACAAGGTGTGTGTGTAGGGGTAAATAGGAGAGTGAAGAAAGTGGGTGAGAATGCGTGTGTAAGGGTGATGGGAAGCGGGTGAAAAAGGAAGCGAGAGTGAGAAAAAGTAAAGGAAAAGGAGGGCGGGAACGAAAGGAGAACGCGAGGAAGCAAGAAGAGAAATCTCGAAAATTAATTCACAAGTTTGGGTCCCTACTCACGTGCATATAAGTGTTTCCTTCCCCCCTCTTCCACGAGTACATTCGAGGGGAATTAGTGGACTTGGAGTAAGAAAAAGTGATCGAGGGCCAGTAAATTAGGCAACCCATAGGCGTATGTAAGACACTTTCCCTTGGGTAAAGAGACTTAAACAGTGCTGCTATAACTTTTAACTTTTGCAATTTGCGATTCTTCATGTCACTGGGTATCAATGCATCCTTCTCTGAGGGCATATGTGTGTCGTGCATGTTCAAAGCCGAGCTCACCAATTCCAAGGTAAGTTCAAACTTCTTCAACTCATTGTTGCCCAATAGGGAAGGAAGGAAAAAAGTTCCTGGTCGATCCTTTTCCTCATTCGCTTGTAATATTGATACCAAATAGTAGCACCGTAGTAAATCTGGTTTTGCTAGGGGTGTCGCGAAGTACTCTGCCAACCCTATGCATTGTCATATGCTTTGAAGTTCTGATGTGTTCTGGAGAGTCTCAAATTCTTTGGAAAAGAATCGGAATCAAACCCATGCCTTGTCATACTCACACTTGGACTTCCAGATATACTTAGCCTCTCCTAAGGGCCCACCTTGGCATGCCATTGAACTAGTGAGAGTTTGCATGTGTTGGAGCAAGTCTATGACAAGCCTAAGTATTGGCTTGAGTCCCACAAAGTCATAGAAGAAGCTTTAAAATGAAGACTATGCAAAGTTCACTTGTGAACTACCTCTTGTAACTTTTGAAGAGTTTACTCAATGTAAAAGTGAAAGAATCTTAAGTGGTTGAGTCCACTTGATCAAAAAGGGAAAGAGGAGCCACAAATTCGTGATTTGTGGTAGATAGAGAATCAAATCAATCACTAATTGATTGGAGAGTGATTGAGGGAAGTTAGCCTCCCAAGATCAACTATAAATACATGGTAGTCTTAGCCGTGGTTATGTGAAGACCTCCAAGAGCTGTGCTTTATGCCATATCAAGGTGTGATTACAAGGCAAACATATGTATCAGTAAGTCCATTGTATAATACAATCAATATACTTTCATTTTCATGATCATGTGAGTTCATATTTCCATGTTCTTGTGGTGTACTACTCACTGCCATATCTCTCAGTTTTCTCAGTCAGATTGCAGAGATGGTTTCTCCGAGCTTGGTGCATCATTTTCAGTGATTTAACTTGGTAAAGTTAGCTCTATAAATCTACTATATGCTCACCAATTTTCATTTCATTTAAGCATTTCAATCTTCAGTTATGTTCAGTTGAAGTCAACTCTGTCTGTTCATTTTCACTTCTTTGTCAGGTATCTGACTTTTTTACTCATCTTGTCAGAGCTTTTTCTTAGTGTGTACTCACCCAAATTCAATACTTTAAAGCTTGGTGGATTCAGCATACTGTCTAGTATAAGATACAAGTTTTCATAATCATTGGATTCTTAAATCTTGAGTTATGTTCATTTTTCTGCTCACTATTTTCATTACTGTAGCAGCCTGTGAAAATCGGGATGATGTCATCACTTGTTAAACATCATTCTCAGTGTGTGGTTCATTATTTTTAATGAAAATACTCTTGAAAGTTATCTCTTTAAGATATCTAGACTTCTCCTAGAGGAATTAAGCTAATTGCTACTGTGCTCAGAGAATTATGCAAAACACTGGACATGTGTATGAACCAAAATAGCAAGTTCTTCACATCTGAGCTAACTTCAACTTATCTGTTTTGATCTATCTTTTTTAGAGTGATCTTCCAAGGTACATAGGGTGTCTAATACATCCATTGGAAAGCTAAAAGGGCCCACCACATACTCCTGGGTTTCATTTTGTTGGTGTAGATCAAGGATTTTGCAACACCTCTTCATCTTCAAGCACATACCTATCCATCTCTTCACAATGGTATCAGAGCAAGGTTGGACAACATGGCAGATGGATTTCCTTTATCAATTGACAAATTGGACAGAGGTAAATACTCAGCTTGGTCATTAAGAATGGAAGCTTATCTCCAAGGTAGAAGTTTATATGGTTATGTGGCTGGAGATGAAGTTATGCCAAGTTTCAGGAACAAAAGTCAACCAACACAAGAAGAGCAAGAAAGATTGAGCACATGGTGCTCCAAGGATGCACTTGCAAGGTCTTATCTCCTCAACTCTATCTCAGATTTGTTGTTGCCTCACATTAGAAGTTGTAAGACATCTCAAGAAGTGTGGGATGCACTTGAAGCTTTCTTCTACTAAAGCTAGGAAGCATCAACTATGGCTGGATTTCACAACTCTCAAGAAAGCTCCCAAACAAAATGTGATTGATTTTGTCACAAAGCTCAAGGACATAGCAGATCAATTGGGAAGCATTGGAGAGGTAATAGATGAAGAGAAAATTGTAAAGCAGGTCATCAATGGCTTGAAGGTAGATGACAAGTGGGAAGCATTCACCACAGCTATGGATTTGTACATGGACATGCATGTACCTGATTTCAATACACGCATTGGACAACTACTTACTCAAGAGGCAAAGCTTATCAAAAATGGAGAAAGCTCTAAAGGTAATCAATCTTTAGCTTTATACACTGATAAAAGCAAGTCCAAAGATAACAAAGGAAAGGCAAAGAAAGTGGATGATGAAGCAGGTACATATCAAGCTAACTATGCAGGTAGAGGAAGACATGGCAGAGGTAGAGGAAGAGGAGGTAGACAAGGCAGGGGGAGATCCCAAGACTCCAACTCATGTTCTATTTGTGGATTAACTAATCATGCAACTGAAAATTGCTTTAGGAATTCCAGGAATCAAAGAGGCAGATGATACAATAGAGGAAGTTATGGCTACTCAAGAGGAAGGTTCAATAATTATCATGGCAACTACAACAACTACAATCATTCAAATTCAAGGAGGCTACAAAGGAAGGAGAGACTTCAATAACTACAAAGAAGACTCAAACAAAGAGGATTCATTATTGATCATGAACATGGCTATGCCACAAGGTAAATCTGATGAGCGTGTTTTCTACATAGATTCAAGTTGTTCAAATCATGTGGCATGAAATGTGGCGCTCCTATCAGATTTAGAAGATCCAAGGAATAAGCATGAGGTACAAACAGGAGATGATACAAGACATCTTGTGGAGAAAATAGGCAATGTCAAAGCACCTGATGGAAACATCAACCTACTTAGTAAGGTACTAGATGTCCCTACCATTACAAAGAATTTGATAAGTGTTGGGCAGATAATAGAGAAAGGGTTGCAAGTCAGGTTCACAAAAGCAGGAGCATTTGTTGAAGATCCAAATCAAGGATTCAAAAGAATTGCAAAAGGTGAAAAGGCAGGTAGATTGTTCACATTTGAATTACAAGAAACTAGAAACATTGCTCTCTTTAATTATGGTAGTCAGACACTCACAGAATTGGAAGTATGGCACAAAACGTTAGCACATATTGGTGAAAGGTCACTAAAGCAAATTTGCAGGGACCAATGTGTACTTGGACTCCCTAATTTGTCAAAACAACATATGATTTATAAGTGTAGTGCATGTCAATTTGGAAATTCTCATAGGTTACCATTCATGAAGAAAGGTTATATGCATGGAGATCTCTTGGAGTTGGTTCATACAGATGTATGGGGACCTAGCAAGGAAGCTTCAATATCTGGATCAAGGTATTATGTCTCCTTTATTGATGATTGCAGCAGATGGACTATCCTATTCTTTATGAAACACAAAGATGAAGTTTTTTCATGTTTCGAAAGATATTTGGCTCTTGTGGAGAATCAAACAGGTAAATCACTAAAAAGGCTAAGGTCAGATGGAGGGGGAGAATACTTCTCCCATGAGTTTGATTCTTTTCTTCAAGAAAGAGGAATCAAAAGAGAGGTAACTACAAGGTACACTCCTGAGCAAAATGGAGTGGCAGAAAGGAGGAATAGGACAATTGTTGAAGCTGCAAGGTCCATGTTAAATGAAAAGCATTTTCCTAATTATCTATGGGCTGAGGCTGTATCTACAGCCACTTACTTGATTAACAGGTTGCCTTCAAAATCCCTTGATGGGATGACTCCATATGAGGCTTGGAATGGAAGCAGACCAAGCTTAGATCATTGTAAAATTTTTGGATGTATTGCTTTTGCTCATGTTCCTTCACAGGTCAGAGGCAAGATGGATCCAAAGGCAGAAAGGTGTGTATTTATTGGATATGACAACAATCAAAAGGGTTATAGGTTATACAACCCTACCAACAAAGGATTCTTGGTAAGCGGAGATGTAGTTTTTTATGAAAACAATTCATGGTATGAAGATTCATGCAGGAAGGTCAATTTACCATATGATCTTGAAGAAGATTTTCCAAAGCTTGGTAGAGAACAACCGAAGATTGAAGAACAAGACACCTCAGAGGATGATGAAGAATCTCAGATGGAAATGATCAAAGCATGGAAGTCTAAAGGTAAAGCAAAAGTGCAGGAACTTGGACATGAGGCAGAATCATCACATCATGGCCTAAGAAGATCTATGAGGGAAAAGAAAAAACCAGAAAGGTATGGGTTTGACACCTCATTAGTAAGTAAACATTCTATCTACATAGCACAAGATATAAACCAAGAGGAGCCACCATCCTTTGAAGAGGCCAAAGCAAAAACAGAATGGAAGCATGCAATGAAGGAAGAGATTGAAGCACTTGAGGAAAACAACACTTGGGATTTGGTGCCCAAGACTTCATCCATGAAGGTAATAGGCTCAAGATGGGTCTATAAACTCAAGAAGAATTCTGATGGTTCCATTAACAGGTATAAGGCAAGGCTTGTAGCAAAAGGCTTTGCACAAACTCAGGGAATTGATTATGAGGAGACCTTCTCTCCTGTGGCAAAGATGCCTACTATTAGGGTTTTGCTTAGTATTGCCTCTTCCAAGAATTGGAAGATACTTCAACTAGATGTAAAGAATGCATTCTTGAATGGTTGGATAACAGAAGAGGTATATATGGCACAACCACTTGGTTTTGAGAATCAAGTTTAAATTGATTATGTGTGTAAACTTAACAAAGCATTGTATGGTCTCAAGCAAGCTCCAAGAGCTTGGAATTTTAGGCTTGTTTCATTCTTGCAGGACAAAGGCTTTCAACCAAGCAAGGCAGATCCTTCACTCTTTATTAAAAAGAGTAATTCTGAGGTCATCTACTTATGTGTATATGTAGATGATATTATATTGACAGGGAATGATGCAGATGGTATGAAGAAGATCAAAGATCAGATGAGAGAAGAGTTCAAGATAAGTGATTTGGGTTCACTTACCTACTTCCTAGGTTTGGAAGTTGTCTACAAAGATCATGGTTTGTTTCTCACTCAAAGAAAGTACATTAAGGACATGTTGGAAAAATCCAAGATGCAAGATTGTAAGATTGCAGGTACTCCAATGGAGGTCAATCAAAAATTGAGCTCACATGAAGGTGAACTCATAGAGGAGATCACATCATATCAAAGTCTAGTGGGTAGTCTCAACTATGCCACATTGACAAGAGTAGATATATGTTACAGTGTGAGTGTGCTAAGTCAATTTATGCACACACCAAGGAAACCACATATGGATGCTGCCAAAAGGATTCTCAAGTATCTCAAAGGAACCATAAATGAAGGACTTTATTATCCTTATGTATCTGATTTAGGTTTGAAGCTATTTTCTGATGCAGATTGGGCTGGCTCCAAGGAAAATAGAAGGAGCACTTCCGGTTATCTTACCTTTGCAGGTTCAAAGCTTATTTCATGGTCATCCAAGAAGCAACCCAAAGTTGCTCTCTCTTCTACTGAAGCTAAATACAGAGGTCTTGCCATAGCTACACAAGAAGCTATGTGGATGAAGACATTATTCAAAGATCTTGGATTGGAGTTTGGAACTCCAACTATTTTTGGTGACAATATGAGTTCTATTCATTTGGCTGCTAATCCTATTTTTCATGCAAGGACTAAAAATATTGAAGTTCATTATCACTATGTACGAGAGAAGGTTCTAAGCAAAGAGATTCAAATAACATATGTGTCCACTCATCAATAATGTGCAGATATTCTAACCAAAGCATTGGATGGTACAAAGCTTTGCAAATTCAAGGCTATGATTGGTTTACAGGTAATCTTGGAAGATTGAAGACCTCAAGCATACTTGGCTTGAGGGGGAGCTGTTGGAGCAAGTCTATGACAAGCCTAAGTATTGTCTTGAGTCCCATACTTCCAATCATGCAATAATTTGGAAAGAAGATCCATAGAAATGTCCACGAGGAATAATTCTTCTTTACTTTAGTCTTCAAAAACCTTTTCTTCACTTCATATAATCTATGAAATTATCAGTCGCTCGAACTTGGAAAGAAGAACCACAAAAATGTCCATGGGGGCTACTCTTTACTTTGAGTCTTCAAACTCTTTTTCTTTACTTCTTATATATTCTTAAAATCATGAGAAACTTGAAACCTCGAGGGAAGATCCGCAAGGAAAATCCATGGGGGGTAATCTTCACTTCAGCCTTCAATCACTTTCTTCACTTCATATAATCAGAAACTGCCTAGACCTGGAGAGGCATTCCACAAAACACGACCACGGGGGTGTTATCATGTTAGTACATCTTGAAAAGAATGAAACATACTTGAAAAATCATTTCCCCTTTAAAATTCTTTTCTAAATTATTCAAAAAGCCATTTGGCCCGCATCATCCAAAAAGAAGAAAAAAACCCATTATCCTTCTTCCTCTCTTCCTCTCTTTTCTCTTTCTTTTCTTCTTTCTCTTCTACCCTCCTTTCTTCTAATTTTCTCTTCTTCTCTTCACCTCTTCTTTCTTTCCCTTCTTCATTCTCTTTTTCTTCTCTTTTACCTTCTTTTTATTTCTTTCTTTTCTTTCGATATTTCTCTTTATGTTTCTTCCCCTTCTTCTTCTTCTCTTCTTCTTCTTCTTCTTCTTCTTCTTCTTCTTCTTCTTCTTCTCTTATTCTTCATCATTCTACCCTCCATTTTTCCTTTCTCTTCTCCTTTCTTCTATTTTTCTTTGATTTCTTTCTTTCTTTCCTTTCTATGGACCCTTTTTTTTTATTTCTCTCTTTTCTCTTTATTTTTCCATGTTCTTTCTTTGTTCTCATGCTGCACTGATCCTCCCCACATCTCTCTCTCTCTCTCTCTCTGTAGCATTCTGCCTGGGTGCGACACATGGACTTGTCCGCCCGACCAAGTTTACCCCACCTATCTGTCGACCCGACATAGCGCACGGCATACACAATGTCAACCCTACATGAAATTGATTTTATGCAAGCGACAAACCATATGCTCTTTCCTTTTCATAGCAAATCCAGGAGGTTGCTTCACATAGACCTCTTCTTGCAAATCACCATTCAAGAAGGCTGTTTTTATGTCCAACTGATGCACTTTCCAACCTCGATGGGCAGCCAATGCAACCATGGTACGAATGGTAGTCATGCGTGAAGTAGGTGCAAAAGTTTCCTCATAGTCAATGCCATATTGTTGTGCATATCCTTTGGCAACCAATCTAGCTTTATAGCGATCAATGCTACCATGAGATTTTCTCTTAATCTTGTAAACCCACTTTGTACCAATGGCATTCTTTCCTTTTGGCAATTCACATAACTCCCAAGTACCATTCCTATGTATGGAATCCATTTCTGATTGCATTGCACTCATCCATTGTGGATCGTCACATGCATCTTCAAAAGAAAGTGGCTCTTCATTACATGCTATAGCAATAAGAGAATAATCCACAAAATTACTTGATGCATGTTGAGAGCTTGATCTTGTTCTACCAAGTAAAGGTGCACTCAATTTGCTGTCCTGCAAAGTTTGTTTCAGCCACTTTGGCATAGATTGTGCACTCTTGATAGACATGCGTTCATTATGTAAAACATCTTCAATATGTACATCATGCGTGGGCTGAATTTCATGCTGAGTTTCAGCCATATTTTGATGCAAATGTTCAGCCATATGTGGCTGCAAATTTCTAGCAGTTTGGACCTTTTTTGACTGAAATTTTTCAGCCATGTTTGGCTGGAAATTCTCTGCATTTTCAGCCCTATTTGGCTGGAATTTTTCAGCCCTTTGAACCTCAGTTGGCTGGTCTACATGGCCATAGTCAAGCGCACCATTTTGGAACAAAGGCATGAGTGTATCAAACACATCTTGTGAGCTAACTGTTGGCAGTTTTTTGCATTCAAGTAGAGGGAAAACTGAATTTTCAGCAAATACCACATCTTGACTCACAATAATTGTGTTTGTCAATGGATGGTACAACCGATATACCTTACTTTCAGCACTATAACCAACAAATAAACATTTCTTTGCCTTGTCATCAAGTTTGTGATGTTGTTGTGATGGCACAAGAGCATATGCCAAACAACCAAACACACACATATGACTAACCATAGGCTTATGACCATTCCAAGCCTCATAAGGAGTGATGACTCTCAATGCTTTTGTAGGGCAGCGATTCAACACATAATTTGCACACATGACTGCTTCCATACAAAACTTATGAGGAAGATGCTTTCCTTTAACCATACATCGTGCCATTTCAAGTAGAGTTCTATTCTTACGCTTAGCAACACCATTTTATTGAGGTGTATATGGCACTGTACATTGGTGTGAAATACCTCTTTCATGAAGAAAAGCATTAAATTCATGTGACATGTATTCACCACCACGATCAGTGTGTAGAGTCAAAAGCTTTTGTGAAGAAAAATTTTCAGCCATAGCTAAAAATGCTTTGAAGCAAGAAAATACCTCATTCGTTGCTTTCATAGGATACACCCATGTGTGGCGAGTAGCATCATCAATGAAGGTAACAAAATATACATGCTTCCCAAAAGATGGAGTCTTGACGGGACCACATACATCACTATGAACAAGTTGCAATTTTCTTGTAGTGTGTGTATGACTATCTTTTGGAAAAGAAGCACGATGCATTTTTCCAAGAATGCAACCTTCACATGCATGCTTTTCAATGGACTCAAGTGTAGGCAAGCCAATAACCATGTCCTTCTTTTGCAAGTAGAGCAAACTATTGAAGTTTAAATGATCAAAACGAGCATGCCAAAGCTCCATTTCAGCCATGGAAGAAGTATGAGCAACTAAGGCATTCAAGGCAGCCCTCTTGTATGTACCATCACATAATGTACCGGACATCACGATAACATCACCATTGCTGAAATCATGAACCATACACATCATCAACAAAGTGTACATGAAGTCCAGCTTTGGCAATCAACGGAACTGAAATTAAGTTCTTCTTGATACCGGGCACATACAATGCATTTTTCAAGAGAATCACACCTCCATTTGCAGCCATAAGCTCAATTTCTCCTACTCCAATGATAGGATAAGAGGCATTGTTTGCACATACCACATGTCCTCCTTTAGATGCATCTTTCAAAGAGGCAAAAAATCTTTTGCATGATGTTATGTGCTTTGAAGCACCACTATCAAAGAACCAATCCGAATCAGCCTCACTCACAACCATACATTTAGAATGTAAAGAAGCATCATAATGACATGTAACAACACATGCCCAAAAATCTTGAGCCATGTTAGCTTCATCATTCTTTGCATTTGCTGAATTTTTCAGCAATAGACATGCCCAATTCCTTCTTCTTTTCATTGTGTTTAGCAAGCTTTCTACACTCATCAATAGTGTGACCAACCTTCCGGCAGTATTTGCATCTCTTCTTCTTTTGCAAATCACTATCATTAGAGGAATGAGTGGAAGAGGAAGCTTGAGGCTTTGGTTTTGATGAACCCAAAGTTGAACCATACTTGCTTTTCCCCTTTTGTGAGATAGCAAGTGCTTGCGTTCCCTCAATCAAACCACTCCTATTCACTCTAGATTGCTCTTCTTGCAAAAGAAGAGACACAACCTCATCAAATGCATACATATTAGGATTTCCTTTTGCAACCAAACGGAGTGTAGTAGCAAAGCTTTGAAAAGATTCCGGTAATCCTTTCAACAATGTAGAAATGAGTGATGCATCCGGAATGATCTCATCTATGTTTGCCAATTGCTCTTTCAAGTCCTTGATGCGTGTCACATACACATCCACCGACTCATTTTCAGCCATACATACATCCTCAAGTATGCAACATGTGCTTCATTACGCACGGCGTACAAAGAAGAAAGAGTGTCCCATGCCTGTCGTGATGTAGAACATGACCGAATGTGTGGAACTATATGACGCTTCACTGAAAGCGCAATCAAAGCATGAGCTTGAGCATCTTTTCCATCCCATCTAAGCTGCTCCTGTGTAGGTGGAGAAGGAGAAACCACTGTACTCAAAGAAGAAGCTCCATCTGTGACAGTAGACTGTGAAGTAGAAGCACCTGCCGGTCTTCGATCTACATCTGCCACTATGTTCCAAAGTTGTTTTGCAACAAGAACATGCTTCATCATGTAAGACCACATTGGATAGTTGGTCCCATCAAGCTTATCTTCAGCTTGAAGCATGCCAAACAAATCATTGCTGCCCGCCATTTCACTTAGGAACAAGAATGTGACAAAATCTTCACTTCGACGAAAATTGAAATGAGTGCTGAAATTTCAGCTCACAAATCGTCACTTTGATTGCGATTCTGACTGCACGAATGGCTTCGAAATGGGGGTAAAACCCCAGCGCACCTGATGGAAATGTTTTCGGGCTGCTGAAATTCACAGTTCTATGCTCCGAAGTCGATTTGCACTGTTAAAGTGTGCATGCGCCACGACGCAAAAAATCGAAACTTGAGAAGAAGCTGAACCTGCTCTGATACCAGTGTTGAGTGTGTGTATACGTGCGAGAGACACACAAGAAGCACACACAAGGAGCACAAACGCAGCAAGACACACGGAGAAGACGATGGCTGGAATAGCTCTCTCTATTGATCAATGAACTGAACTGAAGTAAGAGCTGAATAATATCCCTAAGTACAAAGTACCACCACATATGAGAGTATCAAGTATGTGGTAACATGGGGAAAAATCTCTAGCCAACACTAGAGTAAAAGTGCCCATGTATAGGGAAAAGGTTCACATCAAAGCTACTCGAGGAACACATAAGTGTAACAAACAATTCTCTACAATTTGGTACAAAGATAAGTATGGAAGCCTAACCACACCTTTAAATAGAGATCAGCAAAATCATGAGATAATGAGATAAATAAGCAAGGGGATTTCTTGTTGGAGTTTAATACTTCAGTGAGCTAAAAAGAAACTCTTGGAACTCATACAAATCAAGAAAAAAAGATGAAATGATGCTTATATAGAAGCTTTACTTTTCCTACAATCTAACTAACCACCCACCAACCAATGTAGGTGCACTTTTCGGTGGGTAATGAAAAGCTTTGAATTCAATTGATTTTGTTGGATATCCTAACTTGATTCCATGAAGTTGAGTTGTCCTTTTTTATTTTCCACTTGCAAAACTTGTGGATGAGATCTTTTGTATGTTTGAGACTTGATTTTCAACAAGCAACACAAGCCTCATCTCTTGTCTGGTATAATGTTGTAAGAGTATCCTAAGCATCTTTTGTTGTCTTGCAAGAGTGAATATGAGGGATAATGGCACATTTGACAGACAAAGCTATCAATGCATGTGTGTCTGCATCTCTACCATCCCAATGAACTTGTTGTTTAGTCGATGCAACAAGAACCATAGCACAACTAGGAAATTAAACATCATCATCTTCAACAACATCTGCATCACCTTCAATCACTATATTTGCAAGTGTAGCAAGACATTTTCCAACACCTTGCACAATATTCCACACACCCTTTGCTACCAATACATGAAACATCATCTATGCCCACAATGTTTAACCAATACCATCCAACTTATCATCAATAGCCAAGATATGGAATAAATTATTGCTTTCAACCATGGCAAGTGACTAAATATCCCAATGTGGAAAAAAACACAATACAAAATGTACTACCAAATGAATGTACAAATATTAGTGACCTTTTAAGGTTATAGCCGTATATACAAGGTAGGGGGAAACACCTTCTAAAGAGGGAAAAAGATGTCCAGTAGTCCTAAGTGCATTCACACACACATCACCACTGAAATATATCAACAAGTTATGCAAAACCTTGGTTTTAGTAAGAAGTTATCAAATCTTATCTACATTATCGAGGAGGATAGTGCCTCCTCTGTGAGCATAAATGGAAGGCTATGTACACCTTTCTCTATTGATCTTTTTTTTTTCAAGGATGTCCACTTATTCTGTTGTTTTATGCATTGACTTCTACACCTATTTTTATTTTTTGGAGGCCAAAATTATGTCAAAGATTATACATGGAGTGTCACTTTTTGGAATCCCTCGAATTGCAGTGGGCTTTGTAGATGAAACATCTATTTTCACAAGAGCCTTTGAAAAAAATATTCAAAACATTTTATCGGTCTTCGAGCCTTTCTCACTTGCTTCATGTCTATAAATCAATATGTGCAAATCCTCCTTGATAGATATTTCCTCACACGCATGTCACACTTTCACATGGGATGGAAGAAAAATCCCTCTACATGATTTATTTCAACATTTACGTTACCCATTAGGCATTGAAGTATCACTTAAGGAAAAAATAAATTTAGTAATGTGAAAAATTAGGGCTAAAATGGATCATTTTCAAGCTTCAAAATAGACTTTTCAAAACTAAGTAAAGATAGTGCATACATTTATGCAACCATACATTATGCATTACTTGCCCTTGTTGGATTGGAAAAAATATCTTTTTGAAGAGAGTCAACTAGCTACTCAAAAACTTCTTATGGAATAAGACATACATTAGATCTATGACACTATTGCTTTTGGATTATGTATGTAAGCAAAAATTAAATGGGGTTCTTGGTCTACTGTATCTAGAAATGCATACAAATGCAAGGAGAGCCTCCTTTGTAATGAGAGTGTGCTCAAATATTCCTCCACTATAGTTTAATATTATTTGGAAGCTTGTTGAGAACGTTGATGTATATAACAAAAGGCATTTGGCAAATGGATAGTTGGAACAAATTATTTTCACATGATCCCTTCATACTACCTTTGGCAAATGGATAGTTGGAACAAATTATTTTCACATGATTATAACAAAAGGCATTTGGCAAATGGATAGTTGGAACACTAGAGTTACAAATTTCAAAGGAATACTAGCGTCATTGACATGGAATGGAAGAAATCATATGTGGGAAACCCTTTTAACCTTTTATCACCATACAGGTATTTTCTATCTAACCTCCACTAGTATAAATTGATGGAGGAAGTTTCTAACACCCCAATGTAGCTACGAAAGATGGCTTCCCTTCACTAGGCCCACAAAAGATAATATCTACTCACTCTTCTCGACTTTTCCCTGTACATATACAAAGATTCAAAATAAAAATTTGCAGAATTAAACTAAATCTTTAGAGCTATCCAGGAAGCTTTGAATCCATGCAAATGGATGTCTCATGTATGAGAACCATCCAGTTCAAAACAAGCTTTCTATCTGCAACACTCTTTGCCTATGTATAGAGATATAGGTTCACAAACTTGGGGATTTCTCACAATTCACTAAGTGAAAAAACTTAAAACTTTGGCACACTTTGGCATACTATAAGAGAGACCAAATGAAGCTTGAATTCAACAAAAATATGCTATGTAATCTAATACAAATAGGATTGTGAAAGCATGTCTACACCTCTAGATAGAGAGGAGCAAAATCGTGCGAAAATAAGATAAACAAGCAAGGGCTTGCTTATTGGAGTTAAGTACTTCACTAAAAATAAGAGGGAAACATGTGGAACTCAGAATATAGAAGCTTTACTTTTCCTAGAATCTAGCTATCCACCCACCAATTAGTCTGAGTGCATTTTTTGGTGGGTAACTGAGAAAATTTGAATTTGATTGATTTTGGTATAGCTCTTAACTTGATTCCAACTTAGGATCCTTCATTTTTATTGGTCCACTTTCAAAACTCATGGACGACCCTTTTGTCTGTTTGAAACTTGATTTTCAACACTCCTTCTCAAGTCTCAATGCCTAGGTCCTTTGTTCCAATGCATGCCTTGAAATGTTGTAGCTTTACTCCATCCAATGCTTTGCTAAACATATCTACATATTGTTCCTTTGTATTGACATGCTCCACCTTTACATGCTTTGATGTGATCTTCTCTCTAATAAAGTAGCAATAAACTTCTGCATGCTTGGACCTTGCATGGAACATCCGATTTTGTGCCAATCATATGCTACTTATGTTTTCATAAAAAATAGGTACTTGCATAACCTGCGAATCAATATCAACAAACAATTTCTTGAGCAAAATAAGCTCACATGAATGATAGCATATCCAATAATGCTCCTCCTATCATCTTTGGAACGTGCCCAATCAGCATCACAATAAGCATGTATATGTAATCCATCATCAAATTTTTGGTTCCAATCCCTTAGGGCTTGCTGAGTCCATAAAGATCCTTCTTAAGCCTACATACATGATGCAGAAATCTCTCATCTTCAAATCCTTGGGTCTGCTCCATGAAGAATACCCCTTCAAGTTCTCCATTGAGTAAAGCATTCTTCATATCCAACTAGTATATCTTCCAACCTTTTGAGGCTGAAATTGCAATCAAACTCCTTATGGTAGACATCGTATCTACTCAACTAGATGTTTCCACAAATTCTATGTCATAGGTTTGAGCAAAACCTTTGGCAACCAACCTTGCTTTATACCTAGAAATGCTCACATATGCATGTATCTTTACCTTGTACACCCATTTGTATCCAATGACTTTCATGTCCTTTGTTTTTGGAACTAAGGACCAAGCAGCATTGTCCTCAAGTGCCTTGATTTCCTCTTCCATGGCTTCATTCCCTTGTCTATGCTTATTTTCTTCTTCAAAAGAATTAGGTTCTTGACAAGCTATAACTTGATGCATATAGGTATAGTGTCTTGCAAGCAATGAATCATAAGTTAACCTTTGAGTAGGGTATTTAACCCTATTGGATGACCTTACCTCACCACTAGGTGGTAGGAATCTCCTTCTCCTTGGTTTGGATGTTTTAAACCTTGGAGTTCCTAATTTTTCCACATCATCACTTGTAGAGTCCATATCTACCCATCGATGGTCTTCATTATTTGCCTCTTCTTTTCCTTTGTTGCTTCCTTCACTCGAATGAGATTCATCCCTTATCCTCCCTTACCAAGCTGATGTATTAATCTCCTCTCATCTCCATGCTTTGTTGTTTCTCATTGAACTTATTCTCAACTTCATATGCATCTTATAATTGCAACACATATTTGCTACCATACCAAGACTACAAATCATCAAATATTACATCCCTAAAATGTCTTTGGGTCTATCTTGTGTATCAATCCTTGAGGTATATGAACATAATACACACAAGCAAGTACTTTGAGATGTGAACGGTTGGGTTTCTTACCACACCAAGCTTCATAATGTGTAAGAATTAGGGCATTCATTTCATTTTACATAGCTCTAGCCACTTCTACTATATATTTGTTCTTTCTTCTCTGTTACTCCATTTGGTTGAGGTGCATACATGCAAGTAAATTGTCTTATGATGCCATGATCCTATAGAAAATCTAAAAAATCATTTCAAAAATACTCTCCCCTTCCATTCGATCCAAGGATCTTTATATATTTCCTTGTCTCCTTCTCTATTTTTTTAAACCTCTTGAAGTGGTAAAACACCTCTGTCTTTGTCTTCATTCAATACATCCAAACAAACCTTGAATGGTCATATATAAATGTGAGAAATTATATATTACCTCCAATCGATGGATCCCTTAAAGGTCCCCATACATTTGTGTATATGAGATTCAATATTTCATTACTCATATGTGCTCCCTTTTTGAATGGAAATCTACTTTGTTTTCCTAATTGAAAAGGATGCTATAAATATTGCATATTGCGATAAGTTAGATCTGTTAGACCACTCACGATGCCATTCCTTTGCATTTCCTTCATCCTTTGTAAGTTCATGTGACCAATTCTTTTATGCAACATGTTGATCTCTCCAATTTATTTATTTCCAATGACAGAGGGGTTGATGGTTGTATCTCCATGGTGAAGAGTCTTCCTTGCTTCTTTCTTTATTCTATGAGATTATGGTCCTACATGGGGTCTTCAATAAAACATCCTTGATCATTGAACCTCACCTCATTACCTATTTCAATCGTTTGACCTAATGAAACCATGTTTTTTATGATGGTTGGCACATACAACACATCCTTCAACAACTTGGAGCTTTGAGATCCATTCTATGGAACATATCCCATCTGTATATATTGTTGGTACAAAAGAGTCCAGGCCTACATACTTGAACAATTTAGCATGTATCACATATAGTCACATATGATTATCCCCTTGTAAAAGTCACTTTACCTTTTATCTTTGCAAAAGTGCCTATGTTTATTGCACTACTCTCTCATGGATTCAGGAGGAATCAAATCTCGAGTTACTTGGTAGATGGTTGATGAGAGAATAAATCCTATAGTTTAGGACTCACTTTATGGTGAGAATTTGAATTTGAATTCAAAGCTTGGCTCCAAGCTCAACTATAAAAGTGGATCAAAAAACTCGCGAAGTTGAGCCCCACTATGAGATCATTTGAGAGGGATTCTTTGTGATTAGTGAGCTCAATTCATAGCTCCTTCACTACCCTCACATTGTGATATTGCACATTGCCAATGTCATTGTATTTCTATGTGATCTAATACATATACATTGATTACTTCTCTACTTCACTTCTCTGCTATGATCATCTCAGAACAGTGAACTTCTCAGAGCTTGTTCTCAGTGCATGGTTGATCATTTGATGTGATTTGAAGTACTATAGATTTAGTATACTGTCTAGTTCATAGCTACAAAGTTTCATTGTTATTTCTCTTTCCAATGGTGAGATATCTTCATAACTTTGCTCTCTGGTTTGCACACTGAAGCACCCCAAAAATATCGGGCAAGTATTCTAACTTGCTAAGCATCATTCTTAGTGTGTAGTCCATCTGTTTTATTGGTAGCTATCTAAGTTAATTAGATACTCCCAAAAGGAATTTAGCCAATTGTTGGTAGGTTGAGAGCACTATTCACTTTCTTGAACATATATAGAGACCAAAATAGCAAGTCTAATCTCTTGGTTGAACTTTCTACTTATCTTTTTTGATCCATTGATTAGAGGACCATGTTCCAAAGCACATGTGTGATTATTTGTGATCATTAGGAAGCTCAAAGGGTCTACTACACTCTCCACATCTTGTTCTTGGCTGGTGTGAAGCAAGATTTTGCAACACCAGTAAGGTTGTTTCCACGGCCACATACTTGATTAATAGGCTCTCATCCAAACCCTTGGATGGAATGACACCTTATGAGGCATGGAATTGCAAGAGACCCTCATTGGACCATTGTAAAATATTTGGGTGCATTGCTTATGCACATATACCCTCCCAGATTAGAGGGAAGCTTTATCCAAAAGCTGAGAAGTGTATATTCATTGACTATGACCAAAACCAGAAGGGATATAGGTTGTACAATCCCACTAACAAAGGATTTACACTTAGTAGGAATGTGGTGTTTGATGAAAATAATTCATGGTTTGAAGATGATTGCAAGAAGATCAAGTTACCTTATGACTTGGAAAGTGACTTTCCAACTCTCACTCAAGAAGATCAACAAATACCAAAAGATATCAACTTAGAGGATGAAGAGCAGATTGACTTCAAGGCTTGGAAGTCAAAGGGCAAGACCAAGCTCAAGCAATTGGAAGATATTTTAGAGTCTTCCAATCAAGCACTCAGTAGATCTCAAACGGAGAGTACAAAACCAATAAGGTATGGCTATGACACATCACTAGTCACCAAGCATTCTGTATACATGACTAAAGATTCTATATCAAAAGTGTTGATATATTTAGATAGTGATGTGTGCGAACAGACTAGGACTGCCGGGGCACTTTTTTCCCTCCTTAGGAGGCTTTTTTTCCCCGGCTTATATATACACCTATTGCCCTAATGGGCTACTTATCTTTGTACATTCTCTTGTAATACATTCAGTATTGTGTGTTGTGCTCCAAGCCTCTTCTTCTTCCTTGTGTTGTTTGTGTGCTTCCGTAGACATCTAACTCCAACAATTGGTATCCAAGCAGGTTGCCGCTTCATCTAGGGCATCCTCGACACTCCTCCGATTGCAGTCTCAAAATCGCACGAATTTTGGTGAGCATACTCAGTCTGTTTACGAGATCAAAACAGCTTCGTTATGTGGTGCCAAAATCGCAATTTGAGCTCGTTTCGGCCTCCAAACGCACTATCATAGTGCTCGTGCAGGCTATTTTGTCTTTTTGTGCCAAAGGTATGTACCAATTTCGGTTCGCCAGTATAAGCATCTCAAAGTCTGTTATAGGTCTAGTAGAAGTTGTCTGGGCACTTCTGTTCAACTTTTTGAGATACATTCAATTTTCTGCATCAACATATTTTAGTCACCAGACATGGCTGAAAGCAATGATGTATTCCGTATGTTGGTTGTTGAGGATAAGTTGGATGGTAGCAACTCTACCTGTTATGGGCTTATATGATGCGACATGTATTGGTTGCAAACGGATTGTGGAACATTGTGCAGGGTGTTGAAAAACGTCCCATCACACCTGTAACTGTTACAACTGCAGGTACTGAGGCTGATGTAGAAGGTGTCGAAGATGATGATATTCTGCATATTCTTGTTCGTGTTGCAGTTTCTACTGCATCTACTGCAGAGCAAATTAGTTGGGATGGCAAAGATGCCCAGGCACATGCATTGATAGCTTTGTCTGTCAAACCTGCCATTATTCCTCACATTCGCTCTTACAGAACAGCTAAGGATGCTTGGGATACACTTACTACATTGTACTAAGCTAGGAATGAGGCTCATGTTGCTTACCTCCGAAAACAGTTGGAGAGTGAGCACATGAATGAAGGTGATTCTATGGACAATTTTCTAACAAAGATCAAAGACTTGAAGGAACAGTTGATTTCTGATGATGAGGTTATACTAGATAGCTCACTTGTGCAGACCGTTCTGAATGGTCTTCTTGATTCATATAGGAGTTTTGCTTCTACTCTTTGGTTGACGATGAAAGGCAATCCAAATGCCTTATCATTTGACGAGTTAGTCTATGTTCTGTTGCAAGAGGATCGGTCCAGGCAGAACAGATCCATTATGCATGTTGCTAATCAAGCTTTCCTGGCTAGTCAGAAGGGCAAAGGAAAATGAAGCTCTTCAACTAGTAACCAGAAATCTGCTAATTTTGCACAATCGAAGAGGGAAGAAAAAGATGAAAAGAAATCAGAAAAGCAAAAATTTTTTTGCAAGTACTATAAAGGAAATGATCATATCATAAAGAACTGTCCAAAACTGGCTACTAAAGAGGCAAAGAAGAAAGAGGCTGGAATGGTTGTTGAAGAGGCCTCTACACCAAAAACAGAGTCTGCTAATCTTGTGCAGGAAGAAGAATGGGCGTTTATTACTGTTTGTAGTTTTGACCCATCTTCTCATGAGCAATGAATGTCTGCATTAGACTCCGACGTTTGGTACTTTGACAGTGGGGCGACCAAACATATTACCTTGCAGCGTAGTTTCTTCTCTTCACTCACACCTGCCCCTACAAGGAATATTGTTACATGTGCCAACAACTCCTCTTATCCTATTATGGGAGTTGGTAAGATCATTTTGACTACTGCTGATGGTAGTTCTTTCACTTTGTCAGATGCTTTGTTTGTGCCAGGTATCAAGAAAAACATGTTATCAGTTTTTGCATTAGCCAAGATTGGCTTGGTTGTGAAATTTGTTGATGACAAATGTACAATTCATGATCTGTCAAATGGCGACATGATTATTGCTTATGGCATTTTATGTCGTGGGTTGTATAAGCTCATAGACTATGAAAGATCTGTAAATAATTCGGATTCTTCTAGGCATGCATGGGTATATCCATTGAAGGCAAAGTCTGAAGTGTTCATGTGCTTCAAGCAGTTCTTAGTTTTGGTTGAAAATATGTCAGCATGTACAATGGGCACCCTATGTTCTGATCAAGGGGGGGAATATATGTCTTCTAATTTTAATGCATTTCTGGCTGAACGTGGGATAAAACACCAGTGTATAGTGTCGTATACACCTCAACAAAATGGAGTTGTTGAACGAAAGAACAGGTCACTCATGGAGATGGTGAGGTGTATGGTCAAGAGTCAGGCTTTACCACATAGTTTCTGGCTTGAGGCTGTCATGTGTGCAGCATATGTACTTAATAGGTGTCCCTTGGCATATGCATTAGTGCCTGAACAACATCGCAAAAAATTGGATGATAAAGCAGTGAAATGTATTTTTGTTGGTTACAGTTCTGAAAGTAAATGCTATCATCTGAGACTAAACACATTCTGGTTAGCCGTGATGTTGTTTTTGTGGAAGATGTTATTCAGCCATTGCTTTCATGTACTAAGGAGACATCTGTTAGCTCCAAAGACATGTATGATACTTTGCTTCCTCTTTTTACAGGTGGACAGTCTAGTGCTGGTCCAAATGAGGCAACTTCTTAGCCTTTGCAGGTTTCATGTGATGATGCAGATCATTCCATTTCTGATGCAAATTTACATGATGCACTTGTTGATGAGAGAATTGATATTGAGCAGGCAAAAAGTATGCCAAAATGGCTAGTGCAGACTTTGCATGACAGCAAATTGGATGCACCTCTATCATATCGTACTCGATCAGGCTCTCATAGTGCCTCTTTTGCATCAGATTGTTATGCTATGGCTGCCTCTAGTCTCTGTGATGAGACTGAACCTGTTTCGTTTGATGAAGCATAAAATTCTGAATCTTGGATGGCTACAATGCCATTTGAATATGATGCTATAATGAAGAATTGTACTTGGTCTTTATGTGACTTGCCTCCTAGCAAGAAGGCCATTGGCACAAAGTGTTTATACAAGATGAAGCGTAAACGTGATGGAACAGTTGACAGGTATAAGGCTAGGCTTGTTGCAAAGGGTTATGCACAGGAAAGAGGCATTGATTTTGATGAGACCTTTGCACCTACATGCCATATGACTACTCTTCAGAGCATCTGTGCACTTGCAACTCATCATGGTTGGAATGTACATTAGTTGGACATCAAAACAGCATTTTTGAATGGTGACTTGCATGAAGAAGTGTATGTTTTTCAGCCCTATGGCTTTGTGCAGAAAGGGCATGAAAATCAGGTGTGCACGTTAAAGAAGGCATTATATGGTTTAAAGCAAGCACCATGTGCTTGGTATGAAAAGATACATGCCTATCTGATTGCACATGCTTTTGAGAACAGTCCAATTGAGATCATCTTATATGTAAAGCATGCTAATGATGTACTTCTGATCATTGTGGTGTATGTTGATGACATGCTGCTCACTGGTCCTCATGAGAAGCATATTGCTGATTTCAAGGCTGATTTACATGCCTCATTTGAGATGTCTGATTTGGGGCATTTGCATCATTATTTGGGCACTCAATTTATGCACGTTGATGGTGGAATGGCTTTGTGCCAAACAAAATATATTGACACATTATTGCAGCGTTTTGGCCTTGAAGACTGTTGCAGAGCGAAGAAGAGCACAAGGCAGAGAAAAAGATGGGCCCCAAAATTTTTCCGCTTTGGACACCCTATTTTTGTATCATATTCATTTTGTAATATAATTTTCGATGTAAAAGCACTAGAGGAGTCCTCTAGATGCATCCCCACAGAAGATTAGTAGCTTACCCATGTAAATTAGTAGGAAATTAGTCTTTTAGTGAATAAAGTGCTGGTCTCTTGTGTGAAAGGACCATTTTTAGGGCACTAGTATATAAGTCAATTTGTGACTCTTTGTAAAGACTTTTTGCCATTGTGAGAATCAAGAGCACATAATTTCGAATTTGTGTCCTCCTCTCTATATCTTCTTCTTTGTGAGCTTGTATGCATGTGTGTTGCTTGAAAAGAGTGTTAGGAAGTGTTCTCTATCCATGAAAGTGTTTGTTTGTTGTGGTTAAGGTGTGTGTGAAGTGTAGGAAGTGCTGAAGTGTAGGAAGGTCATTCCCGCGACTCAGTATTTTGCTCATAATTTGAAGTAGAAGTGTCAGAATTGAGTGAAAATACCACCATTAGATGCGCATCTCGAGAGCTTTGAAACGCATATGCTATTCGCTATATTCGGAGTTTGGAGCTGAGAGAAAAGCTCAATTTACTGTTGGCTACTGCTCCAAGTATCGTGACACCATGACTGACAGTTGAAGCTTGTTTGGATTAGTCCTTGCCATATTTGCACTCTTTGGGAAGCCCATTCGCATTGATCATTATTTGAATGCATGTCTTCATACACTCGGCTAGGTTTTGATACTCCTTGGATTGATAAATAAAGCGTGAATCCCCACTATATGCACTTGAGGGGGATTGAGGTATAGTCTCTTTCTCCACAAGTCCCTAAGTTGGAACTTAGGTACACACATTTTTGGCACCGTTGCCGGGGAATGTCGAATCAAACCGAGGCATTCGTGTGATGGTAAGTAGCTTTTTGCATTGAAGTGAGTGGAGGAGTGGTGATTTTCTCTTCTTTGGTAAGTCACATTCATCCGCACTTACTACTTCTCACTATTGAAGTGTGTGTAGTGAGTTATTAGTCTAGGGAAGTGAGTGGAGTGAGTAGAGTAGTGAGGAAGTTAGAGTAGCCATTAATTCTAGTCTTGTCAGTTTTTGTAGTTAGAAAGAATCTTTCAAAAGAAAAGAGTATAAAAACCAAAACTATTGCCTTCTCAAATCACTTGTTCCCAAACCAAGTATCGTGTGTGCACTCTATCGAGTATCGTGAGCTGAGACCAGGGATTTTTGGAGCTTTGTAGAGCGAGCCAGAGGGATAAGGAAGTTGGGAAGAGCTTCCCAGGTGAGCACACTACTGAATCTTTGTGCAAAACCACTTTTGAAATCAAGTTTTCAGAAAAATGACCTGCAGTAAGTATCGTGAAACGTAGACAGGGGTGGGGACAAGTTTATTTCTGTGATACAGTTGGTGAGGAGAGGGTAAATGAGCTGGAGAAACACATATGTGCATTTAAAATTCAAAATATACTTGCAAAAAATTAGTATCGTGTTCTCCCGCGGTTGAGTATCACGATACCTAGGTATCGTGAACTCCTGTGGTTGAGTATCGCGATACTTGAACTGGTCGAATATCGTATATCATTGAGAAATCCTCACGATATTTGTCATATATCGCACATCGTGAAATTCAGATCACGACACTCGTCGAGTATCGTCTATCGTGAATCTCATATCGCGATACCTGTGCAATATCGTGTATCGTGAGGGTAACTCTTCGCGATACTTGTTGAGTGTCGTGTATCGTTGAACTCTCTTCTCGATACCTGTCAAGTGTTGGGTATCGTTGATTTGGGTCTAACGATACATGTCAAGTATCAAGTATCGTTGAGAATTTCTCACGATACTTGTCGAATATCGCATATCGTGTATCGTGAAATTCAGACCGCGATACTCATCGAGTATCGTGTATCGTGAGTTTCGGATCGCGATACTTGCTAGATATCGTGTATCGCGGAGGCAACTTTCCCGATACCTGACGAATATCGAGTATCGTCTTGAACTTCCTCGCGATACTTGTTGTGTGTCGAGTATCATGGACATTTTCTCGTTCAATATCGTGTATCATGTATCGCAAGATCTCTTATCGTGATACCTGTCAAGTATCGTGTATCGAGCCCTCAAGTATCGAGTATCGTGTTTGGCACGCGATATCGGGCAACTATCGTGTATCGCATTTCTGGAGTATCATGTATCGTTTTTTCCAAGTATCGTATATCGTGTTCTTGGAAGTATCGTGTATCGTTTTTTTGCAAATATCGTGTATCGTCAGATATCGAGTATCGTGGACTTGTTGGGGTCAAGTTTCGTGATTTGAGGATTCTCATTGTCAGTCCTTTTCCAACCAAATTTTCTCTAGAATTCTGACCCTTAGTGAAGAACTCTAGAAGCTGGAGGTTGGCTAAGATTAAACAAAACTTTAAAGTGAATGAACCTGAGATCTGGGAGAACCCTAGGAAGTCGAAGAAGTGTAATCTCTTTAGTGGGAAGTGTAGCCGAACCCAGTAGCCGCTCACATTATTCTGAAACCTCTAGTGAGTCAGAGGAAGAAATTCCCATGGCTTCCGAGGATATGCAAAATACCGTACCAATGATTGGCATGATGTCAATTATTGAGGGAGAATATCGGACATCCTTGGAATTTGAAGACTAAATAGAATGAGATACCTATCTACCTAGATGGTCTAAACCGATCCATAGCCAGATTGAAGAAAGCTTCAGACGACATAGTGCCTAGGCTAGCAGTTAAGTATGCAGGAGGAATTTATATGGACAAGAGTGATATCCAGTATGTTTTTACAGAACACCCTGAAAACATCAATGAACTTGGGGAAGAAAACAATGCTCATAACTTTAATGAAGAAGGAACTGAAGAGCAAGTAACCACGCCCAGAGGGAGACCTACTGTTGCTAGGGTTTGGAGAGGAGACTTGGTTCCCCAAGATGACTCCTTAATGGATGTGTATTTGATCAATGGAATGGAGCATCTCCTTAGAGCCCACTCTTCATTATGGGAAGTAGCCCCTAACCCAGTTATTATCTATGAGTTACAAGATCCTGAATTTCCCACCATCATCACATATTTGGACAAAAATCATAGGAGATACTGGCCTCTAACAGAGTTAGAAAGAGCAGGGTTGAAGTATAAGAACATTCTGGTATTCCCTCCTAGAGATCAAGCTACTACCTCTCAGAATCCTCAAGGAACCTTTCAAGATAATTCATATCAACAGTCTGGACAAACACAACAAGCACAAATCCCAGTTGGACCCCATGTGCAGTTTGCTATGCCTGCAAATAATCCGGACTATCGGCCTCAGACACCTGTTGACCCAAGGAATCGAATCCCTCTTCCAAATAGACCACCTGTGGTAAGAGGACCTGGTATACCGATAGGAAGACCAGTTTTCCCTGTGATGCCTAGACCACCTGAGGTAGGAAGAAGATTAAGACCCATCTAAGTGGCCAAATGCATGAGAAACCACTATGATGGCTCTAGTGAACCTTACAATCATATAGCTGAATTTAAGCAAGTAATCAGAGCCAAACAAGTGGAAGACTTTTTGATCCAATATGAATCTTTTGGTTTAACCTTGACGGACACCGCTTTAGCTTGGTTCCAGCCATTGGACCCTAGTAATTTTCAAAACATGGAACAAGTCTATCAAGAAATGATTGAAGAATTCACTAAGTCTGGGATTAAAAACAACTCGTCATCATTGATCCATAGCTTTAAGCAAGCTCTGATGGAATCAGTGAGATTGGCAGCAAGAAGATTCAAGCAATATGTGGATAGATGTCCAGTGGAAGAGAGACCCACTCAAAACAAGATGGTGTCATTATTTTTGGAAGGATTAGTGAATGGATCATTAAGATCATTAGTATATGTGAAAAGAGTTCAAACTTTGCAAGAGTGTATGAAAGAATGTATTGACCTAGAAGACAATCTAGCAGAAGACCTGAAAATACCTCAAGGTAGTGTGAAAAGTGAAGATTCAGTCAGCAGCATATCAAACCCTAAGAACAATGTGGAGGAAATAGCCGACTTAGTAGCAAAGAAACTGAATGTTCAAGGACAGAGGAACTACCCCAATAACCCCATGCGAGTACCCATGCTTAGAAGATGTATGCAGTGTGGAGGTGATCATCCTTCTCATTTGTGCACTAGGGGAGTAGTCCCACCACCTGCCTATGCGTACAATAGACCACCTATTCCGGGCCCTCTACAATATTGCAGCATAGAACAAAATACACAAATCACAGCACAAAAAATTGTCCTTACAATAGACAATCAAGACCAATACAACCACTCATGAGACCTTATGGATACCCTCAGAGAGATCTAGGAGGAGAAGCCTTCAGATATCCCACATATCAGCAGCAGACACCAGCACCACGACCTTATGCCTATCAAAGTTACACTCAACCACAACCGGTGTTAGGGCAACAACCGCCCCATCCTTAGAATGTTGTCCCAGTGAAAATAGCTCAACCTGAAGAAAACTTGGAGAGAGCAATAGTCCCAGCCACACCATTGTCTAGTAATGAACCATATGAATCATCTTATGACCATAGTCAAGGCAACTATCCCAGTTATGAGAGCTCTTTAACAGAATATGGGCAAATGTACGAACCATATGCATATGGCATGGAAGCACCAGATAGTTCCTATGGATACGAGCACGATTATGTGTCATTAATGTACACAGCGCCCAGAGCACCCATACCCCCCCGACCTATGAATAGACTGCCTGTACCTAGAGGACCATGTTATAGATGGGGAGGTGATCATTATATCAGAGAATGTACGCTACCAAACCCACTACCACCATAGTGAGTCTGGGAAGGATACTGTGGTGATTGTGGTAAAGAACACCTTTCCAAAGATTGCCCCAAGAACCCCAACAAAGTTAACTCTAACATGCAGATTAACGTGAATAGAAGTGATAGAGTCATGAGGGAGTGATAAGGAGTACAATGTGCCGTTGAAAGCAATAACTAGAGCCAAAGCTAGAGAGACCCCAGACAAAACTAAAGAAAATGATCAAGGTGACAGAGAAATAAACATACATACACCTCAAATAGTTGAAGACTCGGGAGAGCCTGAGAAAAGTGTTGCAAGTAAACGAACACAGAGATGGAAGAACCATAGAGATAGGATGAAGGAAAAGAAACTACAACAAAAGAAGGAAAATGAAAAGAGCGAACAAAATCCAAAAGAAAAACAGAAATTTGAAGAAGAAATTCGGAAAGGAAAGTCAAAAAAAGAAGAGGTAGGATCAGCTTTAGTAGATCCCATGCCTGAAGAATTAGCCATGTGGATTCAGGCGTACAAGGCACGATTAAGAGCAGGACCTACCATCGAACAACATGAAAGAGAGTATCCTCAAGGAGACTTAGAGAAGGAAAGGTTGGAGATATGCAAAAAATTAATTGAAGTGGCTCAACAGACCTTAGAAAAACCTGCTCGTCAACTGCCCAATTCAGGAATTCTCGAAAAAGAATTCCAAGAGTGTGTCATCCCTAATGACCCCGAAAAAACCAAAAGAGGTGAGACACATAATGAAAATTACTATGAAGATAAAAGGGAAGGATCCATTGTCCCCGAAGTAGACGGAGAATGGCCTAAAGACTTGTGGGCAAGAGTCCAAGAAGACCGATAGGAAGGAATAGAATCACCCTTTGAGGAGCTGGAAGCAGAAGGTGAAATTGAAGACTCCATAGTTGAACTGAATTCAAAAGAATTAATACCAATTGATCCAAGTGACAAAGAAAATGACAATGTAAAGGTTTTGCCAAATTACACAGGAGAATACAAACATAATTCAAAATTATACCGCATTCCCTCAATAAGAAAAAAAGAACAGAACCCATCAGTCCAAACATCGGACATCATACAACACCTTAAAAGAGTAAAAGTCCCTTGCACTCTGACATTGGAAGAACTTTTGAAGGCCAAACCACATTTGAAGGAGAAATTAACCAGTCAATTGGAGACCAAGACGAAGGAAAAGGAGATGCCTGATGAAGTAAACACAGTAAAAATCCCAGTCGATAAGGTTGGAGATTTTAGTGAGGGAGATGAAGGAAACACGTGTCTTCCAATTACCTATAGGGGTTACACCACTAAAGCTATCTTAGATTCTGGAGCTGGAGTAGGAATCGCAACTAAAGAAATCTGGGAGAAATGGGGAAAACCTGCCTTAAGACCAACACGCATGAAGATACAAATGGCAGACGGACACACTGAATGACCCTTGGGATTATTGGAACGAGTAATTTTTACCACTTGCGGAGTTGAATTCGAGAACGCCTTAGCAATATGTCAATTTGAAAGGGCTAGCAATTATGAAATGATACTTGGAAGACCTTTCATGAGACAGCTAAAGGTTGTGCAAGATTGGGGAAAAGACGCGGTATACCTACAGCATGAAGGAACCACCACAAGAATAAATCTCCACACATATACATACCAAGATGTTCCCCCCTTCCAATGGAATCAGATTCATAAGGAGGAAGATAATCAGTCGATTCATAGTATAGGTTCAAGTGATCAATCGTGGATGAACGAAGACACTCATCTATGAATATGCCAAACTGCGAGAAAGGAAGAGGATAAGAGGAAAGGATGGCAGCACAGGGAGGGAATCGCTAGATCGGTACAAGATCTAGCCTATATGCCTCAAATATTCATAGATGAAGAATTCGAACCTCATGGTTAGATGGAGATTTTAGCCACTCTCGATGTGTGTGTAAACGAAGAAGTGATAACCATGAATGAATGCATTGACGAGGAAGGCTATGACGTTAGTCTATATGTGGTAGTTCTTCAAGAGACCGAAGAAGGGGAAGTAATTGAAAAAGAATGGAAAGAGGATTACGAGAGCATTGAAATGGAACTTGAACATATGGAAACGAAAAATGAAACTCAAGAAGTAAGTGTCATAGCTAATGAAATAAATCAAGAACCAACACAGGAAGAAGAGCTTGGATTAGATAGAGTAAAAAATGATGAAGACAACAAGCCTCAAGATCAATTTGAAGTGCCTGCCCACTTCAAAAAGTATGAAGTAGAAGAGAGGAAAATTGCTATTCAAATGCCAAAACGAGAAGCACAGCCAGGAATAGCATATGACAATAAAGAGCAGACCAAGAAAATAGTAGTAACCTTAGAGGAAGGAGAAGAACGATGTACTTTTATAGGACAGGATGCCTCTATGGAGGAAGAACAAGAGTTAATACGCCTCATAAGGGAATATAGGGATGTCTTTGCTTGGACATATAAGGATTTGAAAGGAGTAGATCCTTCTATATGTGCCCATAGGATCCCTATGACATCTGAAGCTAAACCTTCCAAACAAAGACCTTACACATCTAATGATGTTTACTCAGCAAAGATCAAAGAAGAAATAGATAAGTTGTTAGATGTTGGATTCATTTATGAGATCGAACACACGGAATGGGTGTCACCCTTGGTGGTTAAACCGAAAAAGAATGGAAAGTTAAGGGTATGTATTAATCTGAAAAAAGTAAATGCTGCCACCATAAGAGATAGTTACCCATTACCCATCACGGATCATCTTTTGGAAAGAGTGGCAGGGAAGGAAGTTTATAGTTTTTTGGACGGCTTTTCAGGGTATAATCAGGTAGCCATTGCTCCTGAGGACCAACATAAAACAGCCTTTGCAACTGAATGGGGAGTATATGCCTTTAGGGTTATGCCTTTTGGCCTAACTAATGCTCCAGCCACTTTCCAAAGATTGATGTGCCATGTATTCAAGGAGTTCCTGAGAAAGAGTATGGAGGTATACGTGGATGATTTATGCACTTATTCAGCTATACGATCAGAGCACATCCCTAAACTAGGAAAGATCTTTGCTAAATGTCGACAATATAGAGTATGTCTCAATCCAGAAAAATGTGTCTTCATGGTTTGACAAGGAAAGATATTAGGGCATATATGTCTCTAAAAATGGGATTTCAACTGATGAAGACAATATCAAAGTGATTCTGGATTTGCCAAGACCAAAGACTGCTAAGGAAGTACAAGCATTTATGGGACATTGCGGATACTACCGAAGATTTATACATATGTATGCCATAATTTCTAGACCTCTTTATGCATTATTGACTCAGTTTAACTGCACTGAAGAATGTGAAAAGGCCTTTAACGAATTAAAGAGTCGATTGAGTTCAGCCCCAATCCTTTGAGTACCTAATTGGAACAAACCCTTTCACATTCACGTAGATGCTTCCAAGTTTGCCATTGGTTGCATCCTAGCTCAACCCACAGATACAGGAAAGTTAGGTCACCCTATAGCCTATGCCAGTAGACAATTGAATCAAGCAAAATGCAATTATACCATGACTGAAAGAGAAGGTCTAGGAATGGTATACACAATGAAAAAGTTTCAACACTACTTATTGGCAAACAAATTCAAATTCTTCATTGATCATCAAGCCCTACTGTACTTAGTTAATAAGCCTTGTAACATGGGACGACTAGTATGATGGTTCCTATTGTTGATGGAATTTGATTTTGAAGTAGTAGTCAAGAAAGGAAATACCCACATTAGAGCAGGTCACTTATCAAGAATGACACATGGAGAACCACCCATAGGAGTACCAGATGATCTGTCGGATACATACCTGTTCAACCTTGAAGTATGTCCCCAATGGGCAGAAAAGTTGATCCCTATACTCACGCATGGACCTAAAGATGGGATCACAACAAACCAAACCCAAGACCTATGGAAGACTAAAAACCTTCATATCATTGCTGGAAGTTTGTATCACCAAGACTCAAGTGTATTACTCATGAGATGCGTAGAAGAAGAGGAACAAGAAATGTGGCTTCAAAAAGCACATGTAAATCAATGGAAAAGTCATTTAAATGCAAACGGAACATGGCAAACATTGAAGAGATTAGACATATATTGGCCAACCATGCAAAGGGATACATATAACTATGTATCAGCCTGCCTAACTTGTCAAGAACGGAATCCAGAAGAGAACACTAATTTATGCTACTCCACTGTAGCACCAAGATGGAGCATGCCTCTGGTGAAGTTCTTAAAGACCCAAGAGTACCCAAATGGAGCCACTTTGGCAAGGAAACGTGCACTTGTAGAACAAAGCAAGGACTATGCTCTTATAAAAAAACAACTCTTTAAATGAGGAAGAGATAATCATTTGTGAATGTGCATTCATGAAGACGAGTATCTTGCTGTTTTAGAGATGGCACATACAGGAGTTGTAGGAGGACATTTTTCTGCAGATAAAACAGCAAAAATGATTCTTTTTACACGAATGTGGTGGCCAACTCTACATCAAGATGCAGTCACTTATGTTCAACGGTGTGATACCTGTCAACGAATGAAATATCCAATCAGAAGAAATGAAATGCTGCTGAAACCCATGATGAGTGCCAGAGCCTTCACTAAATGGGGAATAGACTTCATAGGACCTATTAGCCCACCAGCTAAAGGATCCCATGCTGAGTACATAATCGTAGCCACATACTATTTGACCAAATGGGTTGAAGCCAAAGCAACCAAGAAAAATGATGCAAGGACTACAGCAAAGTTTCTCTTTGAGAATGTTTTCACTCGATTTGGACTACCAATAGAAACTGTGAGTGATAGAGGCACACACTTTGTGAATGAAGTTATAGAAGCCTTACTGAATGAATTCTTGGTAATTCATAAGAAATCAGCCCCTTATCACCCACAAGCCAATGGACAAGCCGAAAGTTCAAATAAAATCTTGTGCACAGTTCTCACAAAAATTGTGAACAATGGTAGA
The DNA here is from genome assembly GCA_020310875.1 of Ceratopteris richardii. Lineage (NCBI taxonomy): Eukaryota > Viridiplantae > Streptophyta > Polypodiopsida > Polypodiales > Pteridaceae > Ceratopteris > Ceratopteris richardii. Next base: position 194,135,585 of record CM035410.1, on the reverse strand, counting down.
TCGGATTGGGATAAACAATTACATCATGCTTTATGGGCATTCCAAGTAGCCTACAAAACAGCTATAGGAACTACTCCTTTTAACTTAGTGTATGGACAAAATGCTATTTTTCCAATTGATTTCTTAATACCCACTCTCAGAGTAGCGACAACTTATGAGTGGATGGGACATGAACTATCAGCTCAATTGGATCAAATAGAAAAGTTACATGAAACTAGGTTACAAGCAGTAGCAGGGATATATGCTGCTAAAAGGCGACAGAAAGCCTATTTTGATGCTCATATTAAAGATAAAAATTTGAAGGAAGGAGATTTAGTTTTGGTTTATACTTTGAAACAACATGCTAAGAAATTACAAAAAAGGGGATATGGCCCGTTAATCATCAATCGCATATCCACAAGCGGAGCCATCAGTTTAGCAACTCTAGATGGAGATGTATTGCCAAACTATATCAGTGGTTGCCGAGTAAAAAAATATTTAGAGCCACTGACTGAAGAAATAATTTCACGACTAATAAGGGGTAAAAATAGGCATATAGAGGAAGAAAGAATACGAGAAGAAGCTAGACAAGAAGCGCTAGATCGGATCAGGAAATGAAAAGAGTGGATGAGAGAGAGAGAGATGAGAGATATCGACAAGGAGAAGAACTCACCCCCATGGCTAATTTTAGAGCCCCTGAAAACTTAGGTTATCAAATGACGCAACCTTATGTGAATTTGGGTGTCGTAACAAAAGAGTACCACTTAGTGGATGCACTCATTGACACAGGAGCTGCTATAAGCTGTATCACATTTTCATTAACCCAGAAACTTAAGGAAGAATTACGTCCATCTAAGGCACAGCTGATTGGAATAGGAGGAAAGATCACACAGTGTATCGGAGAGATCGCTTTACTTCTACATCTTGGAAACAACACTATGGAGCAAAAACTCTTAGTATGTCATGATCAAGACTTATGAGAAGAGCTCGTGTTAGGTCAGGACTGGATATACGAATATGGAGTGACTATTCAATTGGCCGTAGGATAAATCTCGGCAAAGATAGGACATCGTGAAGTATTCAGCATGCTAGAAGAACGACCAATCAAAGCCAAAAGTATAGAACCGAGGACGCACTTAAATGAGCACAATGATGAATGTATGATCACTCGCACTATGGAAACTACTTCATCGGGTACTTCATGTGAGGATGCTCCTAGTTTCGAGTGCACACAATCTTCTAATCCAATCAATCACATGATTAGTGTCCTATCCAAAAACAGTCCCAATGAGGAACCGAGCACCAGAAAGACAAGCCAGCAAGACTCTTACGAATCAGCACACATTAGGATATACCCCATCCCTTACACTAGATAGGCTTGGATCCGAAAAGATCAAGTGAAAGTGTATCTTCAACAACAGAACTACTCACGACATCAGAAGGAACGACAGAATAAAAATACATATCATGTTGGACACCTAGTTCCACAAAACATTGCTAGAGTGTGGATTCCGAAGAAGGTGATAGCTGCTCAGCCGACCCGAACACAAATATGGATTCCCAAGTCATGTACTCAAAGGACAATCCTCAAAAAGGACGAGTCAATGCACAAGGAGAATCAGTATGATCTAAAGGCAAAAAGACAGAAGATAAATTGCTACAGGATAGAGCAGGATTCTACATACAATTCATCCATCATTCCAAGCTTCAAAAAGCAGACAATGCAGAAGCATCATATGAGAAGCACTGCATTCATCAGGAATGTTGGGAACACAATTTTTCCCAACAGAATAAAGTAGATTTGGATGCCGAAAGACAAGACAAGCTGTATACATCCACCAAATAATTTGAGTTGCACACATTTGGAGTTACCAGAACCCAAAGTATGCATAATAGGGCCACATTACAAGGCCAAGCATTCGGCATAATTTTCTTCTATTTCAGGATAGTGAAGCACATTTCCCTCTTGGGAAATAGGAGAGCACATGTACACAATCTAAGAAATCACTCAAAAATTAATAACTGCTTCGGCTATGAACTAACTTTTCTGTTTTTCTTTCAGGCAAAAACATAAAAAATGGAAATAAGAATGAAAAAATCCCAGGTATTACCTTTCTCACACCCACGGGGAAGGGACGACAAAATCCACTTGGAGAGTTGCCAAATTCAAGGAGGATAAGTAAAAAATGATTCTTGATACCAGTTTGCCACTAATTACTGCTCTATATTGAGTGCAGATGGCATCTTCTAATTCCAAAGCTACGCAAGAGGAAGAGGTTCAGCTTCTTCCCTTGGAATCAATAACTAAGGCAAGAGGTCATTGGTTTCTTGATGATCAAACAGTGTCCGAGTTTCTTTTCATGGCAACCATCAAGATCATGGAGAGAGATCAATACTTCCTTATCATGTCACAAGATTTCAAGACTATCATACAAGGATTACCGCACATGACGGACGTCTGGACACGAGCAGGAATTGATGCATTCCTAAGATTGCCAATATATCTGCCAGATTTCCAGAGATGTACGCAAGTAATGAATACACTTCAATCTGCATCGAATAAGATGTGAGTCCCAAAGGCAAGAGTACTGGATAAAAGTGGGTACCTGGAAAACCATTCAATGGTCCAAAAAAGAGAACATTTTTGGAAATCAACAGAATGGATATTGAAGACTCTGTTCTCTTAGTTCACCAACATTTTTGCTTTCCAAGTATGCATAGATACAGAGCACCTCAGAAAATTGTTGTGCAATTGCTTTCACATGCTATGAGACAAGTGGGAAATCAAGTTAACATGACTCCATATGTTCAAGAACGCCTATTTGAAGCGAAGAAGAAGTGGATTCAAAAAAAGTTCTTGAATGGAAGTTCGGCATTGACCTTACTCATTTATGAAGCACTTGAAATGAAGGAATGCTTACGCTTGATGCCAACCTCAACTGAGATGGCCAAATACGTAAAGTCAGCAACTGTTCCAAAGAAAAAGAAAACAGTCATCGCTGTTGAAGAAGTAGGAACCAGTTCAAAGACACCTATGAGAGGAACTAAACACCTAAGAGAGGAAGAAGCTCAAGAGGCACCACAATCAAAGAGAACACATGTGTTACCGAAGATTCCTATGACACAGTAGCCAATAACCAAGAGAGACCTCTCTGCAGCCCTGGAAGAAATGCATCAGTATATGCGGGGGCAAGTAAATTTGAATATTCAAGGTCACCATTACAGACATGCAAGCCAGGAAAAGAAATCGAAGGATAAAGAACATACTCATAAAGTACCTTCCAGATACAAAGAAATAGGGTTGGAGGAATCAAGATCTAATGAGGAATCAAGCCCTGAGAAGGGCACCCTGGATACTGACATACGAACAGAAACACACAATGAGGATTGGATAGAGATCAATCAAGTCGAAGTCACACCTGACAACCAACAGGCACACGCAAAGAGCATGGAAAAATCCACTGAACCAGTGCACGTAATTCAATTGAATGATAAGTCAAAGATAAGCATCAAGGAAGTTCCCATGACTAATAAAGATGTAGTGCCACCTATCAAAGAGGAAATACAAACTCCAGTGAACCAGGATGCAGGCTTACAACAGAATAAAGAGCAAATCATGATTGAAGTGCCTGATGATACACCTCAAGGTAAAATTGATCATAAGGAGGCTGAGCCAAGGATACAACTCCACATTCGTCAACCCCATGATATCACTTTACACGTGGCACAAGGGAAATATGTGACAACAGGAGAAGAACCTAGTATCCCTACCACATGGTTAAATGTTGATGTTACTCAATTGAAACCTGTTGTCAAGCGAATGATACAAACGGCCATGGACACGCAACAGCAAATGATGAACATCGATGCAGATTATGACAAGGCTATGCGGGAGAAGAATCAGTTTCAAATCATGAGTGAACAATTGTCCGCAAAGCTCATCCAAGCCCAAAAAGAGATTGCAGCCAAAGGAACAGAGTTACTCGCAGTAAAAACACAATGTGATACATTGATGCACCAACATCATCAACTCCAGGCACGACTGACAGACTTACAAAGATTACATGAAGCCAATGAAGCCGACAAAGAGAGAATGAAAGCTTGAAGCAAATTGCTCGAAACACAACTTAAGGTGTATATGGAGGAAAACGATAGCTTACGAAGCCGCAATAAAGAACTGATGAAGGCATTACTATATGACCAGCCTATCGAAAAACAAGAGACTACAGCTATTGACCGAATGGGAACACAAATACATGAATGAAACTAAGGAGCTCATGAAACAGTTAAACATCACCAATGGAAAACTTGCAGTGAGTTACAGTGAAAATATGGATCATGTAGCAGAAATTGGTAATGAACTGCTTGCAGCAAAAGAAGCACTCAGAGCAGCTATGCAAGAAATTAAAGAGAAGATTGAACGCATAGCACAATTAGAGACCAAAGCAAAAGAGAAAGCATCAATCGAGACACCAGTAGAGCTGACAAAAGAAAATCCTACTGATGAGGTAGAGGTACATCCTCTATCTCCCCTGATTTATAGTTCTCCAATGAAAGAGCAGATGGCAGAAACACATGATGATCATCCAATGCCATACACTGCAGAAATAGGTCAGAAGGAACGGGCACTATTGGTGTCCCGATTGACAGAAAATTTTGAAAATGAAGTCATCAAAGTCATGAAAGAAGCAAGGATTAAAGGTAAAGCCTTGGAGATGATCATGAAGCCTTTCAACATTCCGTATGGACTATTGAAAGAGAAAACAAGGCAATACATAAAGAAGATCACACAGATAAATCTAGACGAACAGCTGCAGTTCAACAATGACACGTTCAACTATACTCAAGAGGAATTTGAAGCAGCACAGCCTGTTTGGAGGAGAAAAATTTTGGAGAAACATCCTACATTACGGGTGCTCTGGCAAGCAGCCCCATACTCATTACAAGTAAATCCTTCTTTTTCTCCAACACCACGTCGCCGAGAAGCTAGAGAATTTTTGGACATGCAACAGAGTGGTGCTATCAATAAACAGTGGCTGAATTATCCACTACTCCCAAGTCCACCTCATAACTATCTACCAACGGAAGACTACATGGTAAAAACCATTGAATTTTGGCTGCAGAGTTATGCAACAGTACCCGATTTAACTATCAAGATGACCAATAAAATACTCAGTATGATACTTACAGTATTAAAGGTCTTCAAACACGCGGCATATACATTTTTGAACTTCATTGGCATTAATCAGGGAACAGATATTCTCGTTTTTTATTTTTCTGTTATGCCTAGCCGACCCACAATAATGGCATATTATTCTAGGCTTATGTTTTTACCGAGTACATATATGCAAACCTTCGAAGAAGCGTTTTTCACAGGGTTTTTTGAAATTTATTCAGAAATCTTTTTAAAGATGTCATCCAACTTGAATGCCCGATTAGTGGCATATGAGCTAAGCTTCTTTGCTGATCACAGACAGCCGCCACATGATGGTGTGAAGATTACTTCTCTTGATGAATAGAGAAGTATCTGCCTTGCTCATGACAAACCCTTGGTCTTGAAGATAAGTGGTTAATATGTGATTCCATGCCCTAGGTGCCTGCTTCAATCCATATAAAACCTTTTTTAATTTGCAAACATATGTTACCTTCTTAGGATCCTCATAGCCAGGAGGTTGTGACATATATACCTCCTCTGAAATCCATCCATTCAAGAAAGTATTCTTGACATCCAATTGGTACATATTCCAATTTTTTGATGCAGCCACACTAACCAACACTCTGATAGTTGGCATCTTGGCCACAGGAGAAAATGTCTCTTCATAATCAATGCCTTGGGTTTGTGCAAAACCCTTAGCTACCAATCTGGCTTTGTACCTATTAATTGTGCCATCAGAATTTCTTTTAAGTTTATAGATCCATCTGGATCCTATTACCTTCATGGAGTCCTTCTTTGGTACTAACTCCCATGTGTCACTCTCCTTGAGTGCTTCAATCTCCTCATCCATAGCTTCTTTCCATTCTGTCTTGGTTGTGGCTTCTTCATATGATCCTGTTTCTTCAATTGACAAATCTTTGGCAAGATAAAGAGAGTGTTTAGTAACCAGAGATGTATCATACCCATATGTGATAGGTTGTTTGCTTTCTCTTTGTGATCTTCTGATAGATTGAGTTGAAGATTCAGGTATGTCTTCAAGCTTCTTCATCTTCATTTTGCCCTTGGACTTCCATGCCTTGAATGCTTCAAGGTTGTAGTGTCTTCATCTTCTGAACTTGAGTCTTCATTCTGAGTAGGTTCCTCCTTTGTAAGATTTGGAAATTCTTCTTCCAAATCATAGGGTAGTTTAACCTTCCTACATTCATTCTCATACCAAGAATCATTTTCATCAAATACAACATCTCTACTCACCATGAATCCATTATTGGAAGGGTTATAGAACCTGTAACCTTTTTTATTCAAATCATATCCAATAAAGATGCACTTCTTAGCTTTAGGGTCTAGCTTACCTCTTATCTGAGAAGGAATGTGTACATGTGCTACACATCCAAATATCCTGCAATGGTCAAGTGAGGGTCTCTTACCATGCCATGCTTCATAGGGTGTCATGCCATCAAGGGACTTAGATGGTAACTTGTTTATGAGGTAACTAGCAGTAGAAACACTTTCTGCCCATAGATAGTTAGGTAACCTTTTTTCATTCAACATAGACCTAGCTGTCTCAACAATCAACCTATTTCTTCTCTCAGCTACCCCATTCTGTTCAGGAGTATACCTTGTGGTGATTTCACTTTTGATGCCTCTGTCCTGCAAGAAATTTTCAAATTCATTGGAGAAGTACTCACCTCCTCCATCTGACCTTAGCCTCTTCAAATTCCTTCTTGACTGATTTTCAACAAGTGCAAGATATTTTTTAAAGCAATTAAACACCTCATCCTTGTGCTTCATGAAGTACAATACAGTCCACCTGCTATAATCATCAATAAAAGATACATAGTACCTTGATCCTGATATTGAGGGGTCTTTGCTTGGTCCCCATACATCTGTATGAACAAGCTCTAGGTAGTCTTCATGCATGTAACCTTTCCTTGAGAAGGGTAACCTGTGAGACTTCCCAAATTGACAAGCACCACACTTATAAATCATATGTTGCTTGGATACATTAGGTATTCCAAGCACACATTTGTCCCTGCATATTTGCTTCAAGGTTCTTTCTCCTATATGCCCTAATCTTTTGTGCCAAATCTCAAGCTCTGAAAGTGTTTGATCTTTATAACTGTATAGTGCAATACTCTTTGTGTCTTCTAGCTCAAAAGTGAAAAATCTACCTAATTTTTCTCCTTTAGCAATCCTCTTGAACCCATGTCTTGGATCCTCCATAAATGCTCCATATTGGTTGAATCTAACCTACAAACCTTTCTCCACAATCTGTCCAACACTCATCAAATTTTTGGTCATGGTTGGTACATAAAGTACCCTGCCCAACAAGTTCTAATTTCCATCACAAGTTTTAACATTTCCAACTTTAACTACTGAGTGCTTGGTGTCATCACCTGTTTGGACTTGATGCTTACCTTTTGGTTCCTCAAGATCAGAAAGTAGTGCTACATTGCCAGCCACATGATTTGAGCATCCTGAGTCAATGTAGAATAGGTGGTCATCATTTGTACCTGATTTTGAAGTCATATTCATAATCAGAAGAGAGTCATCCTGCTCCTCTGTGTAGTTGTTGTAGTCCTTTCTAGATTTGAATCCTCCTTGGTAGTTGCCATTGTAATTATTTTTGTAATTGTTGTTGTAGTTGTTGTTGTTGTAGCCTTGGTTATGGTTGAATCTACCTCTTGACTGTGAGTATCCACCTCTTTGGTATCCTCTTCCTCTCTGATTTTTGTAATTCCTGAAACACTCATCTATAGTATGATTTGATAAACCAAAAATGTTGCATGGTGAGGAGTTATAGGGTGCCCCCCTACCTTGCTTACCTCCTCTACCCCTTCCTCTTGATGATCTACCTCTCCCTGCATAGTTGGCTTGGGAGGTAGATCCTTCATCTTCCACCTTCTTGGTCTTGCCTTTATCTTTAGACTTTTTATCTGTATATAGGGCAGAAGAGTTGTTACCTTTGGATGTGTCTCCATTCTTGTTGAGCTTTTCTTCATGAGTGAACAATTGTCCCATGAGAGTTGTAAGATCTAGAATTTGCATGTCCATGTAAAGGTCCATTGTAGTGGTGAAGCTTTCCCATTTGTCATCAGCCTTGATCCCATTGATTTGCCTTACAATCTGCTCTTCTTCAATCTCTTCTCCTATGCTTGCTTATTGATCGCTACATCTTTAATCTTGGTCACAAATTCTAAAACAACTTGCTTAGGTTGCTTCCTTAATGTTGTGAATTCAATCCACAACTGATTTTTTCTAGCCCTTGTGTTGGAAGAAAAATATGATGAAAAGGTTTCCCAAGTCTCTTGGGATGTCTTACAATTTCTAATATGTGGCAAAAGAAAATCAGAGATGGAGTTGGGTAAATAAGACCTTGCCAATGCATCCTTAGCACACCATGTGTTGAGTTTTTCATGTTCTTCCTTTGTTGGCAATCCTCTTGTTTTGAATGAGGGCGATTCCTCATCTCCTGAGATGTATCCATAGAGACTCCTTCCTTGTAAGTAGGTCTTCATCCTTAGAGACCATGCTTGATAGTTGTTTCTGTCCAATTTATCAATAAATGAAGGAAAACCATCTCCCATTTTACATTCGTTTGCTCTGATACCATTGTTGGGAAAGATGGATGGATGCTCCAAGAGATTGAGTAGGTATTGCCAAACCTGCTTTGTACCAGCCCCCTAATGCTTCAGACTTGATAGGTAGACCTCCTTAGCTTTCCAATGACACCATAAAATGGCCTATGTACTTTGGAAGTGATGTGTGTAATGATTGAATCAAAATAGATAACTTTGAAACTCAAAATTTCAAGAAAACCTTCTATTTATGTATTGATACCTGCTCGATATTTTGCTCAGTATGACCAGCACAGTAGGAATTGGAAAACTTCATTTTCGGGGTCTTTAATTAGCTTAGCAAGCTAACTATTCCAAGTGAAATGATGTAAAAAGATAAACTATGCTAAGAGAAATCAATTTAGCAAGTAAAGTTATACCCTCGATTTTTTAGGACTGTAACAGACATTGACCAGTGATCACCTCGATGCGAATTTCTCTGAAATGGCTGAATAGAATCTTCTTAAATTTTGATAACATGTAGATAACTTCAAGCTGAATCCAACAAGCTTTCGATCATTGAATTTGGTGAAGATTTGACTGAGATATGCACTTCACAAGTTGGCAAACTTTCAAGGAGTATAACAGAGAACTCAGAAATGACTAATGAGAATGTATGTATTAATGAACACTTGTATACAAATCCATTGGCATGAATGTCATTGCCTAATGGTGTAGATAGGTGTGGGCTAGAATGTATGCCTCACACACACTTAGAATCAGTAATGAGACCTCGGGAGTGATGAGTTCTGCCCACGACTTTTCCATGACCATTTTTATAGAGAAAGAGTAAAATTTTGAATTCAAATTCAAACTTTTGGCTCCCTATGATCAAGCTCCTATATCCTAGGAGATATTGCTTCAATCAAAGAGCTAAACTTTTCCACGAATCCTTTTGGTAGGTGTTTACTAAAGATTCCAAGTCAATTTGACTTTTACAAAGAGATAAAGTGATAACAAACCACTAGCAATAGTTCCTATGCTTCTCCATAGTTGTATGGACTTCAATGCATCCATCAAGCCAAATGTGTAGGCTTGTGAATTACACCAACATTGCTTATGCACATATACCCTCACAGATTAGAGGAAAGTTTGATCCAAAATCTGAAAAGTGTATATTCATTGGCTATGACCAAAACCAGAAAGGATATAGGTTGTACAATCCCACTAACAAAGGATTCATAGTTACTAGGGATCTGGTGTTTGGTGAAAATAATTCATGGTTTGAAGATTATTGCAGGAAGATAAAGCTACCTTATGACTTGGAAAGTGATTTTTCAACTCTGACTCAAGAAGGTCGACAAATACTAGAAGATGTCATGAAGGTAATTGGATCCAAGTGGATTTATAAAGTCAAGAAGAACTCAAACGGTTCAATCAACAGGTATAAAGCAAGGCTAGTAGCAAAGGAGTTTGCTCAAACCCATGGAGTGGATTATGAGGAGACCTTCTCACCTATGGCTAAGATGCCAACAATCAGAGTTTTAGTAAGTCTTGCTACTTCAAAGAATTAGAACTTATATCAGTTAGATGTTAAAAATGCATTCCTAAATGGATGGATCTCAGAAGCAATTTACATGGCTCAACCATCAGAGTATGAAGACAAGGACAAACTAGACTATGTATGCAAGCTAACGAAAGCACTCTATGGTTTAAAACAAGCTGCTGGAGCTTGGAACCATAGGCTTGCCACATATTTGCAGGATCAAGGATTTGTTGCTAGCAAAACAAATTCTTCTTTATTCATAAAGAAGACTAACTCACAAGTTATTTACTTATGTGTTTATGTGGATGGCATTATCATCATAGGGAATGATGCCAATGACATCAAGCAAATCAACGCTCAAATGATGGAAGAATTTAAAATTAGTGATTTTGGTTTGTTAACATGCTTTCTTGGATTAGAACTTGTATATTCAGATTCTGGAATCTTTATTACTCAGAGGAAGTACATGCATGACATGTTAGTCAAATTTAAGATGGAGAACACTAAAAACGCAGGTATACCCATGGAACTCAACCACAGCGACCTAGTTTCTAGTGAAGTGCTGCAGAGGGATTTTGGTTAGTTAAATCTTCTTCAAATCAATTGTCATTTGTTGCTACAAAGCCTAGGAATGTAGCCTTGTAATGTGACAAAGATTTCTCAAATCGGGTGTCAGATCACCAAGCTATGGTCTAGAGAAGACGGGTATGTCAAGAATAGGAAGTGGAAAGGCAAATCTTCATAAAGGAGTGACTTCGAAGGCTCAAACTGAGAACATGAAGCTTCTGAAGCTAGTCCAACAACCCATACCCAATATCCATAGCCCAATGTACATGTGTGCATCATTGCTTTCCCAAGTTCTTGATCCATAGCATGGTTTTTCGTGCCCCAAAACTTGAAAAAAAAACTCAATTTTCAAATAATTTGATTACCTCCTTGTGGTCATTTTGGAGCAAATCAGCGGAAAGTAATGAGGAGAGTTCCAAACATCCCACATATGGGAGTGTTGCAGAGCGAAAGAAGTACAAAGCAGAGAAAAAGACGGGCCCCAAAATTTTTCCGATTTGGACATCATATTTTTGTATCATAATCATTCTTGTAATATATTTTCCTTGTAAAGGCACTAGAGGAGTCCTCTAGATGCATCCCCATAGAAGATTAGAAGCTTACTCATGTAAAATAGTAGGAAATTAGTCTTTTAGTGAATAAAGTGCCGGTCTCTTGTGTGAAAGGACCATTTCTAGGGCACAAGTATATAAGTCAAATGTGACTCTTTGTAAAAGACTTTTTTGCCATTGTGAGAATAGAGAGCATAGAAATTCGAATTTGTGTCTTCTTCACTCCTTATCTTCTTCTTCGTGAGCTGGTATGCATGTGTATTGCTTGGAAAGAGTGCTTGTGAGTGTGGTCTATCCATGAGAGTATTTATATGCTGTAGGTAAGGCGTGTGGGAGGTGTAGGAAGCGCTGAAGTGTAGGAAAGTATTCCCGCGACTCAGTATTTTGCCCATAACTTGAAGTAGGAGCATCAAAATTGAGTGAAACTACTGCCATTGGATGCGTCTTCTCGAGGCTTCGAAACGCATATGCTATTTGCTATATTTGAAGCTCGGAGCTGGGAGAAAAGTCCAAAATACTGACGGCTGCTGCACCAAGTATCGTTTCGCCATAACCGACAGTTGGAGCTTGTTTGGATGAGTCTTTGCCTCATTTACACTCTTGAGTAGTTCATTTGCATTGATCATTACATGATTGCATGTCCTCATACACTCGGCTAGGTTTGTATACTCTTTGGATTGATAATTAAAAGCGTGTATCCCCACTATATGCACTTGTGAGGGGATTGAGGTATAGTCTCTTTCTCCGCAAGTCCCTAAGTTGGTACTTAGGTCAACACACTTTTTGGCGCCGTTGCCGGGGAGTGACGAATCAAACCGAGGCATTCGTGTGATGGTACGTAGCTTTTTGCATTGAAGTAAGCGGAGGAGTGGAAATTTTCTCTTCTTTGGTAAGTCATTTTCAGCCGCACTTGCTACTTCTCATTCTTGGAGTGTGTGTAGTGAGTTGTTAGTTTAGGGAAGTGAGTAGTAGGAGGAGAGTAGGAAGAGTGAGGGAGTAGATTAGAGTAGTTTTCATCTTTTGTATTGTTGATTCATTTTCAGTAGATAGAAAAAAAAAAAAACCAAGTATAAAACCCAAAAAGTATCACTTTGAAAATCACTTGTTTCTGAGCAAGTATCGTGGAGGAGCTGTCAAGTATCGCGAGCTGTCGAGTATCGTTTCTGAGCTTGTGGAGTGTCTTTGAGCTAGAGAAGGTGTTAGAAGAGTGAGAAAGAGTATCAAAGGTGAGCCACTCAGTAGCTAAATCTTTTTGATCACTCAAATATTTCCATATCAGTGTAAAACGATCTGCGTCAGGTATCGTCTGAGATTTTCAGGGGGTAAAAGAGGTGTTTTGATTGATTCAGAGAGTGAGGAGAGGAGAGAGGAGATAGGAGGTCAAGGACATCAAATCAAAACTTTAAAAACACTTTGCAAAATTTTTCTAAGGGTCAAGTATCGTTTTACTCCCGCGGTCGAGTATCGCGATACTTATCAAGTATCGTTTTGCTCCTGTGGTCGAGTATCGCGATATTTCCCATCGATCGTGTATCGTTTCATACCGGTCGCGATACTTGGTCAGAGATCGTTTTTCCAGCGATCGTTGATCGTGTATCGTAGATCGTGCATCGTTTCGTGCCGGTCGTGATACTTGAGAAGTGTCGTTTGGTCAAAGATCGCGATACCTAGCAAGTATCGTGTATCGTTTTCCTAGCGATCGTTTGCGAGAGATCAAGTATCGTCTGAGCCGAAGTATTGTGTATCGTCGATCGTTCAAGATCGTGATACTTCTTGTCGATCGTGTATCGTTTTGTCCGAAGATCGTGTATCGAGTGTGCCAAGTATCGTTAGTCTGAAGTATCGTCTTGATCAAGTATCGGCGATCGCTGGTCGCGTATCGTTTGGGTCAAGTATCGTGTATCGCGTCTCAGAGATCGCGATACTCACCAAGTATCGTGTATCGTCGATCGTTTCAGTACAGAGATCGTGTATCGTTTCAGTTCAGAGATCGTGTATCGTTGGAGCCAAGTATCGTTTATCCAAGTATCGTGACAGTCAAGTATCATGTATCGCTTCTCAGAGATCGCGACACTTACCAAATATCGTGTATCGTTTTCTTGCAAGTATCGGTATCGTTTCACTCGAGCGATCGGTATCGTTTGTGAGATATCACGATATTTGTCAGCTATCGGGTATCGTCTGAACGCAGAGATCGTGTATCGTGGAGTTTGGAAGACAAGTATCGTGGTCGGAAAAAATTCTTCTTCAAGTCATTTTGTTCTCAGCCAAAAGCTTTTAGAAATTTTTGGACCTATAGTTAAGAGTGCCAAAGGCCCAAGGGTAGCAAAGACTGATCAGAGTTTAGAGGTGGATGAACCTGAGATCCGGAAGAACCCTAGGAAGCCGAAGAAGTGTAATCTCTTCTGTAGGTAGTGTAGCAGAGCTAAGTAACCGTTCACATTACTCAGAGACCTCCAGTGAGTCAGAGGAAGAAATTCCCATGGCTTCAGAGGACATGCAGAACACAGTACCCATGATTGGCATGATGTCAATCATTGAGGGAGAGTACAGAACCTCCTTGGAGTATGTGAACATCAACCAAAATGAGATCCCTATTTATTTGGATGGTCTAAACAGATCTGTGGCCAGATTAAAGAAAGGTTCAGAGGCTTACATAGTGCCTAGACCAGCAGTCAAGTACTTAGGAGGATTTTACATGGACAAAAGAGATATCCAGTATGTGGTCACAGAACACCCAGAAAACATTAATGAAATAGGTGAAGAAAATAATGCTTCAAACTTAAATGGAGGAGGGAATGAAGAGCAAGTAACCACGCCTAGAGGAAGATCTACGGTTGCTAGGATATGGAGAGGAGACCTGATTCCTCAAGACGACACCTTAATGGATGTATATTTGATCAATGGGATGGAGCATCTCCTTAGAGCACATTCTTCAATTTGGGAAGCTGCTCCTAATCCAGTCACCATCTATGAGTTGCAAGATCCTGATTTCTCCACCATCATCACATATCTGGACAAGAATCAGAGAAGATATTGGCTCTTAACAGAAGCAGAAAGAGCTGAGTTGAAATATCAGAATATCCCAGTGTTTCCCCCTAGGGACCAAGCCACTACTTCAAGAAATCCACTTGGAATATCCCATAATGATTCATACCAACAGTCGAGCCAAACACAACAAACCCAAATCCCAGTTAGACCACATGTACAGTTTGCTATGCCTGCAAATAACCCTAACTACAGACCTCAACCAACTATTGACCCGAGACATGGAACTCACGCTCCAGTCAGACCGCCGGTGGTAAGAGGACCAGGCATACCAATAGGAAGACCGATTTTCCCAGTAATGCCTAGACCACCCGAAGCAGGAAGAAGGTTAAGGCCAATCCAAGTTGCCAAGTGTATGAGAAATCATTATGATGGCTCTAGTGAACCTTACAACCATATAGCGGAATTTAAACAAGTAATCAGAGCCGAACAAGTAGAGGACTATCTGATTCAATATGAGTCCTTTGGTCTTACACTGTCAGACACAGCATTGGCATGGTTTCAGCCATTAGACCTTAATACCTTTCAGAACATGGAGCAAGTATACCAAGAAATGATTGAGGAATTTACTAAATCAGGAATTAAAAACAATTCTTCATCATTGATCCATAGCTTCAAGCAAGTCCCTATCGAGTCAGTGAGATTGGCTGCCAGAAGATTCAAACAGTATGTAGACAGATGCCCAGTGGAAGAGAGGCCTACACAAAATAAAATGGTATCATTGTTTTTGGAGGGATTATTGAACGGATAGATCATTGGTGTATGTAAAAAGGGTTCAGACTTTGCAAGAATGCATGAAGGAATGCATAGATTTAGAAGATAACCTAGTAGAGGACCTGAAAATACCTCAAGGAAGCTCGAAAAGTGAAGATTCGGCCAGTAACACATCAATTCCTAAAAATCATGTAGAGGAAATAGCCGATCTGTTAGCGAAAAAGTTGAACGTTCAAGGACAGAGGAACTACCCCAATAATCCAATGAGAGTTCCCATGCTCAGAAGGTGTATGCATTGCGGAGGTGATCATCCTTCTCACTTGTGTACTAGGGGAGTAGTTTCACCACCTGCTTACACTTATAATAGACCAATTGTCCCAGGACCTCTACAATTTTGCAGTATAGAACAAAAATACACAAATCACAGCACAGAAAATTGTCCCTACAATAGGCAAGCGAGACCTGCACAACAATACATGAGACCGTACGGATACCCTCAGAATCATCAGGGAGGTGAAGTTTTTAGGTATCCTTCTTATCAGCCACAGGCCCCAGCACCGCGACCATATGCTTATCAGGGATATACGCAACCACAACCAGTACTAGGACAACAACCGCCCCATCCTCAGAACGTTGTCCCAGTCAAAATTGCCCAACCTGAAGAAAACCTAGAGAGAGCCATAGTGCCAGCCGCACCTTTGACTAGTAATGAACCATATGATTCGTTTTATGACTCTAGTCAAGGAACATACCCTAATTATGAAAGCTCAATGATGGAATATGGACAGCTGTATGAACCATATGCCTATGGCATGGAAGTTCCAGATAGTTCATACGGATATGAGCAGGACTATGTGTCATTAATGTACACAGCTCCTAGAGCAACCATACCACCCCGACCCATGAACAGACCGCCTGTACCCAGAGGACCATGCTACAGATGTGGAGGTGATCACTATATCAGAGAATGCACATTGCCAAATCCACCACCACCACAACGAGTCTGGGAAGGCTATTGTAGTGATTGTGGTAAGGAACACCTTTTCAGAGACTGCCCCAAGAACCCCAACAAGGTTACATCTAACGTGCAAATCAATGTAATAGAGGTAATTGAATCATCAGGGAGTGATAAAGAGTACACAGTACCATTGAAAGCAATAACGAGAGCCAAAGCCAGAGAGACCCCTGATAAATTGGATGAGAACAATCAAAGTGACAAGGAGAGGGACACACCCATCCCTCAAAGAGTTGAAGACTCAGAAGAGCCGGAAAAAAGTATTGCAAGTAAAAGGTCCCAGAGATGGAAGCACCGAAGAGATAGGATAAAAGAAAAGAAGTTATTACAAAAGAAGGAAAAGGAGGAAAACAAACAAAAATCTAAGGAAGAACCAAAGAAGGAAAAAGAAATTAAAAATGAAAAGTATCAGAAAGAAGAGGTAAGATCAGTCTTAGCAGATCCTATGCCTGAAGAATTAGCCATGTGGATTCAGGCATATAAGGCGAGAATAAGAGCAGGACCTACCATAGAACAACACGAGAGAGAATATCCAAGAGGCAACTTAGAAAAGGAAAGGTTAGAAATCTGCAAGAAATTGATAGAAGTTGCACAACAAACCTTAGAAAAACCTGCATCACCTTTACCCAATACCCGAATTTCTGAAAGAGAATTCCAAGAGTGTGTAAACACTCATGAAAAGCCTGAAGCAAGTAGAACACAGAATGACAAACGGGGTATTGAGAGAAAGGAAGGATCCATAGTTCCCGAGATAGAAGGAGAATGGACTAAGGATCTATGGGCACGAGTTCAAGAGGACAAATGGAAGAAAGTGGAAGGAATGGAACCACCCTTCGAAGAATTAGAAGCAGAAAATGAAATAGAAGGTTCAATACCTGAACTAAATTCAGAAGAAGTTTTTCCAATGGATGCCAGTGACCAAGGAGAGGAAGATGTAAAGGAACTACCCAATTACATAGGGGAGTACGAACACAATTCAGAACTATATCGCATTCCCTCAATAAGGAAACGAGAAACGAACCCATCAGTTCAAACATCTGAGATCATACAACGCCTTCGAGAGGTAAAAATCCCTTGTACCCTAACATTCGAAGAATTGTTAAAAGTAAAACCACATTTGAAGGAAAAATTAATCGATCAATGGGAAGTCAAGGAGGAAAAGAAAGAGATAGCAGACGAAGTAAACACGGTGAGAATCCCAGTGGATAAAGTAGGAGACTTTAGTGAGGGAGATGAAGGAAATACCTGCCTTCCAATTACCTTTAGGGGTTATACAACCAAAGCCATATTAGATTCAGGAGCTGGAGTAGGTATTGCTACCAAAGAAATTTGGGAGAAATGGGGAAAACCAGCATTAAGACCGACACGCATGAAAATACAAATGGCAGATGGACATACGGAGAGACCCTTAGGATTGTTGGAGCGAGTAGTCTTCACTACATGTGGAGTGGAATTCAAACACACTTTAGCAATATGTCACTTCGAAAGGCCAAGCAATTATGAAATGATTCTGGGAAGGCCTTTCATGAGACAGTTAAAGGTTGTACAGGATTGGGGAAAAGACGCGGTATACCTACAACATGAAGGAACCACCACTAGAATAAACCTACATACGTACACTCAAGATGTTCCACCTCTACAATGGAATCAAATTCACAAGGAGGAAGACGATCAATCAATTCATAGTGGAGGTTCTAGTGATCAATCTTGGATGAACGAGGACACTCATCTATGGATATGCCAAGCTGCAAAGAAGGAAGAGGAGAGAAGAAAAGGATGGCAGCAAAAACAAGGAATAGCGAGGTCTGTACAAGATCCAGCTTACATGCCACAAGTATTTCCGGATGAAGAATTTGAACCACACGGTTGGATGGAAATTTTAGCGACTCTCGATGTCTGTGTAAACGAAGAAGTCGTGACCATGAACGAATGTATCGATGAGGAAGGTTATGATGTTAGCCTGTATGTGGTAGTCCTTCAGGAGGCTGAAGAAGGAGAAGTGATCGAGAAGGACTGGAAAGAGGACTACGAGAGCATTGAAATGGAGCCGGAACCAAGGGATCTAGGGAATAGTACCACCAACATAAATATCACAGCCAAGGAAAAACACCAGGATCTCACACAGAAGGGGGAATTAGAACTTGAAAGAGAATCAGAAGATGAAGAAAATAAACCCCAAGATCAGTTTGAAGTACCAGCTCACTTCAAGAAATATGAAGTAGAAGAGAGAAAAATTGCTATTCAAATGCCTAAAAGAGAAGCACAGTCTGGAATAGCATATGATAATAAGGAACAAACCAAGAAAATAGTAGTAACTGTAGAAGAAGGAGAAGAACGATGTACTTTCATAGGACAGGATGTTTCATCAGAGGAAGAACAGGAGTTAATTCATCTCATAAGAGAATATCGGGATGTCTTTGCTTGGACCTATAAGGACTTGAAAGGAGTCGACCCTTCTATATGTGCGCATAGAATCCCCATGACATCCGAAGCCAAACCTTCTAAACAAAGACCATATACTTACAATGATGTGTATTCAGCAAAAATAAAGGAAGAAATAGACAAGTTACTAGATGCTGGATTCATCTACGAAATTGAGCACACGGAATGGGTGTCACCTTTGGTGGTAGTACCGAAGAAAAATGGAAAGTTAAGAGTGTGCATCAATTTGAAGAAAGTAAATGCCGCGACCATAAGGGATAGTTATCCCTTACCAATCACAGATCATCTCTTGGAAAGGGTAGCAGGAAAGGAAGTCTATAGCTTTCTCGATGGCTTTTCAGGGTATAATCAGGTAGCCATTGCTCCTGAGGACCAACATAAAACCGCATTCGCAACTGAATGGGGAGTATACGCCTTTAGAGTCATGCCTTTTGGTTTAACGAATGCTCCAGCTACCTTCCAAAGATTGATGTGTCATGTATTCAAAGAATTCCTAAGAAAAAGTATGGAGGTATACGTGGATGACCTTTGTACATATTCAGCTATACGATCAGAGCACATCCCTGAACTAGAAAAGATTTTTGCCAAATGTCGACAATATAGAGTATGCCTTAACCCAGAAAAATGTGTCTTCTTGGTTAGACAAGGGAAAATATTAGGGCATATTGTCTCTAAAAACGGAATCTCAACTGACGAAGACAAAATTAAAGTAATTCTGGATTTACCAAGACCAAAGACGGCTAAGGAAGTTCAAGCATTTATGGGACATTGTGGATACTATCGAAGATTTATACATATGTACGCCATAATTGCTAGACCTCTTTATGCACTATTGACTTTATTTAATTGGACCGAAGAATGCGAGAGAGCCTTCAATGAGTTAAAAAATCGATTGAGTTCAGCACCAATTCTTCGAGTACCTAACTGGAACAAACCGTTTCACATTCATGTGGATGCTTCCAAGTTTGCCATTGGTTGTATCTTAGCTCAACCTACAGATACGGGAAAACTAGACCACCCTATAGCCTATGCTAGTAGACAATTAAATCAAGCAGAACGCAATTATACTACCACTGAGAGAGAGGGCCTAGGGATGGTATACGCAGTCAAAAAGTTCAGACATTACCTGTTGGCAAACAAATTCAAATTCTTCATTGATCATCAAGCCCTACTGTACCTAGTCAACAAGCCTTGTAATACAGGACGACTAGTACGATGGTTTTTACTGTTAATGGAATTTGATTTTGAGGTAGTGGTCAAGAAAGGAAATACCCACATAAGAGCAGACCACTTATCACGAATGACCCATGGAGAACCACCCATAGGAGTACCAGATGATTTGCCAGATACGTATCTTTTTAACCTGGAAGTATGTCCTCAATGGGCAGAAAAGTTGATCCCTATACTTACACATGGACCTAAAGATGGGATCACACCAAACCAAACCCAAGACCTCTGGAAGACTAAAAACCTTCACATCATTGCGGGAAGTTTGTATCACCAGGATTCAAGCGGATTATTGATGAGATGTGTGGAAGAAGAGGAACAAGAAATGTGGCTTCAGAAAGCTCACATAAACCAATGGAAAACTCATTTGAATGCAAATGGAACGTGGCAAACTCTCAAGAGATTTGGCATATATTGGCCAACCATGCAAAGAGACGCACATAACTATGTATCAACCTGCCAAATCTGTCAAGAACAAAATCCAGAAGAGAACTCAACCTTATGCTATTCTACAATAGCACCAAGATGGAGCATGCCTCTGGTAAAGTTCTTGAAAACTCAAGAATATCCAGACATAGCTACTTCAGCAAGGAAACGTGCACTTGAAGAACAAAGTAAGGAGTATGCCATTGTAGGAAAACAACTCTTTAAACGAGGGAAAGATAACCAATTACGAATGTGCATTCACGAAGACGAATATCTTTCTGTTTTAGAGATGGCTCATACGGGAGCTGCAGGAGGACACTTCTCTGCAGATAAAACAGCAAAAATGATCCTCTTTGCTGGAATGTGGTGGCCAACTCTACACCAAGATGCAGTAACATATGTGCAACGGTGTGATACTTGTCAACGAACGAAATATCCAATTAGAAGAGATGAGATGCCACTTAGACCCATGATGAGTGCCAAAGCTTTCACGAAATGGGGAATAGACTTCATAGGACCTATTAGCCCACCAGCAAAAGGATCCCATGCTGAATATATAATTGTAGCCACTGACTATCTGACCAAATGGGTTGAAGCAAAAGCAACCAAGAAAAATGACGCAAGAACCACGGCCAAGTTTCTCTTTGAGAACATTTTCACTAGATTTGGACTACCTATAGAAATTGTGAGTGATAGAGGTACGCACTTTGTGAATGAAGTGATAGAAGCTTTATTGAATGAATTCTTGGTAATTCATAAGAAATCAGCTCCTTATCACCCGCAAGCCAATGGACAAGCCGAAAGTTCTAATAAAATCTTGTGTACAGTTCTCACCAAAATTGTTAACAATGGTAGATCAGATTGGGATAAGCAATTACATCATGCTTTATGGGCATTTCGAGTAGCCTATAAAACCGCCATAGGCACTACTCCTTTTAACTTAGTGTATGGACAAAATGCTATTTTGCCAATTGATTTCTTAATTCCCACTCTGAGAGTAGCAACTACCTATGAGTGGACAGGACATGAACTATCAGCTCAATTGGATCAAATAGAAAAGCTTCACGAAACTAGGTTACAAGCAGTAGCAGGCATTTACGCTGCTAAACGACGACAGAAAGCCTATTTTGATGCGCACATTAAGGACAAAAATTTGAAGGAAGGAGATTTAGTTTTGGTATATACCTTGAAACAACATGCTAAAAAGTTGCAGAAGAGAGGATATGGCCCCTTAATCATTAATCGTATATCTACAAGTGGAGCCATCAGCTTAGCAACCCTAGATGGAGATGTATTACCAAACTATATCAGTGGATGTAGAGTAAAAAAATATCTAGAACCATTGACCGAAGAAACAATGTCTCGATTAATCAAAGGCAAGAATAGACGCATAGAAGAGGAAAGGATACGAGAAGAAGCGAGACAGGAAGCATTGGAAAGAATAAAGAAACGGAAGGAGTGGATGAGAGAGCGAGATGAGAGATATCGACTAGGAGAAGAACTCATCCCGATGGCTAATGTTAGAGCCACTCAAAACCTAGGATCTCAGAGAACGCAACCATATTTAAATTTGGGAGCAGGAACAACTGAGTACCACTTGGTGAATGCTCTCATTGACACCGGAGCTGCTGTAAGCTGTATCAAGCTTTCTTTGACCCAAAAACTCAAGGAGACAGTACGCCCATCGATGGCCCAATTGATAGGGATAGGAGGAACGATTACTCAATGCATAGGTGAGATTACCTTACCTTTACATCTTGGCAACAACAGTATGGAACAAAAGCTATTAGTGTGCCATGATCAGGATTTACTTGAAGAAGTAGTGTTAGGTCAAGACTGGATTTACGAATATGAGGTTACCATTCAATTGGCTTTAGGATACATCTCAGCCAGGATAGGACATCGTGAAGTATTCAGTCTGCTAGACGAACGACCAATCAAATCTGTGAGCATGGAGCAAACAGTTCATTCTAAGGAACAAAGTCATGAATGTATGATCACTAGCACTATAGAAACACCATCATCGAGTTCTATATGTGCGGACACATTGAATTTTGATTGCACACAATCTTCTAGTCTAGCAAGTCACGAGAGTGTCAATCAAGCTGAAGCTGACCTTGGTAAAGCACTATGCCAAAGAGAGACTAATCCTCTGAATAATTCAAAATCTATACCTATTAAAATATACCCTATTCCATACTCTAACCAAGCGTGGATAAAGAAAGATCAAGTGGAGGAGTATCTTCGACGACAAAAGCACAACCGACATCAGAACAACCAATCAGATAGGAAAACAAATCAGTCGGAACAACGAAGTCATCAACGAATTGCTACAATATGGATTCCAAAGAAAGTAGTAGCCGCTCAACAGGATCGTTCACAAATCTGGATTCCTAAGTCATGCACTACAAAGAAACCAAACCGAAGGGATGATCCTCAGAACAAGAAGAACCAACGTAGTCCACAGGCAAAACAGCCACAAAAAAGGAGTTACTTGAGAAAGAAGGAGTCCTTAATGGCAACCCGAACCATTCCGAGACTTACAAATCAGATCAAACAGACCTACAACGCGAAGAAAAGAACCACATTCAATGGAAGCGGGCAACATACAACAAGGCCCGTCACAAGGAAGCAAACTTGGATACCGAAAGACAAAACAAACGGCTTGCATCAACGAACTACTTCCAATTGCACACATATGGAATTATCGATACCCAAAGTATGCATAGTAGGGCCACATTACAAGGCCAAGCATTCGGCACACCCTTCTTCTATTTCAAGATAGTCAAGCACATTTTCCTCTTGGGAAATAGGAGAGCACTTGCACATTAAGAAAATACTCAAAAATAAATAAATAAATAAATAAATAAATAAATAAATAAAAAATAAAAAAAAATTTAATAACCGCTTCGGCTATAAACTAACTTTTCTGTTTTCCTTTTCAGATGAAAATATAAAAATACATAAATATGTGAAAAATCCAGGTATTACCTTTCTCACACCCATGGGAAAGGGACGCCACCATTCACTCGGAGCAATATCGAGCTTATCACAAATGAACACAGGAAGATTTCTAATAATATATGGCGACTAATTCATACTCTATATTGAGTGCAGATGGCGTCTACTGATTCAGAATCTACGCAGCAGGAAGAGGTGCAACTTCTTCCATTAGAATCAGTAACAAAAGCAAGAGGTCACTGGTTTCGGGATGATCAACCAGTGGCAGAACTCATTTTCATGGCAACTATCAAGATAATGGATACAGATCATTATTTTCCTATCATGTCACAAGATTTCAAGACAATAATACAAGTATTACCTCATATTGAGGATGTATGGATACAAGCGGGCATAGAGGCATTTCTCAAATTGCCGATCTATGTTCCAGACTTTCAAAGATGTGCACAGGTAATGAATACCATGCAACCTGCCGCAACAAAGATCTCAGTTCCCGAAGCACGAGTTTTGGATAAAGTCGGAGCTTGGAAGACAATCCAATTCACCCATGAGTTGATCAATAAAGCTTTGGATGGAATCAAGCTGGTATTACAAGTGTCAAGGACGAATGCCATGATCCCAAGAAGAGATCATTTTTGGAGATAAACAGAATTGACATAGAAGATGCTGTACGATTGGTACATCAACATTTTTGTTTTCCCAGCATGCACAGGTATACGGCTCCACAGAAGATAGTAGTCCAACTATTATCACATGCTATGAGGCAAATTGGAAACAAAATCAATTTAACAGGGTATGTCCAAGAAAGGTTATTTGAAGCTCAGAAGAAGTGGGGACAAAAGAAATTTTTAAATGGTAGTTCAGCTCTCACATTGATCATATATGAAGCTCTAGAAATGAAGAATTGTTTGAGAGAGATGCCAACCTAAGAAGGGCTAGCCAAGTATGCAAAATCAGCTACGGTCCCTAAGAAAAAGAAATCAGTAGCTATGGTTGAAGAAGCTGGAACCAGCACACAGAAACCCATGAGGGGTACGAAGCGTTTACGGGAACAGGAAGCCCAAGCTACACCACAATCAAAGAGAACTCATCTCTTACCGAAGATCACGACGGCACAAGTGCCTATTACAAAGAGAGATCTGTCCGCTGCTCTCGAAGAAACACATCAATATATGCAAGGACAGGTAAATTTAAACGTTCAAGGTCATCATTACAGACAGACTAGTCAAGAGAAGCCACAACGGAGTCCAGAGAAAACACCAAAACAAACGGGAAGGTACAAAGAACTAGGCATTGATGATTCTAGTACCAACACAGAATCCAGTCCTGAAAAAGATACCTTAGATACTGATATATGGACAGAAACACAAGAGGATGAATGGAATGAGATTGATCAGATGGAAGTAACGCCACAAAATCAGGAAGAATCTATGGAACCGGAGCACGTCATTCAATTAAATGACACTACAAAAATAAGCATCAAGGAAGATACAACCAGTGCTACACAGGTAAAACCACCTATTAAAGAGGAAGAACAAACTCCAGTGAGTAAGGAAACGAGGGAGCTCCAACAGCAAGAACAGACTGTGATCGAGGTGCCTGATGACACACCTCAAGGAAACAAAGAAGACATGGGGGCTGAGCCAAGGATCCAGCTTCAGATTAGGCAGCCCCATGACACTACATTACATATTGCACAAGGAAAAGACATCAATACCGGAGAAGAACCAAGCATACCAAAAACATGGCTTAATGTGGATGTCACTCAACTGAAACCGTTAGTCAAGCAGATGATTAAAATGGCCATGGACACTCAACAACAGATGATGGATATAGATGCCGACTATGATCAAGCACGAAGAGAAAAGAATCAGTTTCAACTCATGAGTGAGCAGCTATCGGCACAATTGATTGCCGCACAAAAAGAATTAGCAATCAAAAGTACTGAGGTGCTGGCAATCAAGACACAACATGAAGCATCCATCGCTCAGAATCAACAGCTGCATACACAACTAACCGAGTTGCAAAGATTACACGATGCAAGCGAGGCTGAGAAGGAGAAAATGAAAATGAGAAGCATGCTATTAGAGCAACAACTCAAGTTGTATATGGAAGAGAACGACAGCCTACGCAACAGAAATAAAGAATTGATGAAGTCTTTATTATATGATCAACCAATCGTGTCTCAGGAATCCACAGAAACCACAGACCAAGAATTACGGGATCAGATCTTAAAATATGAAGCGCTGCTAGAGCAAGAACAAGCCCAGATAGAGGAATGGAAGAGCAGATATGCCGATGAAACCAGTGAATTGAGGCATCAATTACAGAAGGTGAACGCCAAATTGGTCCAAAGCTACAGTGAAAACATGGA
Organism: Ceratopteris richardii; assembly: GCA_020310875.1. NCBI lineage: Eukaryota > Viridiplantae > Streptophyta > Polypodiopsida > Polypodiales > Pteridaceae > Ceratopteris > Ceratopteris richardii. The sequence continues at coordinate 194,110,026 of CM035410.1, read as the reverse complement.
TCACATAGCTGACATAGGTAAAGAATTGCTGGCCACTAAAGAAACACTCAGAGAAGCCATGCAAAAGGTAAAAGAGAAAGATGAATGCATAGAACAATTGAAGACTCAGATGAAAGAAAAAGCACCGATCGGGACACCAGTAGAGCCAATAAAGAAAAATCCTACTGACGAGGTAGAGGTAAGCCCTCTATCTCACCCGATCTATAAGTCTCCAATACGTGAGCAGATGGCGGATATACATGATGATCATCCTATGCCATATACTGCAGAAATAAGTCAGAAGGAACGGGCACTAGTGGTGTCCCGATTAACAGAAAATTTTGAAAATGAAGTGGTAAAAGTCATGAAAGAGGCAAAGATAAAAGGTAAAAACCTGGAAAGAATCATGAAACCCTTCAATATTCCATATGGACTCTTGAAAGAAAAGACCAGACGCTATATAATAAAGATTACAAGGAAGAGTCCAGATGAGCAGCTAAATTTCAAACATGACACATTCGCATACACTCAAGCAGAGTTTGAAGCTGCGCAACCAGTGTGGCGACGGAAATTTTTGGAGAAACATCCCACACTACGAGTGCATTGGCAAGCAACGCCATATGCATTCCAGGTAAACCCTTCATTTTGTCCACTACCACGCAGAAGGGATACCAGGGAATTTTGGGATTTACAACGAAGCAGCACTATCAATAAGCAGTGGCTCAATTATCCCATGCTTCCGAGCCCGCCACATAATTACTTACCAATCGAAGACTATATGGTCAAAACCATAGAATTTTGGCTACATAATTATGCGACAGTACCTGATTTAAGTGTAAAAATGACCAACAAAATACTTAGCATGATCCTCACAGTCTTGAAGGTATTCAAGCATGCGGCCTACACATTTTTGAACTTCATTGGCATTAATCAGGGCACGGAGATCCTAATTTTTGATCTATCAGTTATGCCTAGCAGACCAACAATTATGGCATATTATTCTAGAATTATGTTCTTGCCAAGTGTATATATGCAAACCTTCGAAGAAGCTTTCTTTACAGGGTTTTTTGAAATTGATTCCAAAATCTTTTTGAAGATGTCGTCAAATTTAAATGCCAGATTAGTGGCATATGAACTTAGCTTCTTCGCAGATCACAGACAGCCACCTAATGACGGTGTGAAGGCAGAACAATGGAAACAACTCATGATACGTGAAGCCAATCTGCTGAATGACACAGAGCAAAAAGTATATAAAACATATGCCCGTCGCTTATCAAAGCCTGTCGGGGACGACAGAGTCAAGGAGGGGGGCAGTGTTGAGGGAGAGTCAAGTAAAAAGAAGAAAAGAAGAAGACAACGAAAGAAGCAGCTTCACTAAAAGGAAATATCTGAAGATATATCTCTGCAAGAAGCCCCGCAGGGGCGCAACACCCATCTCTGCACAGAGCCCCGCAGGGGCGCACACACCAAGGAAAGGACGTAACCCACATGGGTGCTTCAACCTCTTGATCTGTTGGAAGGTCCAGATCGAAGACTGAAGCACCACATCTCCAACCTTCCACTGGTAGCGTGCGTGGCAACCCAGAATTAAGAACCTATAGGTGAATTAGACTGCACAAAATCAGGTAGTCAGTCTAACTACAAGGGTTGCGGGCAAGCAAGTCGAATGCATCAGGCCCAGAGAATGTAAAACAAGAATTAAGAAGAGGCCGTCAAAACTGAACATCTGTTTTAAAAATAGGTAACAATGAGCAAAGGTTGCGTGCAGAGAACAAACTGAAGACAAGAAGCAAAGCCTGTCAATGGACGACAGAGACGAAGAGGGGGAGAGTGTTGCAGAGCGAAAGAAGTACAAAGCAGAGAAAAAGACGGGCCCCAAAATTTTTCCGATTTGGACATCATATTTTTGTATCATAATCATTCTTGTAATATATTTTCCTTGTAAAGGCACTAGAGGAGTCCTCTAGATGCATCCCCATAGAAGATTAGAAGCTTACTCATGTAAAATAGTAGGAAATTAGTCTTTTAGTGAATAAAGTGCCGGTCTCTTGTGTGAAAGGACCATTTCTAGGGCACAAGTATATAAGTCAAATGTGACTCTTTGTAAAAGACTTTTTTGCCATTGTGAGAATAGAGAGCACAGAAATTCGAATTTGTGTCTTCTTCACTCCTTATCTTCTTCTTCGTGAGCTGGTATGCATGTGTATTGCTTGGAAAGAGTGCTTGTGAGTGTGGTCTATCCATGAGAGTGTTTATTTGCTGTAGGTAAGGCGTGTGGGAGGTGTAGGAAGTGCTGAAGTGTAGGAAAGTATTCCCGCGACTCAGTATTTTGCCCATAACTTGAAGTAGGAGCGTCAGAATTGAGTGAAACTACTGCCATTGGATGCGTCTTCTCGAGGCTTCGAAACGCATATGCTATTCGCTATATTTGGAGCTCGGAGCTGGGAGAAAAGTCCAAAATACTGACGGCTGCTGCACCAAGTATCGTTTCGCCATAACCGACAGTTGGAGCTTGTTTGGATGAGTCTTTGCCTCATTTACACTCTTGAGTAGTTCATTTGCATTGATCATTACATGATTGCATGTCCTCATACACTCGGCTAGGTTTGTATACTCTTTGGATTGATAATTAAAAGCGTGTATCCCCACTATATGCACTTGTGAGGGGATTGAGGTATAGTCTCTTTCTCCGCAAGTCCCTAAGTTGGTACTTAGGTCAACAGGGAGTTAGCAGCTTTTTTGGGCTATGAAAAGGAGGCCAAATGCTTCATTCCTTCACCTTAGATGAGGGGAAGAGGAGAGGAGAGGCTCTCCCTCTCTCTTCGTGGCCTGAGGCACCTTGCAATGCCCATGCGTGCGCACGAGACTGTGTCTGAACTTCTTTGTGGGCTCTACATGGACGTCTTTGTTGGAATCGATCATGGGCTTTGATACCAATGTTGCTCTCCTATGATTCCCCTCAGTTTTTGAGGTCTGTTCTACACTCCATTTGAGGATGCTAATCGACTGATGAAGACAAAAAACACAAAGATGGCTTGATACTCAGCCCAACTGCATACTACCTAATTAATTCCCTTTTCCCTCATCATTAATGCTATTGATATATTTAGGTAGTGATGTGTGTGAACACTCTAGGATCGTGAGCACTTTTTTCCCTCTTTAGGAATTTTTAGTCCCCGGCTTGTATATACGCCTATTGCCCTAATGGGCTACTTATCTTTGTACATTCTCTAGTAATACATTCAGTATTGTGTGTTGTGCTACAAGCTTCTTCTTCTTCCTTATGTTTTTCGCAGACGTCTAACTCCAACAAAAGGTATTAGAGCAGGTCGCCGCTTCATCTTTGTCTACACCTCTCCGGTTGCATTCTCAGATTCGCACAAAATTTGGTGAGCATACTCAAGCTATTTCAGAGATCAAAACATCTTCACTCTATGGTGCCGAAATTGCGATTTGAGCTCATTTTAGGCTATTTCATCTTCTTGTGCCAAAGGGTTCAACTTTTTGAGATACAATCAATTTTCTACATCAAGGTATTTTTGTCACCTGCCATGGCTGAAACCAGTGATGTATTTCGTATGTTGGCTGTTGAGGATAAGTTGGATGGTACCAACTACCCATTTTGGGCTTATATGATGCGACATCTATTGGTTGCAAAGGGACTGTGGAACATTGTGCAGGGTGTTGAAAAACGTCCTATCACACCTGCAACTGTTACAACTATAGGTACTAAAGCTGATGTAGAAGGTGTCAAAGATGATGATATTCTGCATATTCCTGTTTGTGCTACAGTTTCTGCTGCACCTACTGTAGAGCGAATTCGTTGGGATGGCAGAGATGCCCAGACACATGCATTGATAGCTTTGTCTATCAAACGTGCCATTATTCCTCACATTCGCTCTTGCACAATAGCTAAGGACGCTTGGGATACACTTATCACATTGTATCAAGCTAGGAATGATGCTCGTGTTGCTTAGCTCCGAAAAGATTTGGAGAGTGAGCACATGAATGAAGGTGATTCTATGGACAATTTTCTAACAAAGATCAAAGTCTTGAAGGAACAGTCGATTTCTGCTGATGAGGTTATACTAGATAGCTCATTTGTGCAGACCGTTCTGAATGGTCTTCCTGATTTATATTAGAGTTTTGCTTCTACTCTTCGGTTGATGATGAAAGGCAATTCAAATGCCTTGTCATTTGAGGAGTTAGTCTCCATTTTGTTGCATGAAGATCAGTCCAGGCAGAACAGGTCCATTATGCGTGTTGCAGATCAAGCTTTCCTCGCTAGTCAAAAGGGCAAACGAAAATGGCTCTTCCACTAGTAAGCAAAAATCTGCTAATTCTGCACAATTGAAGAGGGAAGATAAAGATGAAAAGAAATCAGAAAAGCAAAAATTGTTTTGCAAGTACTGTAAAGGAAATGATCATATCATAAAGAACTATCCAAAAATAGTTGCTAAAGAGGCAAAGAAGAAAGAGACTGGAATGGTTGTTGCAGAAGCCTCTACACCAAAAATAGAGTATGTTAATCTTGTGCAAGAAGAAGAATGGGCATTTACTACTATTTGTAGTTTTGACCCATCTTCTCATGAGCAGTGCACGTCTGCAATAGACTCAGATGTTTGGTACTTTGACAATGGGGCAACCAAACATATTACCTTGCAGCACAGTTTCTTCTCTTCACTCGAGCATGCCCCTACAGGGATACTGTTACATGTGCCAACAACTCCTCTTATCCTGTTATGGGAGTTGGTAAGATCATTTTGACTACTACTGATGGTAGATCTTTCACTTTGTCAGATGCTTTGTTTGTGCCAGGGATCAAGAAAAATCTGTTATTAGCTTTTGCATTAGCCAAGATTGGCTTGGTTGTGAAATTTGTTGATGATAGATGTACAATTCATGATCTGTCAAATGGCGATATGATTATTGGTTCTTGCATTTTATGTCGTGGGTTGTATAAGCTCATAGACTATGAAAGATCTGTAAATGATTTGGCATGTGCAGTACATGATTCTCAAGCTATTCAGATGCAAAGCTTTGGCATGCACGCTTTGGCCATCTGAATTTCGCTAGTTTTTTGCTACGCCTGCAAAAATCTGAAATGATGTCATCTTTGCCCAAACTTGAGGCACCCAGAAAACATGTTTGTGAAGGCTCTATTTTGGGCAAAATGTAGTGTTCTTCCTTTCCAAAAGATGGTTTAGTTTGGGGTACTCAGAAATTGCAGCTTGTACATAGTGATGTTTGTGGTCCTATGCAGAGACCTTCTTTTGGAAATTATCTTTACTTCGTGACTTTCATCGATGATTTTTTCAAGCATGCATGGGTATATCCATTGAAGGCAAAGTTCGAAGTGTTCATGTGCTTCAAACAGTTTTTGGTTTTGGTTTAAAATATGTTAGCATGTAATATGGGCACCCTCCATTCTGATCGAGGGGGGGAATACATGTCTTTTGATTTTAATGCATTTCTAGCTGAATGTGGGATAAAACACTAGTGTACAGTGCCGTATACACCTCAACAAAATGGAGTTGCTGAATGAAAGAACAGGTCACTCATGGAGGTGGCGAGGTGTATGGTCAAGAGTCACGCTTTGCCATATAGTTTCTGGCTTGAGGCTGTCATGTGTGCAACATATGTACTTAACAGGTGTCCCACTAAAGCGCTGTAGTCTATCACTCCATATGAGGCTTGGCATGATCGCAAGCCATCTGGTTCTCATCTGCGTGTTTTTGGTTGTTTTGTATATGCATTAGTGCCTGAACAACATCACAGAAAATTGGATGATAAAGCAGTAAAATGTATTTTTGTTGGGTACAGTTTTGAAAAGTAAAGGCTATCATCTGTATCATCCACACACTAAACACATTCTGGTTAGCCGTGATGTTGTTTTTGTGGAAGATGTTATTCAGCCATTGCTTTCATGTACTAAGGAGACATCTGTTAGCTCCAAAGACATGTATGATACTTTGCTACCTCTTTTTACAGGTGGAAAGTCTAGTGCTGGTCCTAATGAGGCAACTTCTCAGCCTTCGCAGGTTTCATGTGATGATGCAGATCATCCCATTTCTGATGCAGATTTACATGATGCACTTGTTGATGAGAGAGCTTACATTCAGGAGGCAAAAATTATGCCAAAATGACTGAGGCAGACTTCGCATGATAGCAAATTAGATGCACCTCTGTCATATCGTACTCGATCAGCTCTCATAGTGCCTCTTTTGCATCAAATTGCTATGCTATGGATGCATCTAGTCTTTGTGATGAGAATGAGCCTATTTCATTTGACGAAGCACAAAATTCAAAAAAATTGGATGGCTACTATGCAATCTGAATATGATGCTATAATGAAGAGTGGTACGTGGTCTTTATGTGACTTGCCTCCTAGCAAGAAGGCCATTGACACTAAGTGGGTTTAAAAGCCGAAACGTAAGCCTGATGGAACACTTGACAGGTATAAGGCTAGGTTTGTTGCAAAAGGTTATGCACACGAAAGAGGCATTGATTTTGATGAGACCTTTGCACCTGCATGCCATATGAGTACTGTTGGAGCATCTGTGCACTTGCAGCCAAACCATCATGGTTGGAATGTACATTAGTTGGACATTAAAACTGCATTTTTGAATGGTGACTTGCATGAAGAAGTGTATGTTTTTCAGCCTCGTGGCTTTGTGCAAAAAAAGCAAGTGTGCAGGTTAAAGAAGGCATTATATGGTTTAAAGCAAGCACCATGTGCTTGCTATGAGAAGATACATGCCTATCTGATTGCATATGGTTTTGAGAATAGTCCAACTGAAAGCACTTTATATGTTAAGCGTGCCAATGATGTGCTTCTGATCATTGCTGTCTATGTTGATGACATGCTGCTCACTGGTCCTATTGAGAAGCATATTGCTGATTTTAAACCTCATTTTCATGCCTCATTTGAGGTGTCTGATTTGGGGTATTTGCATCACTATTTGGGCATTCAATTTATGCAAGTTGATGGTGGAATGGCTTTGTGTCAAACGAAATATATTGACACATTATTGCATTGTTTTGGCCTTGAAGACTGTAAGCCTATTTCCACTCCTATGGAGACAGGTTTATGATTGAGTCTTCATGATGTTGGAGATGCATTTGATGCGATCCTCTATCAGCATGCTGTTGGATGCCTGATTTACTTATGCATTACTCGGCCAGATATTCAGTTTGCTGTCTCACAGATGAGGAGGTTTATCATTGCCCAGGAGTCAAGCATTGGTAGGCGGTTAAGCACATCTTTCGCTACTTGAGTGGTACTTGGCTACTTGGTTTGTTTTATCCCAAGGGGGGGATCATTACCACCAGATTTGCATGCTTTTTCTTACTCTGATTGGGCTGGTTGCTATGACACTCGTGTGTCCACTAGTGCCTTTTGCTTCATGCTTGGTAGCTCATGTATATCTTGGTTGCGCAAGAAGCAGCCTACTGTGGCCACTTCTAGTTGTGAGGCTGAGTATAGGAAAGCTTTCACAGCGACTGTTGAGTGTGTGTGGCTCAGACGCCTTATGGCTGATTTGGGTGTTGGTCATTCTTCTACCACTACCATCTTCACTGACAGTCAAAGCGCATTGGCAGTTGCGAGGAACCCTGTGTTCCATGCTCGCACTAGCACATTGTGTTGCATTATCATTATGTCAGGAGAGGTTCTATGCTGGGGAGATCAGCTTGGCATATGTGCCCATGCAGGAGAACATTGCAGACCTTTTCACGAAGGCTCTGCCTAGGGAGAAGTTTGAAGCTTTTCGCAAAGCTTTGGGCTTACTTCCTTTTGTGGAGTGATTTCAACATAGCTTGACACTTCCTTATACATGAGTGCTAGCTACTTGTTCACCGCATCACTCCGAGGGGGGATTTGTTGATATATTTAGGTAGTGATGTGTGTGAACACTCGAGGATCGTCGAGGCACTTTTTTCCCTCTTTAGGAGGTTTTTTTTTCCCCGGCTTGTATATACGCCTATTGCCCTAATGGGCTACTTATCTTTTTACATTCTCTAGTAATACATTCATTATTGTGTGTTGTGCTCCAAGCTTTTTCTTCCTCCTTGTGTTGTTCGCGTGCTTCCACAGACGTCTAACTCCAATAAATACCCCCAAATGGCTACACACATGGGTGCCACATGGCACTCATGTGTGAGCCCATCTAATAAGAGATTAGAGCTAGTTCATACCTCTCTCTTAGGATTTCTTCACATAACATTTACCTTTAGCATTCTTTAATGCATAACAGTCTTTCTTCATGTGTCCTTTCTTATGAAAATAATGGCATTTGATATCCCTCTTCCTTGATTTACTTCTACTCTTATTCTATTGACCATTCTTTTCCTTATTATTGCTCCTGCCACGTTGCTGATTCTTTCCTTTGTAAGAATCATGAACATTATATGCATCTCCACTCTGAGTGCCGGCCATAGATTTTCTACGAATCTCCTCACTCAAGAGTGCTCCACATATGTTATCATAGACCAGTTTACCACCAGGTGCACTATTGCTAATAGTTGTACAAAACATATCCCATGATGATGGCAAGGTGCATAACAACAAGACTGCTTTCATTTCATTATCCATATCCATTTTCTGAGCCTGTAACTAGGAGAACATAGCATCAAACTCATTTAGATGAGCAGCAACACTATTTGTGTCTTTCATGCGAAGGTTATATAACTTTCTCATCAGATACACTTTATTTGATGCTGCTCTTTTTCATATGTATTGCATAACTTCTTCCAAAGCGCCTCTGCACTTTCATAGTTTAATACTATAAAGTAAACATTATCTGTCAGGTGCAATCAAATGGTAGACCTGGCCATTTCATCTAACTCATCCCAATCATCTTCATCCATGTAAAGATGCTTCTTTGAGATTCCATTTACTGGCTTCCATTGCCTCCTTTGAATCGGCACATCTTTAATCCGATTCTTCCATAGAGCAAAGCTTGTGCCATCAAATTTTCAGATCTCAAAATGGTCTTTGCCCTGCAATTTATAGCTCCTCCTCAGAACACTGGCACTAGACCCTGATCCACCAAATGTGCCTGAGACCTCTGATGCCATGATGGTAGACAACTAAATAGAATGATAGTGGAGCTAGAAGAGTTCAAACACCACTAAAGTTCAAAGAAGGATGACCAAGTGTCATATTCTAGGAGAGAATTGAACAATCTTCCTAGAAAAATGAATTGATGAACAGTAATGACCAAACAAAAGGATTATGTAAGAATAAATATGGTCACACCAATAAGTGTATCGAGGAGTAAATTGACCACTGTATAGTTGACAAAATCAAAAAATCTAGAAATTGTTTTACCAGAGTATCCTCTGCTAAATGAGCATATGAATAGTGTCAAAATCTCATAAAACTACAAGTACTAACATGTTTACCTGCATAGTGAATCACTGACTCCACTGTTGATATATTTAGGTAGTGATGTGTGTGATCACTCTAGGACCGCCGGGGCACTTTTTTCCCTCTTTAGGAGGTTTTTTTCCCCCGACTTGTGTATACGTCTACTGCCCTAATGGGCTACTTATCTTTGTACATTCTCTAGTAATACATTCAGTATTGTGTGTTGTGCTCCAAGCTTCTTCTTCTTCCTTGTGTTGTTCGTGTGCTTCCGCAGACGTCTAACTCCAACAATTGGTATTAGAGCAGGTCGTCGCTTCATCTAGGGCGCCGTCGACACTCCTCAAGTTGCAGTCTCAGAATCGCATGAATTTTGGTGAGCATACTCAGCGTGTTTTTGAGATCAAAATGGCTTTGCTCTGTGGTGCCAAAATCGCGATCTGAGCTCGTTTCGGCCTCTGAATGCACTATCACAGTGCTTGTGTAGGCTATTTCGTTTTTTTGTGCCAAAGGTATATACCAGTTTTTGTTTGCCTGTATAAGCGTCTTGAAGTCTGCTACAGGTCTAGCGAAATTCGTCTGGGCAATTCTGTTCAACTTTTTGAGATACAATCAATTTTCTGCATCAAGGTATTTTAGTCACCGGCCATGGTTGAAAGCAGTGATGTATTCTGTATGTTGGCTGTTGAGGATAAGTAAGATGGTACCAACTACCCGTTATGGTGTTATATGATGCGACATGTGTTGGTTGCAAAAGGACTGTGGAACATTGTGCAGGGTGTCGAAAAACATCCTATCACACCTGCAACCGTTACAAATGCAGGTACTAAAGCTGATGCAGAAGGTGTCGAAGATGATGATATTCTGCATATTCTTGTTCGTGCTGCGGTTTCTGCTGCACCTACTGTAGAGCAGATTCGTTGGGATGGCAGAGATGCCCAGGCACATGCATTGATAGCTTTGTCTGTCAAACATGCCATTATTCCTCACATTCGCTCTTGCAGAACAGCTAAGGATGCTTGGGATACACTTACCACATTGTACCAAGCTAGGAATGAGGCTCGTGTTGCTTACCTCCAAAAACAGTTGGAGAGTGAGCACATGAATGAAGGTGATTCTATGGACAGTTTCCTAACGAAGATCAAAGACTTGAAGGAACAGTTGATTTCTGCTGATGAGGTTATACCAGATAGCTCACTTGTGCAGACCATTTTGAATGGTCTTCCTAATTCATATCAGAGTTTTGCTTCTACTCTTCGATTGATGATGAAAGGCAATCCGAATGCCTTATCATTTGAGGAGTTAGTCTCTGTTCTGCTGCAAGAAGATCAGTCCAGGCAGAACAGGTTCATTATGCGAGTTACAGATCAAGCTTTTCTGGCTAGTCAGAAGGGCAAAGGAAAATGGAGCTCTTCAACTAGTAAGCAGAAATCTGCTAATTCTGCATATTCGAAGAAGGAAGATAAAGATGAGAAGAAATCAGAAAAGCAGAAATTGTTTTGTAAGTACTGTAAAGGGAATGATCATATCATAAAGAAAACTAGCTGTTAAAAAGGCAAAGAAGAAAGAGGCTAGAATGGTTGTTGCAGAGGCCTCTACACCAAAAACAGAGTCTGCTAATCTTGTGCAGGAAGAAGAATGGGCATTTACTACTGTCTGCAGTTTTGACCCATCTTCTCATGAGCAATGCATGTCTGCAGTAGACTCAGATTGGTATTTTGACAGTGGGGCGACCAAACATATTACCTCACAGTGCAGTTTCTTCTCTTCACTCGAGCCTGCCCCTACAAGGAATACTGTTACATGCGCCAACAACTCCTCTTATCCTGTTATGGGAGTTGGTAAGATCATTTTGACTACTGGTGATGGTAGTTCTTTCACTTTGTCAGATGCTTAATTTGTGCCAGGGATCAAGAAGAACCTGTTATCAGTTTTTGCATTAGCCAAGATTGGCTTGGTTGTGAAATTTGTTGATGACAGGTGTACAGTTCATGATCTATCAAATGGCGATGTGATTATTGCTTCTGGCATTTTATGTCATGGGCTGTATAAGCTCATAGACTATGAGCTTATACAGTGAATGATTCTTAGGCTATGTTAGATGCAAAGCCTTGGCATGCACGCTTTGTTCATCTGAATTTTGCTAGTTTGCTACGCCTGCAGAAATCTGAAATGGTGTCCTCCTTGCCCAAACTTGAGGCACCTGGAAAACATGTATGTGAAGGCTGTATTTTGGGCAAAATGCAGCGTTCGTCCTTTCCAAAAGATGGTTCAGTTCGGGCTACTCAGAAATTGCAGCTTGTACATAGTGATGTTTGTGGTCCTATGCAGACACCTTCTTTTGGGAATTATCTTTACTTCATGACTTTCATCGATGAATTTTCCAGGCATGCATGGGAATATCCATTGAAGACAAAGTTCGAAGTGTTCATGTGCTTCAAATAGTTTTTGGTTTTGGCTAAAAATCTGTTAGCATGTAAAATGGGCACCCTCCGTTCTGATCGAGGGGGGGAATATATGTCTTCTGATTTTAATGCATTTCTGGTTGAACGTGGGATAAAACACCAGTGTACAGTGCCATATACACCTCAACAGAATGGAGTTGCTGAACGAAAGAACATGTCACTCATGGAGATGGCGAGGTGTATGGTCAAGAGTCAGGCTTTACCACATAGTTTCTGGCTTGAGGGTGTCATGTGTGCAGCATATGTACTGAACAGTTGTCCCACTAAAGCACTACAGTCTATCACTCCATATGAGGCTTGGCATGATTGCAAGCCATCTGTTGCTCATCTACATGTTTTTGGTTGTTTGGCATATGCATTAGTGCCTGAACAACATCGCAGAAAATTGGATGATAAAGCAGTAAAATGTATTTTTGTTGGGTACAGTTCTGAAAGTAAAGGCTATCATCTGTATCATCCACAGACTAAACACATTCTGGTTAGCCGTGATGTTGTTTCTATGCAGGACGCTATTCAGCCATTGCTTTCATGTACTAAGGAGACATCTGTTAGCTCCAAAGACATATATGATACTTTGCTGCCTCTTTTTACAGGTGGAAAGTCTAGTGCTGGTCCTAATGAGGCAACTTCTCATCCTTTGCAAGTTTCATGTGATGATGCAGATCATTCCATTTCTGATGCAGATTTACATGATGCACTTATTGATGAGAGAGCTGATATTGAGCAGGCAAGAACTATGCCAAAATGGCTGGTGCAGACCTTGCGTGATAGCAAATTAGATGCACCTCTATCATATCGTACTCGATCAGGCTCTCATAGTGCCTCTTTTGCATCAGATTGCTATGCTATGGCTGTATCTAGTCTATGTGATGACACTGAGCCTGTTTCGTTTGATGAAGCACAAAATTCAAAAAATTGGATGGCTGTTATGCAATCTGAATATGATGCAATAATGAAGAATGGTACTTGGTCTTTCTGTGACTTGCCTCCTGGCAAGAAGGCCATTGGCACTAAGTGGGTATACAAGCTGAAGCGTAAACCTGATGGTACAGTTGACAGGTATAAGGCTAGGCTTGTGTGCAAAGGTTATGCACAGGAAAGAGGCATTGATTTTGATGAGACCTTTGCACCTACATGTCGTATGACTACTGTTCGGAGCATCTGTGCACTTGCAGTCCATCATGGTTGGAATGTACATCAGTTGGACATTAAAACAGCATTTCTGAATGGTGACTTGCATGAAGAAGTGTATGTTTTTCAGCCCCGTGTCTTTGTGTAGAAAGGGCATGAAAACCAGGTGTGCAGGTTAAAGAAGGCATTATATGGTTTAAAGCAAGCATCACGTGCTTGGTACAAGAAGATACATGCCTATGTGATTGCACATGGTTTTGAGAACAGTCCAACTGAAAGCATCTTATATGTTAAGCGTGCTAATGATGTGCTTCTCATCATTGTTGTCTATGTTGACGACATGCTGCTCACTGGTCCTATTGAGAAGCATATTGGTGATTTTAAGGCTGATTTGCATGCCTCATTTGAGATGTCTGATTTGGGGCATTTACATCATTATTTGGGCATTGTAAGCCGTTGGAAAGGAACTCATATTTCTTGTAAAATATATCCTGAAAAGTCGCACGCATGATGTAAAGGAGTAGCGCAACGTTGTACCCTTTGACAAGATTAATGAAAGAAGTTGCGTTGTCGGGAAGTTGCGGACATACGGCTGGTGGATCAGTCAGCCACTAAATCCCTTGGCACACGCAGGGTGTATGAGACAATCGTAGGTGTTTTAGGTATATTTTTCTTTCGTCTAAGGTAACTGAAATTCTAAATTACTGAAAAATCTACGAAATATCGAGTGGATAATTGTAACACTTTAAACTTCTAAGAACCGTAAGGCTGGGCTGGTCTATATCTATCAATAGCTTCTTGAGGTATAGGTAATATTAAAGTTTCTTCAGCTATTTTATCTTTAATAATTTCGTCTTCTTAGACTTCTAAATGATTAGGTTGCGAACGTCTAATTAATGGTGGTGGAAATGAATCTATGTTATCTTGAGGGTCACTAGATGCAATCGAAAATATTGCTATAAATCTATTAAGCCAAAAATCATGATATATTGAAATTAAAGATTCGTGTGTAATAATATTCTTAACTACTTCTACTTCCACTTCTAAAGATGTGTTATTTTCAGATTCAATTGTATTTTCAGATGACATTGACAATAAAGATAATGTGAATTGACATTGAATTAATGCTAATGACAATAATGGATTATTACAATGCTATAAATCAATGATATAAATTCTCTAAAAGATTGCTAACAACTAGAGAATCCTATACAAAAGCTTAATCAAGGATAACTTCTATGGATTTAATTCAGATTGTCAGATATTTGAATTGATGAAATCTTCACTTTGCTTCACTTCACTGCACTTTAATTGCTTTCTAATCTTCAATGTTTCTGAAAGAAAGCATTAGAATATTAGTAATCTAGCAAGAAATTAATGAGAAACATAAAACCCATACTTTAAATACATTAAGGCATACACATGCTAACATACTTTCAAGCACTTCTAAATACATATAACCATGCACATACATCACTCCTTTTGGAATACATATACTCATGCAAATGTAGTATTAATATGAACTAACATGCATACACACATTCATTAGCTCATACATATGCATTCATACACATGCTCATGCATACTAACCATACATATACTAATGCACATATGAATACACATTCCATTCACATGTTCTAATACGCTTTCTCATTCATACATATATATAGACTCTCATGCTTATAACCATATTCAAAAGTTCATACATACTAACATGAATAGCTACACTTATACTTACACGAAGAGACTAAAATCTAATTGAACTTGTAGAAATACTTATCTAATTATACTTTACCAAATGCTAATTAAACAATATAATAAACTTTAGTTTACCTAATTAAAACAATACATGAATGTTCCTAACTAGATTAATAACTTTGTTAAATTTATCTACCTAATTAACTTAGACCCTATCTCTCTCTCTCTTTCTACCTTTCTCTTTCTGTGGTTAATTTTTATGCTCAAATTTACATCAGTCGAAGGTCTCTGATCTTTTCATTTCATCTTGCACAACACAGTCAGAAGAAGTCAAAGAGGAAGGATGAGGGAAGAAGAATAAACTCTTTCTTTCTATCATTTTCTAATCGCACATGCCAACTTATAACATAAGCACTAAAAAGCTTTTCTCTCTCATTTAGGATTCTGCCATAGCTACACGATGACTATCTCTTTATTTCTTCTCTTTCTCTCTGACTTTCTTTCTCTCGTTCTTTCTCTCACTATAGATATGCCTCAGATATTGCTATGCTGCCTGTCTAGCCATAAGTCGCTGTCAGCCATTTAGCG
Organism: Ceratopteris richardii; assembly: GCA_020310875.1. Lineage (NCBI taxonomy): Eukaryota > Viridiplantae > Streptophyta > Polypodiopsida > Polypodiales > Pteridaceae > Ceratopteris > Ceratopteris richardii. Next base: position 194,094,798 of record CM035410.1, on the reverse strand, counting down.
TATCTGCACCCCTCTCTCTCGAACTTGCATGAGCCTCTGAAGGCAAAAAGATTCTCTCTACACACGATCAGAATTCAAGCTGCCAAATGGAGGTTCTGTCAGCTTTCTCTCTCTCTATCTGCACCCTCTCTCTCTCTCTCTGTATATCTCTTACGCACGCGCTACACACTGTAGGCATTGCCAGGGAAGAAAAGAAATAATTCCTTTAATACCATCTCTTTCTCTTGAACAAATCACTTATCCATCAGTCGCGGACCGCGTCAGAAGACTGAAACCATCGCCAAAAGAGTTCTCTCTATTGATCACTACAGCGCCATAAGAGGTCGGAGGATATCCTTTTTCTAAAACTCTCTCTTCTCGTGTGTACGCACACTCTGTGGCCGACGGAACTCTGTCTCCTCCATGCGTGCGCACTCTTTGTGCGTGCATGCTACCACCAGACCCATGTCTCTCTTTTTCATCCTCCTCAGACATGCGTGGATCATCACCTATCTGCAGAAACCATGGAAGAGAGGGGGGAAAGAAGAAGAACTAAGGAATCTCTCTCTAAATTCTGCGCCCCCTCAAACTTCTCTGATGTGACATCTTCTTCACAGCGCCATACTCTCCGCAGCTCTCTCTTCACAGAATTTGTCTGTGGGCAACAACAATAAACATCTCCTATCTCTCCATCGACTCTGTGTGCACAATCAAAACTATAGCCATGCATTCTCACTTCCAGGGTCTAATTTTCATGGTCAAGACAAAATGTCATATGACAAGCAAAAGTTTGCTTATATGCGTGATGTGCAACTTGAAAGATTCGATTCTCCCTGCATTTCTCTCTACGATGAGATGCACTAACAAGAAGATGAAGGAATTGAAGCAAAAAGAGGAAGAGGAAATCTACCTGAAAGAAAGCATTAGGGAAAACTCAAGAAGCATACACATATATATACACACACAAATCATGAGATGACCACTCTTTTGGTTTCTACTTTAAGTTTTCATCCATTCTTTAACCCACATTTATCCACCATACTTTAAATTAACTTTTCTCACATAACTCACTTGTTCCATTCTTTTAGTCACATACTTTTTGCACTTTAAATGCATAAATTATCTAATCCATTCTTTTATCTTGCACAAATAGCTACCACATCTTTAATTGTTTACTTTAACCACTTTAGTTACACACTTAACTCACACCACTCTTTAAATACCACTCACATACACCACTCATTTATTATCCACTTCATTTTTATTTATAATCCAATTACCTTAATTTTAATAATTAAATATTTCTTTTAATTTAAGCTTAGGTTAAGAACTTAATAAATTAATACCTTAGTATTTAAATGCACACTCCTGATTAAAGTAATTAATTATATCATAGTTTAATTTTTAATTTATAAATATTTAATGTATAGATTAATATATTTAAATAACAACTATTCTAACCCTTTAAATATACTAAAGCCCTAAAATACCTACTTGAAACCCTTCAAAAACCCATTGAAACCCTTTGGAAATCAATTGAAAACCTAGTTAAACCCTATCATTAACCAAGAAATAATGCTCCTAACTTAAATGCACATGATTAAACGTAAACCTAGGGTTTTAAACCCATGATTCAATACTTTATTGACCTAAACACACATTATACGAGCAGTTTAGGGTAAACCATAGTTTTGAACTTTTGTTTTCTTCATCCATCTGATCCTGCAAATACTTAACAAGAGTTTAGTTCCAAGAAAAAACATTGTAATAATGAGAAATTAGAATTAACCAATAATCATTTTTTTATTTTTCTTGATCGTCAACGGAAAGGTTGAAAACTTTCCGACATTCGCCCCGACCAAACCTGCACATCGTCCTCGATGGGCCAAACCTGCAGATCATAGAAGGCAATATCAAATTCTTTGGAAAATTATTCATAACTCAAATGCAAATAGTTTATTAAAAATGCTTCTATCATTAGTACATCTTCTGATAGCAAAGAAAACTTATAAAATTATGTAAGCTTGAATTTCAACCTTTTCGTTCAATGCATGAGTTGGAAAACAGGTTTTAGAAAGAAACTATAGAAGTCATTTAAATAGTGTTCATACTAACTCTTCTATTAACTCTGTTCATAAGTAAAACATATGTTATATAAGTCTTCTATCCTCATCTCCTAGCCACTTGCCATTAAGATACAAAAAACTAATTCCCCTCCAGCATACATCCGCCTTATATAGCCCACTTTTTAATTCAGAAGTGATTTCTAGACCACAACTGATTTATTGAAATCATTTGATTTTTGTCTTTCATCTCATTTTTTATCATATTTTTTTTTTCTTTCTGTCATTTTTTTTCATATACAGCAACCATTAATGTACTGCTTTCAATTTTTCTTCGCAACTTTTTTGATGAAGGGGAAAGGCTTAACCCCTAATCAGAGCAAAGGATCTAGAGGTAAGCTAAAGCAGGAACTAGGATCTCTTTTAGCTAAATGGGTCAGATTTAAGGAAGCTTACCTATATAAAACAAGCCTACTTCTACTAGGAGTTGCAAGTTAAGGGTTCCTTCAACTATTCATATGACAGCCATAGGTCTCTAATCCCTATCTTCTCTTCAAGCACATCCCTACTTTAGTGTAAATTCTACTTTTCATAATTTTAAGAAGTTTCTTAACCTATCTGAAGGATGTACATATCTAATTATGATAATGCAGGGAAAAACAAAACTTAAAACATTAATCAGGGTTAGAACTGTTTCACCTTATTGACATAGAATTCTTCTACAACATTGCCTTTCATCCAAATATCGCTTTGATTGCTTAAATTTTAAACTGCATGTACTATCTTCAATCTCCTGCGCTTCATCTTTATCATAAATCAGTCTTTAATTTATTGGTTCAAAAAAAAAAAAACATCTTCAACTCCTCCTACCAAGCAACAATGTATAGACTTACAAGAAAAATTAGTTTTCATAAATAATTTTTTATTTTCATACATGTAAAAGAAATAAAAAACATATTTAAAAGAAAATTTAAACATTATTTTTATTAAAAAAAATCATTCATCATTTCCTTCATCATATATTAAATCATAAAATTCTTCATTTCTTTGTTTAAATATTTTAACTCTTTTACCTGCACTTAAATTTTTAAGCGGAGTTCCATCTAACTCTCTTAAGGCATACGTTCCATTTTCATAGATTTTGACCACCACATAAGGTCCAAACCAATGTTTTTTTAATTTTCTACGGGCATCATACTGTGTATCGAATAAGCTATCATATATCAATACCCAATCATTAATTTGAATTGGCTTTGGTCTTAACCTATGTGATTTATCAAAATACTTTTTATTTTTAAGTCGAGAAGTTTTTAATTTAGCTATAGCTTCATCTAGTCTTTCGTTCCCTTGCTCTAGTTGCTGAATTCTTAGAGCTAATAAGTCTTCAGTAGATAGATTATCTTCCCAAGGAAGCGTAGTCCAAGTAAGAATTTGAGTATTCACTGGAAAAATTGGTTTTTGGTAGTACATGAGTTCTGCCGGCATAAACCCTATCGTTCTAGTACAGGTCATTCTGTCAGCCCACAAAGCAAATGGCAAAAATTTTGGCCTAATCCCAAAGGTGTTTTCATGGTAGTAATGTCTCTACTCTCTAGTGCCAATTGAAATTGATCATACCCAGAGTAGAGATCACCCATTGAATATATAGAATTGCCTGAAAATGCTTCCGCAAATTCATCCACAATTGGACCTGTACCCACATTTCTAATGGTCACTTTATTAACTGGTTGAAGATCTTGGATAAACCGAAGTTTTCCACTCTTCTTGGGCACAGTAAACCAACGGTTTGAATAGGGAGCTGAAGAGGATTCTAAAATATGCATATGAATATTTTCTTTAAGTAATCTAATCAGCTCTGGAAGATGAGCTTTAGGTACAGGAATAGGGTGCAAATTCCAAGGAATATGGGGAATAGTGAAAATAATCATCGGTGAAACTATCTTAGGATCTGCACATCCTATCTCTAAAGGCTCTAGAGAAAATGCTCTTCCATGTTGCTCAATAATCTTCAGAAAATACTCTTTTTCTGCTGGAAGAAGGAAACCACTAGCATCTAATTTAATTTGATTTAAGGATTCTTTAGTAAATACATGGCTAATATTTGTCGGATTTCTGAGGATTGGCTCATGACTTACATTCTTTATAATATCATTACTAAATTTTGGTAGTGGTTGTGCTACGGGTTTAACCTTCTTACTAACAGTTTTGTATTTGGTCTCCACTAAGGCATCATACTCATGATTAATACTAGAGGCATATTCTTGAATTAATGCATACATATCAAGTGAAGAGATAAGAATATGGGAATTAGACTTACTTTGATAACAAAGTTCTAATTCTTCTAATGTTGAAAAGCAATGTGTAGTTTCAATAATATGTTCAATACTTTCATCCATTAACAAATCTCCTTTGATTTTCAAATATTTTTCATATTTTTTTATAAGTTTTCTTGGAATTTGTTTAAAATGAGAAATATTTAAAGTAGCAGATGGAAAAAAAATAGTCATTTTATCTAAATTTTGTACAAGATTTTGCGAGATTTCGAACCAAAGTCCACTGTCATCTCGCTCAACAGTGGCATTTACTCGAAATCCTGATCTAAGTGTCTTAAAGGAATTTTTCTTAGAGACCTACGATTACGAGGATGGTTTATACAAAGCGTCATGAATTGGACAGATTTAAGGCCATCACGAGAACGAATTCTTGCGAAAGCACTTCCATCGTCCAATACTTTTGTCTCCATTCTTTGTTCACAAATGAACGGCTGCCCCAAAATAATTGGGTACGAGCAGTCATCATGAACGAAGAAATTATGTTCCTCTTTTACATCTCCAATAGTAATAGGAACATTTGCACAAGCTCCTAGTAAATAGCCAGAAGCATTGTTGGCTGCCTTCATTTTCCATCCGTGGTCCCTATTTATGGGCCATTTTCCTTCATTATAAATCTCCCTTGAGACTACATTGATTTCTGATCCTGAATCGATTAATGCTACTTGCGGTTTATTATTATTACCTATCTTAACAATAGTTTCAGTGGTACCCCTAGCCCAATGTTTCTGAGTATAATGGCTATTTGGGTCATCATTTCCTTTTTCCAAATGTCCAATTACAGGACCTAAATAATTTTTACGATCAGAAGATTCTCGATACTCAGATTCATTAATTTGCACAACACTCACTTTTGATTCATCCTGTTCTTTCCTTTCCTCCATTTCTATATCTTCCGTTCTATACTCTATAGGTTCTCTTCTTCTTTTAATGATACTCATGAAATCTTCCTTCACATCTGTTCTTGAAAATGCTAACCATTCCTCTAATGTCATGGTTACCTCTGCCTTCATAATTTTTTCATCCATAACCTTCCGAATATCTATTTGTTTCTCGATTTGAGAGATTAATCGGAAAGTTGGAGGTTTCTTTTTCGGTTTTTCATCCTTACTACCTTCTTCTCGTATGGGTTGTGATTCATTAGGTTTATCCTGATTTTTATCTTCACTTGCTGTTTTCTTTTCTAAATTTTCAACTACTTTCTTTGCTTTCCCCTTATTTTGAGGCTTCTTTTCTTGTTCTTGTTGTTTTGGTTCTTGACTAGGCTCAGTCCTAGGTGGTTCATTAATTGTCTCAGTAGGTTCACCCTCTTTTCTAGCCCTAGTTGTTCGTTTAGTTTGTCCTTCGTCATCACGTTTCCTCTTCTCATCTACATTAATTTCATGGGCATAAACTGAGAACATATCTATTGGCTCATTCCAACATGTCTTTGATCTAATATCTGAGCTCATAGCATATAAGTTCTCAACTGATAACTTGCCCTTACTGGCAGAATCACAAACTTGATTCCAAAAGTCATAATTTGAGTCATCACTATCAAGTCTACAAGCATAAGTATTTTGGCTTGTGGAGGCTTCAAAGAAGGTTTTCATACCCCCTTTTCCATAGTTTGATGCCAAAGGCCTTTTTGTTACATAGTCACAGATCTTTCGATCTACTTCCGTGACCCAATTCTTATCCTTGGCCTCTTTGAATAAGTTGCATGTCCAGTGTGGATGCTCCAAATCATCACACCAGAGACATCTACGTGCTTGGTTAAATGGTCTTCTAACTGGCATCTGATTCCTAGGATTTTGTTCTAATTCTTTTGGTTTCTCCTGATCTCTCAATTTAAGCTCTTGCATACTCTTTATAGTAGCTATTTCAGTCGCCAAAGTCTCCACATGTTTGACAAGTGATTCTACTGATGTTTTTAACATTGTAATTTCAGAGTCATCCTTTCTAGGGTTATGAGAAGTGGGGTCATTATCTATCTTTCCTGGCACATCTCTTTCATATATTCTTGGAGTTTGCATCTGATTTCGCTCCTGTCTTTGGGCTAACCTATGGACAGTTGCTCGAACGTTATCCCAATTTCCAGTAAGCCCACTCGCAGTCGCTCCGTCCTCAAGCATTGGTTCTAGCTCTCGTCTAAGAGATGGATCTAGCATGTTTAGAAAATTTCTTAATTTATCTGGTTCTAGAGCTGTTCGGTCTGCTTGAGGCATTTGGTTAAATTTGATATCAAACTCAATTAACCCCTGAGTAATATGTTGGTCTAATTTCGTTGTTCCTACCCATCGCATGAATGTGGCTCTATTATTCTTACTAAATCTTCATGCGAAAATTCAGTAAGAAGCCGAGTCTTGAAATCCGCCCAAGTCATGTTTGGTTGAACTACTCTCAATTGGATTCTCTCTCTAGTGAAACCATGAGCAATTCGTATAAATGTATCTTTCAGGTAACCTATATTGTCTTCAGGTAACCTATATTGTTCTGTCAATTGTTCATAATATTTAAGATAAGCTGTTACATTTATTCCAGTAAATTCCCCCCTATCCGTTTTAATTGCATCTATGATCTTCCAAATGCGCTGCTCTTTAAAGTGGTAAGCCATAGTAGATAAGTCTAACTTTACAAATAAATATGAAATATAAGTATATAATTCTTGTAATAGTACATCTATTTCTTGATCCTGATACGACTCCGTGGTAAAAGAAACAGAAATATAGAAAATATTCCTACTCCTTTGCCAACAAAAGTAAAGAAAAGTTTCCTACTGCTTTGCAAAAGAAAATTTTCCTATTATTTTGCAAACAAAAAGAAAATTTCCCTATGATTTGGCAATAAAGAAACTTTTTCTACAATTTTGTAAATGGAAATAAAGAATCCTTTCCTACTATTTTAGAAATAAAAATAAAGAAAACCTTTCCTACTATTTTGCAATAGAAAAAATAAAGAAGAATTTCCTATTGCTTTGCAAACAAAACAAAATTTTTCCTACAATTTTGCAATAAAGAAACTTTCCCTATTACTTTGTAAATAGAAATAAAGCAAGCTTTCCTACTATTTTGCAATAAAAGTATAAAAACTATTCCTACTTTTTGGCAAACAGAAATAAAGAAAATATACCTGATCAACCTTTGATGAAGAGGCTCTTTATGAATGTGATCTGTGCAAAATTTTTTATATACATATGCAATCGTCTTTCACAAAAGTTGATGGATAAAGGTGATGTGACGAGGAACAGTCAGCTGCAGCTACAAAGGATGTCGATGCTTCTCCTTCAATCGCCAAATTGCCTATATATGCATATGCAAAACAGAAAGTAAATATACCTTTATACCTACGGTGTCATGCCGAACCTTCACGTCGGGTTCACCAAATTGTCAGGAAGTTGCGGACATACGGCTGGTGGATCAGTCAGCCACTAAATCCCTCGGCACACGCAGGGTGTATGAGACAATCGTAGGTGTTTTAGGTATATTTTTCTTTCGTCTAAGGTAACTGAAATTCTAAATTACTGAAAAATCTACGAAATATCGAGTGGATAATTGTAACACTTTAAACTTCTAAGAACCGTAAGGCTGGGCTGCTCTATATCTATCAATAGCTTCTTGAGGTATAGTTAATATTAAAGTTTCTTCAGCTATTTTATCTTAAATAATTTCGTCTTCTTGGACTTCTAAATGATTAGGTTGCGAACGTCTAATTAATGGTGGTGGAAATGAATCTATGTTATCTTGAGGATCACTAGATGCAATCGAAAATATTGTTATAAATCTATTAAGCCAATAATCATGATATATTGAAATTAAAGATTCGTGTGTAATAATTTTCTTAACTACTTCTACTTCCACTTCTAAAGATGCGTTATTTTTAGATTCAATTGTATTTTCAGATGACATTGACAATAAAGATAATGCGAATTGACATTGAATTAATGCTAATGACAATAATGGATGATTACAATGCTATAAATCAATGATATAAATTCTCTAAAAGATTGCTAACAACTAGAGAATCCTATACAAAAGCTTAATCAAGGATAACTTCTATGGATTTAATTCAGATTGTCGGATATTTGAATTGATGAAATCTTCACTTTGCTTCACTTCACTGCACTTCAATTGCTTTTTAATCTTCAATGATTCTGAAAGAAAGCATTAGAATATTAGTAATCTAGCAAGAAATTAATGAGAAACATAAAACCCATACTTTAAATACATTAAGGCATACACATGCTAACATACTTTCAAGCACTTCTAAATACATATAACCATGCACATACATCACTCCTTTTGGAATACATATACTCATGCAAATGTAGTATTAATATGAACTAACATGCATACACACATTCATTAGCTCATACATATGCATTCATACACATGCTCATGCATACTAACCATACATATACTAATGCACATATGAATACACATTCCATTCACATGTTCTAATACGCTTTCTCATTCATACATATATATAGACTCTCATGCTTATAACCATATTCAAAAGTTCATACATACTAACATGAATAGCTACACTTATACTTACACGAAGAGACTAAAATCTAATTGAACTTGTAGAAATACTTATCTAATTATACTTTACCAAATGCTAATTAAACAATATAATAAACTTTAGTTTACCTAATTAAAACAATACATGAATGTTCCTAACTAGATTAATAACTTTGTTAAATTTATCTACCTAATTAACTTAGACCCTATCTCTCTCTCTCTTTCTACCTTTCTCTTTCTGTGGTTAATTTTTATGCTCAAATTTACATCAGTCGAAGGTCTCTGATCTTTTCATTTCATCTTGCACAACACAGTCAGAAGAAGTCAAAGAGGAAGGATGAGGGAAGAAGAATAAACTCTTTCTTTCTATCATTTTCTAATCGCACATGCCAACTTATAACAGAAGCACTAAAAAGCTTTTCTCTCTCATTTAGGATTCTGCCATAGCTACACGATGACTATCTCTTTATTTCTTCTCTTTCTCTCTGACTTTCTTTCTCTCGTTCTTTCTCTCACTATAGATATGCCTCAGATATTGCTATGCTGCCTGTCTAGCCATAAGTCGCCGTCAGCCATTTAGCGTATCTGCACCCCTCTCTCTCGAACTGCATGAGCCTCCGAAGGCAAAAAGATTCTCTCTGCACACGATCAGAATTCAAGCCGCCAAATGGAGGTTCTGTCAGCTTTCTCTCTCTCTATCTGCGCCCTCTCTCTCTCTCTGTATATCTCTTACGCACGCACTGCACACTGTAGGCATTGCCAGGGAAGAAAAGAAATAATTCCTTTAATACCATCTCTTTCTCTTGAACAAATCACTTATCCATCAGTCGCGGACCGCGTCAGAAGACTAAAACCATCGCCAAAAGAGTTCTCTCTATTGATCACTACAGCGCCATAAGAGGTCGGAGGATATCCTTTTTCTAAAACTCTCTCTTCTCGTTTAGTTTTCTTCATCCATCTGATCCTGCAAATACTTAACAAAAGTTTAGTTCCAAGAAAAAACATTGTAATAATGAGAAATTAGAATTAACCAATAATCATTTTTTTATTTTTCCTAATCGTCAACGGAAAGGTTGAAAACTTTCCGACAGCGTGATGCAGAAGGGGAGTCGCCGGACTATGTGTCTGGGCGAGGAGCCGAAAGCGAGCGTTGTTGCAAAACTCTGTGTAACTGAGTCTGTTTCGTTGATTAAGTTTAATCATTAAGTGAAGTTAATGAAGTATTAAGTAATTGGATTACTACGCTAAGTGAAGGAGTTACACGGTAACCTTTCTAACGTGAAAGTGCATTAACGAACGTATGTAGAGTAGTACTGGAAGATAATACATTAGCGCTCAATTCAGTGATTTCATATAACCTTAATCTGTAGTTTGGGAAAATATAAATAGGGCCTCTGTTTACAGACCCCTGACCATCCCAAGAACCCAGTCATGAATTAAACCTTAAACAGTAAAAGGGTTTAACATTTAACATTGGCGCCGTCTGTGGGAAATGGAGTAGTTGTTTACACCGAAGATTAAAGATTGACGAAGAATTCTTTGATATATGCCGGTTACACGTTCCGGTGAAGCATACCCCAAGTACTGCAGAGATCAACATCCCTGGGCAGTTCCGAATCTATTAGGAACACCCCCTGGTGGTAGAAGTACAGGATAGTTAAGTCGAGTTGCAGAAGGTTCGGTACAGCCAGCAACAGCAATTCCGGCGGCAGTTCGGTAGTACATGCGGAGATTCCGGTGAATTCCGATGCGAGTCCTGTACCTTTGGGAGAAAGCACGGTGATTTTTGGTTGTACAGAGATGCAGTGCGGAATCAGTTCCGCACTATCAGGTCAGAATTCGGTCACTTTAGGTGATAGGTTCGTGTTATCCGGTGAGCACGTTTACGGTAATAGTGCAGTTTGGTCTGGTGAGAATTCGGCGAGTTTCGGTGAGAGTTCGGTATTACCTGGTAGCAATTTGAAGCTTTTCGGTGAAATTGCGGTGTTGATCGGTGGACACTTATTGCATTCACCACTTTTCGGTGCAAGTCTAGCTAATTTCGACACCAAAGTTGAGGAAGGTCTGATAGACTTGGAGTTAAGCAAACAGTTCAATGACATTTTAGGACCGAAAAGTTAGCAAGTTGACCATACAGCTCAGGAAGATCAAGAGATATCTCTCCAAGATTCAGGTAACAACAACACCACCAACGACAGCATCATGAGAGGCTCACATCAACAGCAACAAACACCGCCACAACCGCAACCGCAACATCAGCAGCAACAGGTTATCCCACCGCATCCGGTACCAGCAGGGGTCACATATACAAAATTTGGAGGATTTCCGGGGGATGATCCAGATGCGAATGTGCGGACCTTTGAGATTAATTATGCAGTTTTGAACTACCCAAGCAGACCCTGCCTACAAAGCTATTGTGTTCCAAGCAACCCTGGTTAATGAAGTTGCATGATGGCTAACCGAATATGATTTGAACCACTTTCGACAGTATGATGATGTAAAGGATGCCTTTCTACAATGGTTTCGATTGAAGAAGAACCCCGCCGAAATTTTTGACTACTTGCATAACAATAGGCAGAAACCACACCAAATTGTACAGGATTATGCCATGCTATTTCGGATACATCTAAGGTAGTTGCCACCCGCACATGCTAATCTACCAGATGACGTTATCACTCAATGGTTCATCAATGGATTAAAGCCCCAATTGAAGTAGATTATGATCATAAGGTGTGTGGATGGAATGACTTTAGATGTTGTAATTGCTATGGCGTTACAATAAGAGAACAAAGTGGGCGGATTTACCGAAGACCTAGAGTGGTTGAAAGCGTCTAGGCAATCTAATGAGGACCCTTTGAAACAAGTCTATTGTGCCAAATGCAAAAACCCAGGGCACAGCAGTTCAACATGCGCACTGAACCAAATGTATTGTGCCATCTGCCACATAACAGATCATACCACGGAGACTTGTCCGTATAATGCCAAGGTACAGAACAAAGCAACGGTTAATGCCATCATTCAGGAGCAGGGACAACCGGCTAGCCATTATGTACCACCATAGATGAGGAACACCCCGTACCAGGGATACAGGAATTATCGAGGAGGACGGACAAATAACTTCAATCAAGCTCGGTGGAATGCAGGCCCGTCAAGAGAAGGTACATCTAATCCAACTCCTAAATGTCATTTCTGTGGGGAAATAGGGCATATCTGGAGGTTTTGCAAAGATACAGCGGAGTATGACAAAAAGAAAAAAGAACGACAACATCCGATGGCAAATATGGTGTATATCTCACCTGTGGATACGCAAGCAGCAACGGTACAAACACGATCGGGCAAGCAACTATGGCCAGCTGCGGAGATCTTCAAACCAGGAATTCGTGAACAACAGAAGGCGTTCACAAAGGCAAGCAAGTGGGCTACGCAGGAAAAAGCTATTTTCCCTGATCCAGTTCTGGTGACGCAGCAAAGTATCCTGCCGGAGGTACCAGAGAAGCGAAATTTGACTCATACGGTACTAGAGTCCATACCGGAGACCGTACCAGAAACAGCCAAAACTGATTCGGTGTGGGATGTTCTGTCCAAGGCATCAATTACATTACCCTTGGGTCAATTATTGGCTTTGGTCCCTGGAGTTCAACAACAGTTCTAGCAGCAGGTTAGTCCAGAACAGCTACAATCCAACCGGAATTGGATCCAATGGTGGACCATACAGTACCACTGATTACGGTATGGTACAAAAATAAAAAAATCACACGTCTTAATTGATGGCGGATCTAGTGTCAATATTGCCATAGTAGCCCTTTGCAAACGGCTGGGGTGGATGCAAATTGAACCTGTCAAAATGACCTTTGTTGTGCTAGATTTACCAGAATCGAGCTTGGACTACAATCTGCTTTTTGGACGTCCTTGGTTAAAACAAGCTAAGCTAGTGCAAGACTGGTCAGCGCATGAATTAGTCTTTAAAAATAATTACCGGAAGTATGTTGTCCCGCTAGATGACATGAAACCCTGTGACTTACACGCACGGCCATATTTAGTGGAGCCTATACACATGCTGGATGGTCTCTCCGACGATGAAGAGGAGACTTTCCTTCGAGCCAATAAGGACTTGATGACACTTGGCACTGTAGATTTACAACTGGTGGCTGATAACTAGAGTCCGGTAGCCTGCATGGTGGTACCGCTGACCAGAGAGCACGAGTCGAATACCGAACATACTTTGGATGAGGCGATGCTTCAACAATTACTCCAGTCCCGAGACGATGAGGAAAGGCCTCGACAGTTCTATGTACCGGAAGATCAGCTGATCACCTGCAATTTAGGTGATCAAACCAACCCACGACCAGTAAAAATAAAGGTAGGACTGTCCGAGACTTTATGGGAGCACCTGTTGCAGCTCCTACGCGAGTTTGCAGATGTGTTTGCATGGGATTACAGGGACATGAAGGGGTTGGACCTGCGGATTTATTAGCACCGAGTGGTGCTAAAATCGGATGCAAGACCCATCAAACAACCAAGTTACAGGATGAATCGTAACTATGCGGCACAGGTTAAAGCCGAACTTGATCTCTTGTTGAAGGTGGGATTTATTGTGCCTATTGAGCATGCAGAATGGATCTCTCCCAGTGTTATAGTTCCGAAGAAAAACAAGCAGCTGTGGATATGTGTGGACTACCGAAAGCTTAATGGTGCAACCGTACCTGATCCATTTCGGTTGCCATTCCTGGATACCATGTTAGATGACGTGGCCGGTCGAGAGATGTATTCCTTTCTAGATGGATACAGTCGTTACAATCAAGTCAGAATGGCAGAGTTGGACATACCCAAGACTGCATTTATTACCAACTGGGGTGTCTATGCGTGTACCATAATGTGGTTTGGGCTGCATAATGCTCCTAGTACATTCTAACACTGCATGCAGGAAATTTTTTCCCCTTATCTCATCACATTTATGAGAGTGTATCTGGATGATTTCTCGTTGTCCGGTGATACATCGGCACATCTGTACCATTTACGGTGTTGCTTTTCAAAGTGTCGGGAATATCGCTTGTGCCTGAATCTGAATAAATCGATATTCTCTGTATCTTGTGGCAAGTTGCTCGGACACGTTATTTCCAAACAAGGTATTCAGGTGGATTCAGACAAAGTGAAGGCCGTACTAGAGGCTCCTGCTCCTAAGACCCCTAAAGACGTGATGCGGTTTTTAGGCCAAATTCGGTGGCATGGGTGGCATCTGCATTGGCTTGCTCATCTGGCTATACCACTTAATCGTTTGATAACCAGTAGCCTGCGTCAGTTCAAATGGACCAAAGAGTGTCAACTTTCTTTTGACCACCTGAAAACACTGTTAACTCGGGCTCCCATTTTACAAGCACCAAATTGGGAATTGCCATTTCATGTTTTTGTGGATGCCTCCAACAGTGCCATTGGTAGCATGCTATGCAGCAGACAGATAAATGGTTTCGGCCGGTATATTATGCGAGCCGCAGATTGGCCTCGGCAGAGCGTAACTATTTAGTTACTGAATGCGAGTGTCTCGGTTTGGTTTATTCTATAAAAAATTTTTGGCATTATCTGTTGGGAAAACGCTTCACCTTCCACGTAGACCATGCAACATTGTTGTATCTAGAGTGCCAGCAGCATCTGGGAGGACGGCTAGCACGATGGATCCTGCTGCTTCAAGAATTTCATTACTCCGTCGTACACCGACCAGGGTCAGCACACACGCTTGCTGACTTTCTCAGTCGGTTGGATTCTGGTGAACCTCCGGAGGGAATTGATGATACAACACCAGCCATCTATACAGCAGAGACAATACAGGCTGATCCACAGGAATTATCGGTACCTTCTTCTTACTATGATACCTTGCTTCTGTTCTTGACTAGTGGATGTCTGCCTGGTATGATTTCTTCTGCTGCTAGACGAAGACTAGCCACGTACAGTCGACGCTTTCGGTTGATTATCGGACAATTATATTATATGGATCACTTGGGAGTACTACTCAGATGTGTTCCCCCACATTAATATGCTTCAATCATTAACATGGCCCATACTATCCCAACCAGTGGACATTTTGCGGCTGATCTGACTTATCGGAAGATTCTGTAGAGCGGATTGTGGTGGCCAACGATGTATCGGGATGTGACCAAATATGTACAGCAGCGCGACGAGTGCCAGTGGTCCGGTCAGCCTTTATGGTGACACTACTTCCCTCTCCAATCTGTTGTGCCTCTGGAACCCTTTCAGAAATGGGGATTGGATTTCATAGGACCAGTTACACCTCCGGCAACAGTTACCAATAACAGATATATTCTGACATGCATAGACTACGCTACCCGATGGGCCGAGGCATGGGCTCTCCGATCAACTACAGTGGCTGCGGTTGTTAAATGCTTAATGAAGGATATCTTTCCACGTTACGGGTTACCCTTGGAGATCGTCACTAATCAAGGTACACACTTTGCAAATACATCAATGCAAGTGCTTACGAAAACATTCCAGATTGTGCACAAATTTAGTTCTCCTTATTACCCATGAGCAAATGGACTTGCTGAGAGTACCAACAAATCTCTCTTAAACATCTTGAAGAAACTGGTGTTAGATTGCCCAGAGAGATGGGACCAATTTCTCCCTACTGTATTATGGGCTTATTGTACTACATACAAAGTAGCGACTGGAACAACTCCTTTTAAGTTGGCGTATGGATTGGAAGCCATTGCTCCGATGGAACTGGTGGTTCCCAGTTTGCGTGTGGCTCTGGAATGGAAGCTCTTACCAGAAGAATCTTTTCCTTTTCGTTTTGAGGCCTTACGGTCCCTGGATGAACAACATCTGGAGAGTTTTCTGGTGCTGCAAGAAGTGCAGCTAGCTGAGACACACCAAAACCCACGATCGTTTCCTCAAAACTCCCGTGTTTACGATAAACCATTTGGTTCTCTTCTATAATGCTAAGTCGAATAGATCCACCGGTAAATTTAAGCTACGTTGGTTCGGTCCTTATCGTATTGCTGAACAAGTGGGACCCGCAACTTTTCGGTTGGCAACCTTAACCGATGTCCTTCTTCCAACAGTGATTAATGGCTCCAAGCTTCACCCCTATCACCCGTCGTCTACCAACTCATGAGGTGTCTTCGGTATTTTTACTCTTTTTCGCTTGTCACTTGATTTTCTTTTCTGCTCTCTGTGTTTCGGTTGACCTACTAACCGTAATCTTTCCCTTTTCTTATCTAACCATGATTAATAACTGCTTCTGTGTCGCTGCGTCTGTTAATACATGCATGTCGCCATTATGTCGGTATATTTCCAATACTGCGTTATGATTAGGGTTCTTGCCTACTACTTCTTTGTAGTGTTTTTACTTAAGCTTGCTCCTTTCACTGTTAGTCGCTCTTGTGTTTTTTTTGTGTGTTTGCGACCCGTGTGTGCTCTGTTTCTTCGTTTACCTCTGCGTGCACCATGGAAGCTCTTGCTAACATAGCAACCTTCCGTGTCGGTCTCACTCCGGATGTGAGTGAGTATTTGCGTGCTCGGGGACTGTTGGCCTTTGCTGAATTGCCTTGGCATTCAGTGGAGTGTCACCCCTTCCATGCACAGATCATTTCTGCCATTACCGCCATGCCTGCTACAGAGCAGTGTTGGCCATTAACGTGTTTAAGCCCCCGTGTCGTAGTTACTCTAAACATGGTTGCTGAGGGATTCGGTCTCCCTCAGGAAGGGTTGGTTGATGGACCACTCCTTCCAATCGCAACCATGAATGAATTTTTTCTCCGGCACCCATCTAATGATTTTGCCATTCTTTGCCGACCCGAACCAGAGCGTACCGCTCTCCAATTTCTTGTAGCAACGTTAAACCTGCAAAAATGCACGTATGGCATCTCCAGACCTTTTTACTCGATGATTGATACTGCCTCGCGAGAGGGTATCAATTTCACATCTTTTTTCTTCTAGTGCATTCACCGTGAATGCTTAACCATCACTAAACAACTCGCCAAGAACGATATGCCTCGTACCCGATTGCCCCACCTCCTCACCCTTCTCCTTCCGGTGAAACAAGCTGCACAACCACCTCCAGTGACTACCATGCTGCTACATGAAGAATCTACCCAGATGATTGACGACGACGATGATGAAGATCTGCTTCATTTCTTCCAATGAAAACGCAGTCGAATTAGCCCATCGCAAAGTCAGGTGCAGGGTTCCATTGAAGTACAAGATGTTGAAGTATTCCATGACACCGCCACCTCCTTACAATTAGAGTCTGCCCCGTCTTCTCCTCTCAAGCAGCCGGATACAGATGTTATCATGGAAGATGTAGCTGCAGCCTCATAGCACGAAGAATCTCCTCAACTAGATGCTGAGGTTGTGAAGGAGACAGTGGCAGATACCACTGTTCTAGAGTGCCAACCTCCTTCTTTACCAACCACCACTGCCCAAGCATATGTAGTCAATCAGACCTGTGTTGAAGAAGTAGTTACCGAAGTCGCAATGAAGACCCCTCAACAACATGAGACCGGAATCGTTTTAGTTCCGACTTCTATTATCCCTCTACCTCCTCCAACTTCCATTCCTAATGTTGCTGGTTCTTCCCGATGCCCCTTCAACTGCCATTCGCGAGGCATCACCTCATCTCTTATCCTCTCCCAATTACTCTCCACCATCCTCACCTCACCTGTTCTCTGTCTTATCATCACAGCCTTCTCCTTCGATCCCCCCCAGGAGTAATGTTCAAAGAATTGGCGTCCATGGGCCAACTTCTTATTCAATTTTCGCAACAGTTGCCCGTTCAGATGAAGATGGCAACTCAGGCCATCAACATGAGTTGCAGACCAAGGTTGACATGCTCGAAGCAGATATTGCCCCGCTCCAGGAAGAAGCACTTGCGGTTAAAGCCGAGAATCATGCATTGCATACTCAAATCCAGCAACTCCAAGAACAATTAGTAGAAAAGGACACTCTGATTGCTCAACGGGACACCGAAATCACTGGTTTGAAGCAAGAACTTACAGACAAGATAGATGCAATGATTGCATTAGGCAATAACGTATTATCTTCCAGTACTACTCTGCATACGTTCGTTAATGCACTTTCACGTTAGAAAGGTTACCGTGTAACTCCTTCACTTAGCGCAGTAATCCAATTACTTAATACTTCATTAACTTCACTTAATGATTAAACTTAATCAATGAAACGGACTCAGTTACACAGAGTTCTGCAACAACGCTTGCTTTCGGCTTCTCGCCCAGACAGACAGTCCGGAGACTCCCCTTATGCATCATGCGACTTCTTTCATTAATCTTGTCAAAGGATACAATGTTGCGCTACGCCTTTACATCATGCGTGCGACTTTTCAGGATATATTTTACAAGAAATATGAGTTCCTTTCCGGCGGCTTACACTGGCACGCACAGTGGACTTGAACCCAAAAATGGAAATTACAGTTAAGGCTCATCAATGATGCCCGGAATATACAGAGTTCTAGCTAATTTAAAGGTTCGGGTAATCTTCTGCTTTAAGGAATCTAACATATCTTTCAAAATGGAAGGCTCGATAAGTTGTGCATCAGTCCTAACAGAACTGGCAGCAATGACCTGGCTTATTAATAAATCCTTCTGCATCTGCAAAAAGGATTCTTGAAGGTAGAACTCATTGGTGATGGCAACATCTCTTCTCAGCTTCATTTCAGCTACCTTGGCATCAATTCGAGAAAGACTGTCTGCTTGAGCTCCTAACTGTTTTTCTCTTCTTTCGAGCTCCTGAAATTGAAATTGCATTGTCTTGAAAAAGTCTTCTCTCTCCTTTTGCACACCTGTAAGTTCTTTCTTTAACTGTATGGACTTGGCGATCTCCGTAGTGAACTCTTGATCTCTCTGGAAACAATCTCTCTGTGACATTATGCAACTCAACTTCTGCTTTAAGCACATTGGCAACAAGTGACTGGGAAGCTGCTTCTAAAACGCTGAGTGCATCCGTGAAAAGGCTGAATGCACAACCCAAAAACTAGCCAACAAACCTACAAGTGTCTGTCAACTCTGTTGTTTAGGTTCAAAAACCTGCATAAATTTGTCATGGTTGCTCCCACCACAACTGAAAACTTTTCGAGAAACCTGTTGTTTTATGAGAATGGCTGAAAACACGGCCCCAAAGATGAATACTTATTTTTGGAGAATTACAAAGAACACTCTTGTGATGTTCTTGAAATTGTGTGAAGAGACCTATGCACGAAAGTACTCCATAATAGCTCCAATAATCACCCCAAAAATGCTTAAAAAATAGGCTTTGAAAGCAAATAATGAAGCTTTGAGGGATCAAAACATGTTCAAGATGATATTAACCTTAGTCTTTCCCCTTCTTCAGACATCACAAGAGTGTATCTTAGTGGCAAGAGATTGCCACAGTTAAGCGAGCTCTAGGGGGAACAATATTGGGATGGGTGACCTCCCGAGAAGTGCCGAGAACCTCTATCTTCCTTGATCATTGAGGTCCTACCTCGTGTGCAACCAATGGCACCAATGGTGACTTCGGTGACTCGGATGACAAGGTATGCCAAGGACTATGCCTTGGTCGCCGCCTTAGTCGTAAACCTTAGAGACTGCCTTGGGTGGGCGGGCAGATGCTCGCTTTGCTCGCACAAAAGGAACAAAGATTTTGTGTTGAAATGCTATTATATAAGTGAATTACTTCAATGGCGATGCACCACAGTGTGTTGTCCTTCTTGAGAGCTCCATGATGATATCCTCAGAGTAGCAAATCGAGCTCCAAGCGCTGCACCAATTACTGTGCACAGAGGCTGCCGAATACGCAAAAAAACACACTATATAGCGAGCACAAACACAGACTTCTTAGGTGTTACAAAATGCGGTCGAACTTCCAATCTGTGGTTCACCAGGCCACTATATGTTTTATTAAAGAACATATACAAAGAAGTGTCCAGTGGCCATTTGGCCTTTCACATGGAAACTAACGGTAATACTTGACATATACTTTTTTCATCTTATCACAATGATGAGAATCTCTTCTCTACGACTACAACCCATGAGAATTAAACCCCCTCCCAAAAAGACAAACAACCCAAACACATGAGTCTACGTGCTGGTTGAGTCTTTCGCCTCTTGAGGCAGGGTGAGGATTCAACCCCCCTCTATGGAAGGACATGTGTGGGCCTAAGGTGAGTGTAATGTCTTTGTGTGGTATTAAACCAAATGCCTTTGAGGAGCTCTTACTAGTGTTTTCTTTGAGGCAGTCTAACCCCTCTTTTGTGGAATATGGGGGGTGTCATGCCCATTCACTTGTACAATTGTTCTTTCAATCAATTCAAGCAAAAAGAGATTAAACTTTGACCGAACTTCCTCTTTAAAAAAAACCCAAACACATGAGCTCTTTGTTGAACTCTATTTTCTATTATTTCTCATGTCTACCATGAAAAACAAACAGAAGTGTCGTATTCTTACCGAATTGAAGCACCACGAAAACGTTATTTCTACTCAATCATATTACCTTTTCATGCTTACGAATTGAAGGACAGCGGATGATGTGTTGAGTCGTATTCCTAACGAATTGAAGGACAGCGGATGATGGTCCAAACAACATCGACAAAAACAACCACCGCTGCACCTCTTCGTCACCCCCAAATCTGGCAAGGGGCGAAAATGAAGCCTGTAGAGTTCGTCGAGCCAGCATTGCAGCCGCAGGAGCATGTCGGGCGGCGGAGGCTTGGAGGCCCGCCGCAGAAGCCCTCTCCAGGAGAAGAAGGCATCATCTTCATTTCAAAAGGTTGCCGCTGTCTTCGAATCCAGGCCTGACGAAGACCTCTTGACCCCAGAGCTCTTGGACTCACTCTATTCCCCAGATTGCACTCCCGAGGAAGCGGAGGCCCGTGCTTATCGTATGCTCTTGCCCGTAGTCAAAGCGCAAGTCGAACTTTTCAAGGAGAATCCCCAGCTTGAACCAAACAGCGAGTTTCGCATTGCCTGCGCTGTATGCCCTCAGAAAAACATCTTCCGTGGGTGGTCTGCATTGCATATCCATGCTCAAAAGTACTGGAAGTGCTTCCCCCACCAGCATCATGGATATTCTAAGGCTTTGACCGAGGTTCTTCAATCACAAAGGGTGGGCCCTCTGGCTGCAGCTGCAATAACAGACGCGCTTACGTGGCCTCCTGTTCTTCTAGTTGATAACGGTGGTGGGAAGACTACCTTCGATGGGAAGCTTAGGCGCTGGAAGGGTCTTCAGGGGGTGGATGTTCCCCATACGCTCAATGACATGGAATTGGAAGAGGTCTTGGCAGTATATAAGAAGCGGAAGGGAGATGAGAGAGATGTCATTGTGTATCCTGCATCAGAAATTGGTCTCTTAGATGCAGACGAACTTACAGATTTGATCGATAACGACCCTCGTTTAGCAGGCTGCCTTAAAGTGAGAGTATCAAAGGATGAGGCTCAGCCTAAGCGCAGTTCACAAGGGCATTCTAATGCAAGAATCGAACATGAAAGATGCGGGATTCACAGACGAGAAACTGAGAAGAGTGAAGAGTCACATGCAGTTGATTCAGAGTTCGATTATGAAAAGCATCGTCCATTAGGGACCTGGGCAACTTTAAAGGAGATAAGAGAATGTGGTAAAGTAGATTTGATCATAGGAAAATGGGCTAAGGGACTTGCAGGGAAAAACCATCCTTCGTTCACTTACAATTGGCCTTTTGAAAAGTCCCAAAAGGTAGTCACTTTTCACCACCTATGTTGTGGATCGAAGTCCACTTTTGATCTTTAAAACATGCTCGATTCACTTCTCTATGTTTTCAAGTGAATGCAGCTCAAGGATATGGATGCCAAGTTTCAAGAGAGCCTTCGCAAATACTACAGATGTGGTGCAGCAGGAAAGGAAAAGCTCAAACTTCAACTTGATGAAATTGAAAAGCAGCTGAAGAGGGAGAGACTGCTCTGGTTGAAGGAGATCAGTGGGGTACAAGAGCAGTTCAAAGATCTGGAAAGAGAGATCATCAGCGAGGAGTAAGATTTTCAAACAAAAATATAAGTATGCGACCATTCTAAGGGACATATAATGGACGAGCAGATTGTCTCCCTATTTTAAGCTGCATATTGCAGGCTCTCTGCAAAGGACACCTACATATCACTTATCAAGATGGGCTGTCATGATCACTGTGATTGTGGTTCTCTTGACTCTGCATATGCTTTTCATGCTGGTATCTTCTTTACGTCATTGATCGAAAATGCATAGCATGGCTTGTTGCTTATTGGAAAGAGGCATTATAACATGGAATTCCATTGCTGATAAGCATCCTACTCCTTCTGGGGCCTAAACTGCCAGACAAAGTCTCTGATTCAACCATTAGACCCACTTCTTTGTAGCATACATACATTGGCGGCCATTGTTCAATATGCTGCTTGATATTGCATATCTCCTATTGATTTGAAGTATCAATTGACTTTCTAACTGTAATACTTAGGGCACATAAAGATCTGGATAGACGCATCCTTCAAATGAACAGGGACAAGGAAGATGATGAACGAAGCGATGAAGAGCTTGAGCAGCTCTTGTCTCGTCGATTAAGGCAAGGCCATGCTTTACACAAAAAAAGGCAACAGGTGCTTTCTTATGCTTGGAAAGTTACCGACTATAGCAGCATTGTGATATGTTTCATAAATCTAGAATGTTCTTTCATAGAACTTACAAGAAAAGCAAGTGGACAAGGAACTGCTACTTCGTGGATGGCGATATGAAGAGAATAATTTCAGAAAACAAGCAGAACTAGCCAAAGCAGAAAGAGATTGCATCACAAAGAATTTAGAGCACGAAGAAATGGTCGATTCCATAAGCAAAATCTTGGACGAATGTGCCTGTTGTCATAAAGGTATGTACGTGTCTTAAACCTTGTATTCAATAATTTCATTCCAAGGTCGAATGAATTGCAGAGATTCTACTTTCTTATACTTTTTAGGGTTTTAGCCTATTCTTAAATCCTATTCTAGATGATAAATTTAGCAATAGACTTTTGCAAACAAATCTGATATTGATGGTTTGAGAAAGTTTTGAATGTTTGGTTTGTTATAATATTTGGCCTCATCACATCCAAGTGTAAGGTGCAATCAGATTATAGTGCTGTTATGGTTCTCCAAAGAAAGTAAATGTTTACCATTTAGTGTATCATGGTCTATGTGAATTACGACCCCTCAAAGTATTATTGGGTACTGAGATAAATGAGAGCATGACATGGGTGTCAGTCCCTTCTCTTACTTACCAATTATCTTATGTGAGAATGAGCAAGACATCTCACTTCTTTTTTGCATTATATCCATTTCGGGTTTGATCAATTCATTTGCAGTCTTTTGCTTTCCTATATACTCAATCAATACAAGGGATGGATTCATGGTAGCTCCCATTGTGCTGCCGAGTGCGGGAGGGGGACATTGCTAATACGTGCTATATGAAGGCCCAATTATGGCTGAAGAATCTAGAGCCTCCACTAGGACTACCTCCTTCAAAAGTAGATGATTTTTCTTTTGGGCCTATTTGCTCAGTTCGATTCTTGATCACCTCGCGTAAGTTCTGGTTAATTAGAAA